>NW_004624800.1:904676-1130374 GCF_000247695.1 Heterocephalus glaber | reverse complement strand
GTGCACATATATCACTGTGGTATGATTCTTTTAATTCTTTGGGGAGGATCTCCAGCAGTGGAATAGCAGGGTCAAATGGGACTAAGGAAATCTAATATTGAGGTGATGGTATGACTACTACTGAGGGCTTTTAGCCAGATTTGTGTTGAGAATCAAGAGGAAAGGGCCCAGTAGAATGATTTAAAGTTTTGAGTTTGGTCAGAAAAGAAACTCTGGTAAAGTTGCATCCTGCTAAGATGGAGCAGATGAGAACTTGGTTGCTGAAACAATTTTCATTAAAAATCCAAGTACTTTGGGACAGGACAGTAGAAAAGATGGCCTGTGGACATCCCTAGATGTTCAGCAAGACTCCACCATTTGCAGCCTCAAAATTGCAAAAGTGAAAGACTTTGCTTTGAGAAGAGAGCCCCAGTGGACCATGTTCCAGAATGGCAGCAGCCTTGGGAATTTGTTCTTCTAGATTGGGTTCATAGTACTCAACAATCTAGGCACTCAAACCCTGCAGCCAAGAGAGAAGAAAGCCTGGCTACTACTCCAGCTGGTGGCAGACTTTGGTGTTATCCACGTGGTGCTGGTTTTATTTAAGCACATGAAGAATGTGAGAGTTGTAAGGTCAGGAAGGCTTCCACCCAGATTTGAGAAGAAAGTGTGGGGGGCCAGTCACTGTGTCCCTGAGAGGGCAGTGCACGAAGCTGTGAACGTGAGGCCAAAGATGCAGCGGACACCCCAGGAAGTTGGGCAAGCCAGGCATGTGGAATGTCTGAGAGCTGCAAGGAGTAAGTAAAATCAGCCCAAGAGAGTCCATGAGGGCTACAGTCACTGGCTGTGCCACAGGAGATGGTCCAGTCAAGCCATTTGGAGTTCACATCTTGCACAGATGTCTCAGGTATTGGACACGGAAGTACAGGATGTAATGTCCACCGTGCTGGATTTTGGTCTTGTTTTGGTTCTATTCCTTTCTATCCCCCTATTTCTACCTTGTGGAATTGGAATATTTACTTTGTGCCATTTTATGTTGGAAGTGTTTTACTTTCTTTTCTACAAGGGCTCATAGGTAAGAGTTTGTCTTAATTCTCAAAAGAAGACTTTAGAACTTTTCAGCAATGCTGAAACTGTTAGTGTTCCATGTAGGAGTGGATAGCTTGCCATGCCATGTCACACCATGTCACTGCTCTGGTGAAAATGCAGCTCCCTATGATCTTAAACCTGGACCCAGAAAAGAACTAAAAAAAGGCAAAGTTTAGTATAACAAAAGATGGTTTATTTAGGGAGAAAAGGTGGAAAAGGAAGAGGATATATAGCTATAGTGAGGGGATAGAGGGGTTCAGAGCTGAAAGCCCAAGAGCTCTTATTCCTGGCTTCTTTTATCGGGTACTAGTGTCTTCCCCATTCCCCAGGCAGGCGGGCACTTGTTGATATCTGATCTAACCTAGGCATGTCTGCCTACATTTTTTTTGTCCCTTTGTAATAAATGAGTGAAGGGGGAGGACCTATTAGGATGACAGCTTACTTAATGATTAAGGGAACATGTGTAAATGCATGTATCTGGTGCAATATCACACTGATGTTAAAGTGAGAGCATATGTACATGTGTATATGTGTAGATGTGTGTTGTGCATGTGTGTACACATGTGTGTCTTACATATTAAATAAGAGTCCTTAGGTGGCTGTCTCTTATCGCTCTTACACTTTGTCAGGTGGGTGAGGGGAGCTGGCTTTCCTGGTAAATGTGTTGCCTAGAGCCTCTCCCAAGTCTAGCTAGCTTTTTCTTCCTTTGTCTTACTAACTACCCTAACTTCAGAGTCTACCTGTGAGGGTAGAAACTGCTTTTGGTGGTACAGGCAAGAACTGCTTTTAATAAGTTTCCCTGTCATGCATGGCCTGAATGAGACCTTTGTAAAGCAAACAGGCTGGTCTCAGCAAACAACAGGCTATTCTCAGTCAACAAGACAGATGGTCATAAAGAAAATTTAAGGCAGAATATACAATCTCCCCAGCATTAAGAAGTCCAGTGATTATTTGCACACCTGCGCTGACCGTCCTTGGATCCTCAGTCATAAACATTCCTTATGACCACAGGCCCCCTTTCAAGCTCTATACAAGCCTAGTTCCCTTCCAAGCTAACTGCTAATCTCTCTCTCTCTCTCTCGATGTTAGCCCATCCACACAGATGAAATTTTCCCCAGCTAGCTGCTGAAATCTGCCCCTGATTTCAGTCTCTGTTCACTCCTAGAATAGAATAAACCTTTTTCCCCCACAAAGCTTATCTCTGAGTAGCAACTCACATTCTTTTTTTTTTTTTTTTTGTATTAAATTCTTTTATTGGTCCATTGTAGGTACACAACACAATTACATTTCTCATTGGGAATTGGACCTTTACATGATGCATCTTGGTTCTTATTTTTTCCCCATTCCTAGCCCTCCCTTCACCCCCTCCACCCTTCCCTATTTACAAAGACTTTGTTTCCATTTTTTTCACTTCTCATCATCTTTCCCTTCTTTCCTTTCCCCTGCCCCTCCAACTTCCCCTTCCCCTTTGCCCCTTTTCTTCCTATTTCACATTATCTATTATACCTTTTACTCCTTATTTACACTTTCAGTTTCTCACACTAGAGAAACTACTCGGTAAACTCACATTCTTATTGATCTTGATAAAGCTAAATGATCTTAATCATTAGCTCAATGAGGCCTTTATCCTAACTTTTTCCTACCTCTGGGGCCCCTGGTGGTACATGAGGACTTTGGCAATTCTTAGAGATGGACTAAATGCATTTTTCATAAAAGGATGGATATGAGTGTTTTGGGGGCCAGGGGCAGAATGTTATGTCTTGTAGCCTGGATGGAATAAAAAGGAAAAGAAGAAGGAAGGCTGGCTGCTTTCCTGCCTACCCTGCCATGAACTGTTTCTCCTCTGCCAGGCCCTTCTGGCGTGCTGCCCTACCTTAGAGCCAGCCAACTATGGACTGGAACCTCTACAAACTCAGAGAGAATAAACCTCTCCTCCTTAAACTTGGATGTGTCAGGTATTTTTATCCCAGTAATAAAAAAGAAACTAAGACAGACATTGAGGATGTGAATGGACATGTTGGTCCTTTTTTCATGATCTGAGGGTAAGATATACAGTCTTTCATCACAAAATATGATGTTAGTCGTGGGGTTTTAGAGGGCTCTTTTATCAGATGGGAAAAGTTCCCTACTACTAGTAGTTTGTTGAGTGTTTTTGTCATGAAAAGATATTGGGATTTTTTTTGGAAGTGCTTTTTCTGCATGTATTGAGAAGATCATGTGATTTTTATCTTTATTTTATTTTACTGACATAACGTATTACCTTAATTAATTTTCACATATTCAACTAATCTTGGGCTCACAGGACAAATTCCACTGGGTCATGGTATATCATTGCTTTTATTTGTTGCTGGCTTCTGTCTGCTAGTATGTGGTTGAGAATGTCTGCATCTGTGTCCCTAAGAGATATCTGCCTGTACTTTTCTTTCCTTGTCATGTTTTTGCAGTTTTGGTAGTGGGTAATACTGGTTTCATGAAAGACTGCATATTCTTAAAAATAATTCCTGTCAATTAAGGAAGTGATTTGGGATTTTGCTAGGGACCAAAATGAAATTTGCCAGTCTCACAGGTACCAGCCTCTCCAGTTGTGAGGACCAGGGCAGCAGACAGTTGGGTGTTCCCACTGCTGCGTGGTAAGACAGTGGTCAGCTGCCTGCAGTTGTGACTTCTGTTAGTGAGGACACCTCAGGGCTGAG
Organism: Heterocephalus glaber; assembly: GCF_000247695.1. Next base: position 1,126,613 of record NW_004624800.1, on the reverse strand, counting down.
GTGCTGCCCCCATGCGGGTGCTGAAGCCCACATGTTGCCCATTTCCTTCTTGTTGGGGCCAGGCCCACATGGACATGGTTCCAGCCACCTTCACATCTCTTCTAGGGAGGTGCCAAGTGTCTTGGGGATAAACTGGGGTGGAAGCCTCAGTTAGCGATGACGAAGCAAGGGGCTGAGATGCAGCCTGAGGAGGGGGCAAGGCAGGTGGGACCTGGGCTTCTGTCTCCTTATTCTGTCAGTGCTGTCCATAGGCAGAGGCAGGGAGCAAGAGACATCTTCAGGGCTATATAGAAATCAGTAAGATGGGAAAGACTGGCAGATACACATGGAACCTGGAACCTGCACCTTCCTTAGGAAGTGCTCCTGGGATTAGAGTGGGAAGTGGCCAGGAGCTAAGTGGCCATGTTTTCAGCAGCTCTTCTTCACGGAAGGGTAAAAGCCCCCAGCCCTGTCTCTCATCACTTATACCAGCCTGGTCCTCACTTTTACCCCGACCACCTGTGACCAATGAGTTGGACCAGGACTTCTGAGCAGGTGGGAAGCTGGACACAGAGACTCTGACCTTCTCTGAGTCTGTTTCTGGCTCAGAGAGCTGGATGAACCTGTGCTGATGCAGGAACTTATAATACAAAGCATCTGGCTCTGCAAGCTTGACACGGGGGTCCTGGGAAATCGTTTTGTGTGAAGTTTTGATCCAAGCCACCTCAGATCCTCCCAGAGCAGGAAGGGGTAGAAAGTAACAGACAGTGAGAGCTGGGGGAGGGAAGGGGCTGTGGTCCCCACCTCCAGGATGTCAACCCACACCTACTATGTGAAAGAGTGCAGGATACCAAGAAGAACCAGAACCTAACCCTGCCCTAAAACTGCTCAGGGCTGAGAAGAGGACAGCCTGGGCCACTGAGTCCCACACAGCTCCCGAGTGGAGCAGGCTGGAGGCCGGGTGGCACATTGGAACATTCTCAAGGTCAGTATGGTTCAGGTGGTAGGGAGGACACTGCGGGAGGACCCACAAGGCTCATGGTGGGTAGAGTTGGTCAGGACCCACAAGGCTCATGGTGGGAGAGTTTCAGGGACCTTAGAAGGTCATGGTGGGTAGAGTTAGCATGGATCACCAGTGCTCATAATGGGCACAGTTGGCAGGGACCTCCCAAGATTCATGGTAGACATAGTTGACCCCTAGGCTTATGGTGGGTGGAATTGGGAGCACCCAACAGGGCTCATGGTGGACAGAATTGGTATGGATCCCCAGGGCTATGGTGAGAAAAGCCAAGGACCTATGAAGCTCATGGTGGACAATGTTGGTAGGGATCACTAAAGCTCATGGTGGATACAGTTAGCTGGGACCTTCAAGGTCTCATGGTGGGTACAGTTGGAGAAGATCCCCAGTTTATAAGGTGGGCAGAGTGGCAGAGACTCTCAGGGCTCATTTTGGGCAGAATTGGCAGGAAACCCCAGGGCTCATAGTGTGCAGAGTTGGCAGGAACCTACAGATCTCATGGTGGGTATTGTTGAGACCTAATCACCACCTAAAATCTTCCCACCTTGGGACTCATCATGGGCACAGTTGATTGAGATCCCACAGGGCTAATGGTGCACCAAACTGACCCCCCTAGGGCTCATGGTGGGTAAACATGGTAATGTCCAACAGGGGTCATGGTGGACAGAGATGGTGTGGACCTTCATACACTGGGGGCTCATGGTTGGCAGAGTTGGTATGGATCCTCAGGAATTACGGTGGGCACAGTTGGCAGGACCCCACAGGGCTCATGGTGGGTAGAGTTAGCAGTACCTTTCAGGGTGCGTGGTGAACAGCATTGGCACGCACCCCCCCCCCCCCCCATGGCTCATGGTGGGCAGAATTGGCATGGACCACAAGGCTAAAAGTGGGCAGGATTTATGGGGAACCCCTGGGTTTATGGTTGGCAGGAAGGATCCTAGGGCTCATGGTGTGCAGACATGGTGGGTACCCCCACATGGTAGACAGAACTCACATGGACTTACAGGGCTCATGTGTGGCACCATTGGCAGGGACCTCTAAAACTCATGGTGGTCAGAGTTGGCATGGACCCCTCACAACCATTGTGGGTAGAATTGTCGGGGACCCCAGAGGTCATGAAGGAAATAATTAGCAGGGATCTTCAGTAAAGTTGGCATGAACCCCAAGGTCTCAATGTGGGTAGAGTTGGAAGAGTCCTCCAGGATTCATGGTGGGCACAATCTCCTTGGACACCCAGATGTCTTGGTGGGCAGAGTTTGTGGAGACACAAGGGCTAAGTTTTGGCAGAGTTGTCAGCATTGCCAGGGCTCTTGGTGGGGATCCCCAGGGCTCATGGTGGGTAGAGTTGGTAGGGACCCTTAGGGCCCATTTTGTGCAGAGTTGGTGGAGGGCCCTGGTGTTCATGGTGGGTGAAGTTGGTGGGGATCCCTGGGTTCATGATGGACATTGATGGTGGTGATCACTGGGGATCCCTGCAATGAGGTTCCAGTACCCTGCAGACCTGAGAAATAAATGTGCTATGGGAAAGAACTAAGAGAGAGAAAGCGGGGTGCCAGGATGACCAATGCCTGTGCAACAAAGGCCCTGGTCAGTCCCAGGCACTGACTTTTATTGGCAATCAATTGGGGTAAAGGCAAGCTACATGCAGTTTCTATGGAAATTAATGTAAACAAGCCTCAGAAAGGACAAGACAAAGCATTCTTGAATTAGGAACAGAATAGACAAAATATATGGTTGTAATTAGAACATTGTCCTAGTTGAAGGTCTTAGTTGTGGAATGGAGTTTGGGTGCGAGTTACTCTGATCTTTGCATGTAGGCTTCAGCCAGACTCACTTCTATAAACAAGCCAATTGTGGAGTTAACTCTTTACAGCCTTCTTTGGGCATAATCAATGTTGCAGTCCTCTGCAGGGATCCCCAGGGTTCATGGTGAACAGTGTTGATAGGGACCCCTTGAGGTGGGCATAGTTAGCAGGGACCCCCATGAGCTCCTAGTAGATAGAGCTGAAGAGTATCCGCCAGATTCAAGGTGGGTAGTATTAGTGGGAACCCCCAGGTCGGCAGAGCTGGCAGAGACCCCCAGGGTCCATGGTAGGCCTAGTTGGTAGGGTTCCCCAGGTTTATGGTGGACAAAGTTGTCAGGGACCCCAAGATCTCATGCTGGATGTACAGTTATCAGGGCTCCCCAGGGATTGTGGGGGGGGAGAGTTGGCAGGGACCCCAGGACTCTTGGTCAGCACAGTTGGAAAGGACTCAACAGGGCTCATGGTGGACAGAGTTGGCCAGATCACCAGGGCTTATGATGGGCAGAGCTGGCAGGTATTGCCAAGCCTCGTAGTGGTAGAATGGGCAGTTTCTGGACTTCTGGAGTAGTTCTCCTGTGACCAGGCCCAGCTCCAGCCATTCCCCTCCTCCTGTGTGCCCTGGCCATTGGCCTGCTGTTAGTGGGAACCCCTTGAGGTCGGCCCCCAGAATGCAGGCAAACAGCAAGTGCTGCAGAATTGAGCCTGAATCCTTTCTAAATCTGTTACTGTTGACATCTGCCTGGCCTGAAATCAACACTCATGCGCAAACATAGACCTTGGAGCCTGGGCTTGTGGTAGCTGTCATGGCTCTTGTGTCCCCTCTGCAAACTAGGGCCATGACTTCCTGATTTCAGGCTCGGGCAAAACGGGGTATAGGGGTTTGCAGCTCATGTAGCCCTCAGGCTAGGTCCCACATGCTGAGTGGACATTGGACATGCATGTGCCCACATGTATGGGCATGTGCAGTTGGGGCCATCATGGTCCATCTTGTTTTGTGGGAGCCCGTGCCCCAGGAGGGCATGGCCACTCAGTGCCTGGCCCTCACCCGTCAGGGCCTCCTACCAGTCTGGCTCCAGGCAGCCCTCCGGGGAACCAACTGCCCAGGGAGTGCCCTCATCATGGGATCTGGGGGTCAGCCCCTGCCTACCCCTGGGGCAGAGATGAGGCTGGGGCATGGGGTGTGTCACCTGCACAATAGGGGTGAGTGGCAGCTGTGCAGGGTTGGGGAGATACATGGACAGCTCTGGCACCTGCTGAGTGCTCAGTGGGCGCTGGAGCTGTTCTTCATGGGAGGGGCATGGAGCCAGAGCCCACTGTTGTGCATAGTCACGCACAGGCACCATCACACACAGGCTATGGGTGGGCTGGGATGGTGGTCGAATGTACAAGAAGATATGTCTGTTCTTCCAGGTGGCTGGTCATCCACTGCCCCCACCTGTAGCTGTTGGCTGTAAGAGCAGTGAGACACGGGAGGGACATGTGCAGGAGGCATGTGGGAGGCACACGGTGGGGACCCAGGAGGGACATGGAAGGGATCAGGATTCGGCTCCCTGGGCAAGCCTGGGCCTAGGGCCAAGTCCACTTACTGGAGGGTAGGTGTGGCATGTGAGGTGGGACAGGGGATAAGGGGCATCACAGGGCTGCTGAGAATCCGGTGTCTCCTGCAGGGACAGAGCAGGCCGTGGCTGAGGGCCCAGGGTGGGCCAGCAGGATGGGCACTAAACGGTTGGGCTCAGGGAGTGCCTCTCCAGGAGGCTTCCCTGGGTCCCGAACCTGGATGCATTTCCTGGACCCCAAGCTTTCCTGTCGTGGTCTCCACACCCACACCCAGTGTGTGTGGGTGACCTGAGAAGGTGTCACCATCTCTGAGCTGGCCTTGGGATGGCCCAGACTGGGCCTGTACCACACAGGCTTGTCCTGGGGGTGGACTGGCCTGGAGGGTGGCAGTTTGAGCTAGAGACACTGCCATCACACCAGTGGGGCCAGGACAGCAGTAAGTGAGCTCTCCTGACCCCTCATGGATGCCACCTTTATCGGACACCTCTTTGATAGACATTCAGTGGCTGCAGAATGAGCAGGTGGGTCTGAAACAAGCAAACCACAGGATTTCACGCGGAAGCGGCTTCCTTCAAAGGGGGAATGGGATAGGGTGGGGTGGAGGGGGAGAGGCAGAGGAAGAGGGAGGCTGTGGCGTACAAGGCCTCCCCTTAGAATAGAGGCAGGACGAGTGGGAGAGCCGGGTGACAGGCAGAGTAGTGGCAGCGGCTGCCTGCTGTCTCTGGAGCCCCAGGCCCCATCTCGTTCCAGCCGTGTCTGCCCCCAGGCTCCCCCTTTCTCCAGCTTCCAGTGCCAGTGCAGGGAGTCCTGGGAGCCACTGCCAGACACCACTGCCCTGTACCGGCAGCTGCGACAGCGCAGGACAGGACAGGGAGGCTCATGTCCCCACACGGACTAGAAGGACACATGCAGCTGGGCTGGGCCACAGTCCCGTGTCCCACGAAGGTCCCAATACCACCCTCCAGAGGAGAGCGGAGAGCTGAACAAGGGAAAATCACCTCGCATTCAGGAAAACCTCCGGGATATTTATTAACTCCGTACCACTAAAAAGAGTAAGTGACATAAACCATCTGGTTTGTTTAATAAATGGAGTGACCTAAATGGCTATGGCCAGTTTCTAAATGAATACCCAAATAAAATGAAAAGTGCCTATTGTTCAGGAACAAAGGTATAATCAAATTCTAATTTTCTATTCCAATAAACATCTTTGAATTAATGCCTATTCCACTAATGATGAAGGTTTTTTATTAGTGTTCTACTTGATTAATAAAGCACAAACACAGATTCCACATAATAGCGCTGTCATTTCCCCGTGGAGGGCGCCTGGGTGGCTCCATGCATGCACTGAAACCCAGGAGGGAGAGAAGCGAAGCTGAGAGGAAGGTGGTGAAGCATGAAGGCTGCAGAGAAGGGAAGTCTGGTGTGGAGCGGGCAGAAGGGTGCTTGGCGCAGTGCCTTGCTTAGCACAGCCCAGGAAGATACGCGGAAGGAGCAACTTCAACCCCACTTTCAGCAGGGAGCCCTGGGCTCAGAGCCCTGCCGTGGCCTTGGGAAGCTTTGGGAAGAGCAGCGGCCCTGCAGCTCTTGCTACAGAGGCTGTGGGCAGACACCTGCCTGCCACCCAGCCATGTGGAGGCCATGCTTGTGCGCTAGACAGCAGGGTGCACTCTCAGGCCTGAGGCATGGTCCTGGGGCTGCAGGGAGGATGGAAATTGTGAACTTGAGTGGAAGGGTGTGGTAGGGGCTGAGGAAGGCAGCATCCTGAGAAAGGTGACCTTGCAGAGCTGGGCCGAGGACTGTCGACCGAGGCTCAGAACATGCAGCATGGTGGCATCTTCAGGGAGACTCTCTCTCCAGTGAGGATACGTGTGTGAGGACAAGTGGGTACGTCCCCAAAGTCCAATCCTCCCCACCCCAACACCCTGATATCTGTGGGTCTGATTTCTCCTAAAATTGGGATTGAACCCAGGGCCTTTGTACTGAGTTACAATTTTTTTAAAAAAAAATTTTGAGACTGGGTTTTGGCTGTTCTCTAAGTTACCCAGGCTGGGCTTGAACATGTGATCCTCCTGCCTCAGCCTCCCAGAGGGCTGGGATTACATGCCTGCACCACTCTGTGAGGCATCAGTGTCATCACTCTGTGAGGCATCAGTATCTTAATCACCATTAAGATAAGCGCTGGTGCATTTCTTCTTTTATTTTTTGGTATGATCACATCTAACCATTTTCTCCCATCATCTTAAGCAATATTCCATAAAAATGCATCACTGATTGCTTGGGATTACTCAGAACCCTCCACTTGAGGTTGGCAACCAGGCAGGAGGCTCTGGTCATCTGGGCCTCTCCACCAGGCATCAGACTGAATCAGAGCACTGTGCTCAGGGTACTGCCGCCCTGTGTAAAGTGGGGTGGATTAGCCACGCCCCTCACCTAGCCACACCCACCCACTTAGCCCCGCCCCCACTCCTCAGCCAGATACGGGTCCCCACCTTGTTCCCTGTGGCCTTAGGAGAATTAAGGTCCCAGTGAGCTCACCTGCTGTTCTCCAAGGACAACGTCTCGCAGTCCTCTCCGGCCCAAGGCAGGCCGTCACAGGCAGAAGGAAACCCTCCTCGTTGCCCTGGGTCTCGACCCCACCCTGGCACACATCACAGCTTTTTGTCACTGTGACAGTGTCCAGGGAAGTGCCTATGGAGAGCTGACTTGCTGAGCCCAGGCTGTGGGGCTCTGGGCCTGGCACAGGCTCAGGTGACGTCCTCATGGGTGGTGTCACCACGGCGGAGCATGTGCAGAGGGGAGCACACGCTGAGGGATGGTGGGGCCTTTGGAGGTCGGGCTGGCTCTGGGCAGACTCAGGCCCCATAGGACCTTGGGCACTGCACCAGACATCACAGCCATGTATCCTGGCCACAGCCTCTGTCAGGCAGGAGCAGGTGTCCCTGGCTCCCTGAGCTGGGACCCCATAGGGACCAGGCTGCGGAGGGGCTCCTCTCCCTCCTGAGACTCCTCTCTGAGTTTCCTTCCCTGTGGCTTCCCCATTCCTCTTGGAGTTTCCAGCTGCACCCCTCTTCTGTTCAGCCCGACACCAAGTTTCAGTTTCTGCTATGTCACCATGCTCTCCCTGGGGGTTCGTGTCCAGAGGACCTGTTGGGCTCCTCTCCATGTCTGGCTGTCCTCATTGCTGCTGTCCTCATGCCATCTGCAGGCACAGAGTGATCGTCACTGCCTTCCTGTGTCCTCATGTGTCCTGTGCTGGTTGTTAGGAGTGGCCCTCATGGGGTCCTCAAGGGTCTACTTACCTTCTCCTATCTTGGGGACCCATGGGACTCACTGGGTCTGGGTCAGTTCGAATTGTGGGCCTTTTGTCCTGTGGGGTGGGACCAACTCCACACCACACTCTCTTGTAGGACCTTTTCTTTTCTTTTTTTCTTTTCTTTTCTGTTCTTTCTGGTACTGGGGATTGAACCCAGGCCTTTGCACTGAGCTACACCCCCAAACCTTTATTTTTCCTTTTGAGGTAGGGTCTTGCTAAGTTGCCGGGCCTGGGCTAGAACTTGCAATCCTCCTGCCTCAGCCTCTCAGAGTGCTGGACTTGCTACCCCTGGCTGGGGCTCCTCTTTCTGTGAGACTCCTCTCTTTGAAGTCCCGAGGCACTGTGTTCCCCCCCACCGTCTTCAGACTTGCACGTTGCTGTTCAGAGGAATTTCATAGGTGGTTGTTTGATATGGCCATTAAAATTAAATGACATTAACTGACATATTATATCAGGGTACAGACAGTAAATATTCAACTATGGAGCAAGGGCTTGTGGTCCTCCAGGCTCCCAGGGAAAACAATGCCTGCAGCAACAGGTTTTTGCAAGAGAAAAAGCTTTATTGTGTGGGTAGCATAACCAGCCAGGGTCTGGGCTGAGCTCAGGTTGGGATTTTACAGGAGGGAGAGGGGCTGAGTTTTCCCCGGGTGGCTGCCCTGGCACAGTCTGGGGGATTCTGAGCTTGTTGCGTGGTCCTTGGTGCTTCTGCTCCCGTTGGTCCTGGAAAGCCACTCCCAAACTGTGACCAAGGTTAGTGGAAGGCCCGGGATCCTCCTGGGAGACAACTCTAGCACTTGGTCACTCAGAGAACTCATGCCCATGTGAGTCCAGGCCTTAGCTGATTTCAAAACCTGGCTGCTTCCTAATCATTCCCACTGTTTCTGTTGCCTCAGGTAGCTGTACTCTTACCTATGGCTTCCCCTCTAAATTCTGCCCTGGTGCTGTCACACTGGCACTGTTTGCTGAAGGTGTGTCAGCACACAGGGCACCCTGCTTGTATCTTCAGTGTGGATGATTGTGTAGATGTCACATGTATGGTGAAGACAGGATGCAAGTGTGTGGGGCCTGGGGCCTCCCCGTCAGGGACAGCACAGGAAATCGAGGACAGAGTCCTCCAGGATTGGAAACTAGCTACCACTATGGGCAAGTGACATCCAGGTTCATGTCTCCTCCTGCCCATCCCATGGCCACTGTCCAGTGCATTCCGGTGGGAGGACTCTTCCCATCACCACTGCGGGCTGGCCCAGGACACAGAGCTCTGGATAACTGGGGTATGTGTCCCATGGGCACATTCAGGACTGAAGGCTCACGGGGCAGGGGTGCCTGTGTCACTCTGTCCTTCTGCCCCTCAATGGCAGCATCATGGCATAGATTTCCCCAGGGCTGGGTTAACATTCCCGGTGAACCCAACCCAGTATCCAAGCTGAGCTCTGCCCTCTGTGCAAGTCCCGTAGTGAAGCTGACTGCTCTGTCCTCAGCCTAGCTCTGACACCCTGGAAGCCTGGTGATGGTGAACCAGTGATGTGGCACCATAGAGGGCAGTGGGGTCTCAGGGACACCAGCAGGAGGCACTTGGAGAGGAAGTTCCCAGGAGGTCACGCTGACAAGGACACACCAGAAGCTCCTGTGCCCGGCTTCCCAAGAAACACACACTGACATGCTGATGGGTGCTGTTCAGGAGCAACCTCGTATGTGACAGCCTGACTGCCCGTGACTTCTCACCATCACTGGATGAAAGAGCCAAGTAGAGGAGGAGTCAGAGCGACACCGCAGGGGTGCCATCCCCTTACCTGTGGCCTGAGACATCCTGAGTGTGCTTCCTGTGCAGTGAGAGGTGCAGGGCTGGGGTGACACAGGCTCTGCTCACTGAGGATGGAAGAACCAGTCCCCTGGGTCAGATCTTGGATGACACATGCTGTGGGGCTCGCTGGGCAGGCACCGCACATGGAGTCTGGCACTGCCTGTCGCTCTGCCTCACCACCATGATGGGGGCAGCCCCGACACCCACAGATACTCTGCAGGCCCTGCCACCGCCTAGAAAGGACCACATTCTGATTGAGCCATTGATCATTCAAGATCTTCAGGAAACAAACAGATGGACAGGAAAATAATTGCTCTGTGCTTCTCAAATAAAGACCACCAAATGTGAAATCAGAAGTTTAATATGACACCATTAAATATATTTATATATCTCACACCACAGGGTTTTATTAAAACATAGGAATTTAGAAATTACAAGTAAGTATATGATTCCTATATTCAGATAAATTCATTTCTATTAATTATTATTTAAATTCCAGGTAGGGAGAAATGATTTCAGGAGAGGACAGGTATCAAAGCAGGTCTACAATACCACTTAAACCAGAGCATCCACCCCCTCCCTCCCTTCCTGGACCTTCTCATCACGCTTGGCCACAGATGGCACACGGAGGTGGAAGGGATGGAGGGGCACTGGGCGGGGCGGGGTCTCTATGTTCAGCCTTAGAGAGGTGTCTGTGGCTCTCGGCAACACCACTGCATCACCCTGATGTCGTCTACAAAAGGGGCTTTTCCTACTTGGGGGGGCAGGGGGAGGAAACCTGATGCTCCAGTGTGATTTTGGCACCTCTGAATCATGCAGACTCGTTTTGCTAACCATCGGGAGGCAGGAGGGCCCAAGTCTCTCCCGGGGCTGGGGTGTGGATGACAGCGGAGTCAGGCCATCCGCCCCTCTCCTCCCTGGACTGGACCTCCAAGCATCCCCTGGGACCACTGTGCCCTCAGGACTCTTGGAGCTTGCTGATCACCCACTCCTGCTCCAATTGGATCACCTCCCAGGAAAGCATGTCAGGGCATCTTGTTCTAGAGTATAGATCCTGATATTCTCACATTAATAATGGGCCTCACCTATAACCTCAAGTGAGGTCCTGACCTCGGAAAGAGTGGCAGGGAGGTGTCACCCAGGGAAGCTCCTTTCTGTCCTGGGGGACCTGCGTGGCTGACTTGGCCCTGCACAGTGCTTGGGGAAGCAGGTCAAGAGGAGCTGGCAGCGACGCCTTGGGGAGGTTCTTTCTTACCTTTCTTATCCAAGCTGTGGATGCTAACGTCCCTGCCTGAGACTTCTCCCATGATGGACCAGCCTCGAGGCTGGTGCCACGGTCATTTCCACACCTGCTGGCTTCCCAGGTGCCTGCCTCCCTGCCCCACTCATCCACTTTGACAAGCTGCTTCTGAGACCATGCTGAAGGGGCCAACTACCATGTCACCAGCACGGCAGGATTTGCGGTTAAGAATGCAAATGTGTGCTTTAGGAAAAGTAATCTTCTCAAGAATGTGAAAACAGATGAACTGATTCTCCCCTCTTCCAGTCAGATGTTTCTGCAAGCCCCTCTCACTCAGTGAAACATAAATACATTTTCGGGGGTGAAGGGCACCAACCACAGCAGCTTAAGGACCCTATCACTATTTGGTCACGATGGGAGACACACGGGTGGAGTCACGGCGTGGTCCTGGTGGCTGCGGTGGTGCCTACTGGGGCAGGGCCCTCAGGATGGCATTGACCTCCTCGGCCACGGCTGTCAGTGCAAACTCAAACTGCTCCTGTGAGGGGACAAGGAGAGGACACATGAGTGTGGCTTCAGTGGGGAGCTGTGGCAGAGATGCTGGGAAGAGAGAGGAACCAGCAGTCATTGGTTTGATGACAGACTGGTCAGTGTGGAGGGCATGGACTTCAGGGTGGGACATGTTGTCTCCAGAGCTGGGTGGGGAGCAGTGGGTCCAAGATTACAGGGGACCCCTCAAGCCTTGCTGAGTGCTGACCTTGGGACTCCGCACCCTAGCCCCTGCCTTCCTGGGGTGGAATGGGGGGGCCGGCAGTGGGGGCATGGCCATTAAGACCATCACAGCCATAGCCACGGTGGGCTTGTTCTGTCCACAGATGTGTAGAGGCGTGGTATCATCATAGCTTGGGAAGCCACCTGCCCCTGCATCCCTCCTAAGTGATGTGTGGTGGCCAACCTGCCTTGGGAAGGGTATGCACACTCACATGTGACCTGTTTGCACAGAGCCAGCCTTGGTCACCCTGGTATCAGGACTGTGGGCTTCTCGAGGGGACAAGCACAGACCTGATGGCACAGAGCTCCAGGGAGACACCAGGCACTTGACAGTCACACCAGAGGAGTCACGGGCACCATGGACCTCACATGCCATTGCCTGGCCAGCCAACTTGATTAAGGATGGGCCCACTGGCGGATGGAGCCATTCTTCCCTGTCATTCTGGTGGCAGCGCTGATGTGGTCTGGTGCCAGCCTCTGCCCCACCATGGTCACAGTGTGTGAGGCTCAGCAGTCGGTGGCCATGTGTGGAGTAGTGTCCTCTGAGCTGGTTACCCGGATGGGCCCCCAGGAGTTGGGGAGGAGCCCCAGCGTTTGAGTGTGAAGTGCACTTGTGAGAGGAATTCACACCAAGGGAAATAGGAAAATGACTGCAGAAGCTGCACTTAAGGAACAAGCCCTGATCTCAGTGAGTGACAGAGACACTGGTTTTCTTGGAGCAGGACCTCAGGGCCTGTACTGTCGGGTGGCACAACTAAGGGGCTCCTGGTGATCGATCTGCCTTGGTGGGGAGTGGGTTTAGAAGCAGCGCCGAGACGCCCTGGCCAGGGGGCTGAGCCCAGTGGGTGGTTGTCCAGCTGCCCTGTCCACACTGGGCAGGAAGAAGGCCGTGACCACGGACACACATGTGGGACCAACCACAAGGGAGCAGCCACGCTTCTCACACTCACATGCACACGTACACACACACTCTCTCACACCCACGTCCCATCCGGGCAAGCTGGCATCCTTCTTTCCTGGGTGGGGGATGAGCTAGTCACTGCTTTATCTCCACAGGGACAAGTGTCAAGGAGGAATGCAGGTGCAGGAAGGGAGCCTCAGGTTGAGGACGCCCCGCCACTGAGTTGCCACGGTGACCTCACTGCAATGCTGTGCTCTCTTTGCAGCAAGCCTACCCATGTCCTCACCCAGGGCCTCATGGTGACAGCTCCTGGGGCACCGGGTCTCTGGCCTTGGCACTGCCACGACTTCCCAGGTGTCCAGCTCACCCTCGGAGGTGACAGATCCTGTTCCGTCAGGGGACTTTGTTAGGTGTCTGTGCTTCCTGAGACCCATTCTGCTAATGCAGGGCTCCACTAGGCGGCTGCACAGTGCCAGGTCTGTGGTCACATGCTCCCAGCAGAGAGGTGTCAGCTCCCTGGGCAGAAGCAGACCCCAGCCTGTGCACGGGGTGCTCAGCTGCTGTTTCATACACTGTGTCTCTCTGGGGTGGAGCCGACCTGGGATTCTGCAGCCTCAGGGGTGGTGCTGGCATGGTGGTCACTGAGGAGGAGTGGCAGCAACTTCTGTGTAGCTCAGCTCCCAGGAGCTGGACTGATGCACACACCTCAGGACGACTGACTGACCCTGATGAGAGGCAGTGGGTGCCTGGGGCCCACAGGGAGCAGGCCCTGCATGAGGAGAGCTGTTAGCTGGGACGGAGGCCACAGGACGGCGTCTGCTTTGCCACAGTGCTGGGGCGAGAGTCCAGGGTTGCGGCAGATGTGGCTCCTTTCTCCTCAGTGTGTGCCACAGCGCCTTGCTCAGGTGGGACTGCTGAGGCTGGTATCGGGGAATAGGACGTGGACACCAGGGGCCGAAGGGCTTTGTCCTTGTGGGGTGTCAGGAAGGTTAGGTTTGTACACAGGCCTTGTCTGGAACCAGGTGCAAGTCCACACTGAGCTCAGAGGTGCAGGTAGGCAGGGACACTGTTGGCTTGAATTTCCCACCATTGTCATGGAGTAGGGGCCTGCATACATCCAACTTTGTCCACAGCAGAGGTCGATGCTCCTTCCAGGGTGTGATCTCCCTGCCTACTGGTGTCACCCGCCTCCACTGCCTATCCCCAGCTACCTGCAGCTTGGGGGTGCAGGCCAGCGGGGTGGTGCCTGGCCTGACCTCTTGTGGCAGGATGGACCTTCCATGGGGCATGGAACCTGAGAGTCACCTGAAAAGTCACTGCCTGTGATGCCGTCTGTCTACAGGGGCACTGTGGCTGGTCTCTCTCAGGCGACACTGGGTCACTAGAGGGAGCAGCCATCACCTCGAGGAGGCTGGGTGCACTCTGGGCTGAGATGTGCTGTCTGTTCCCAGCCTTGGCACCTCTCTATGGGAGCCAGTGCTATGCCTGGGTTCATGTGGCCCACCCTACCCTGCATGCACATGCTACTGTCACAGTGCTCAAATTTCACCCTAACATCTGGACAGCATGAGGGGTCTAGGAGATGCCTACACCTCCCAGAGAAATCAGCTTGGCCTGGACGTGCAGCCAGGGACCATGGGGTGTGGCTCGTGGTCTGCCAGGCAGTGAAGGGTTTTGTTGTGATGCTGGGATTGAACCTAGGGCCTTGAAAGTGCTAGGCAATTGCTGAACCATGGGATACATCCCCAGCCTCTGTAAGGTTTTTAGAACTTAAGATCCTCTTAAGTTATGGAGTCAATCGGCAAGGGGATCTTTCAGCAATCTCACATCTGTGTGCACACTAAGCATCCAGTGTGTTAGGACCTGACACCAGCAGGGGAGATCCATATTTGTGACTTCAGGATGTCCAGGATGTGTGATAGATCTGATCCCTGTCGGTCTCCAGCTGCCCGAGTTCCTGAGCTCCTAGATCAATCACAGCCCATTCCTACATCCTGCGGTCCCCACTGGAGCCTGGGAACAGTGCCTACTTTGCCAGGACATGACACACCTGTTCCGCTCACTAGGTCACAGCGCCCATTGCTATGGCCATGTACTCAGACATTCTCACTCCCCCAGCCTCACACCCCTCTTCGCCTCCTGCCACCTAAGCCCATCCATCCCACAACCCCCCTGCCCTAGCCCTAAAAGACCCAGCTCAATAAACTGGACCCAGACTCGCTTTTGGAGTCACTCCAGAAGGTCGTGCCTGGACACCCCAAGTTCAGGTTGGCTGTGTTCTTCACTGGGTCACTGTTTACTTAACAGGATGGACATGCAGGAGCTGCTGCAACTAGACACAGCATTTCTGGAATGCTCAGGGAAGAGGGAATTGGAGCAACCTCAATTTTAGGTCTGGTTAATCAGAAAGCTTTTGTTTTTACCCCTGTTGTTGCAACCTGGTTTTCGCTGAGTCTGAGCGATTCCGGGGGCACCAGGACCCCCTACATCCTAGGGACAACTTGATGCCTTCACCCCAATGGCCAGGACCCAGCACAGGTATGGTTAGGGAGGCAGGAGATGGAGGGCCAGGTATGCATTTGGTGAGCTGGGGACATCCCTGGGTCCTGGGGTTTGTCTTTTCCCTCTTTCTATAGAAACTTGGTGTTCGTCCCCCGGCCTCAGAGAGACATCTTGTTCATTGAGTCTCCTACTTGGGCTCTGCCTGCAGCTGTAGACACCGACAGTTCTCACAGCTATGGGTGCCCTGTGACCCTCTCAGGAGGGCCAGGGTGCCCCTGCATGAAGAGGACGGGGTTGGACAGCAGCAGCCGGCCCATGTCAGATCAGCCTGATCCCCTCTCTGCTCTCAGGAAACAGCTGCAGAGAGACACCTCTAACACCCTGAAAGTCCCGGAGCACTGATTGACATACCTTTGTCTGGACCATGCCTGGTCTCTGGTCCCTCAAGTGCTCCAGGGTAGCCGCGATATCAATCTCTTTAGCACCTGCAACAAACCACAAATTGGGCTGAGCTCAGTGCACAAGATAATCCACGCTGAATCTGTCAATCTCCTGTTATCGGGCTCCCTCTGGGCAAAGAGGCCAGTTGAAAATTATTACACTCGTCCCTCAGCAGGCTTGGGAGGCAGCTGCAATTTCAGTGTTCACACAGAAAATAAGGCAAGGGCAGCTTTCATTAGCATTAATTTGAGAAAGCCGGGCTAAGAACAGTCCTAGATGCCTGTATAGATACCACACTCACCACCAGCAACAGCCACCACTAGAAACTGAGTTTTGTTGGGTTGTTTTGGTGGCATCTGGACTGTTAAGTCAGAGGAAGCAGAGTATGTTTTGACTTTGATTGCATAGAATTATTTCTCATTTTATGAAAGGAAGGTTAGAGCGATCTCTTACACCTAGTACTGGCCTTTGAACGCAGAGTTCCCTGGTTTCTAAAGCTGAGGGCTGCAGATGTGAAGCAAGGGCTTTGCTGTGATGAGGAAACAAGAGAGGTCCAAGGCCATGTGCAGCGGACCGCACCAGATGCCACCAGGCACCACAGGACAAGCACAGGGTGCTCTGGAGAGCAGCCCCCGGGAGGAGAATCCCCACCGAGCCGGAGTGTGGCCTTGGCAGTCTTGACACCCTAGTCCTGTGCTGCTGTGGCCTCCTGGGTGGCTGAGCAGCCATGGCCAGCACTGCCTCAGGAGCACACATGCTGTGGCCTGTAGGACCAGAGGTGGCAGAGCAGTGAGGGAGAAGGTAAAGCATAAATCTAGCTATGGGAGCTAAGGAGAGGGGACAAGATGGGCGGCACCTCAGGGGAACCAGCTGAGCTGGAACCGTACATCACATCTGCATAAAGGAAAACAGCAAGAAGCCTGGGGAAGCTGTGGCAAGGCTGCCTGGTGCCATCACTGACTCTACCATCCCCGGCCCACGCAGCACTGGGGCCTCTGGGCCACCCAAGGGCAGGTGAAGTGCCTTCAGAGCTGACCAGAGGTCTCCCCAGCTTCTGTCCATGGGCAGCACACCTCCTCTGTGTGTCTAGGACACCAGAGCCCACTGCCCCTTCTCCGGTAGCCTCTCCCTTGTGGGTGGCCAGTATCCCTGGGAGCTGGATGAGAGGCATTCTCAGCTGAGGACAAGGATCAGGTCCTGGTTTGCTTAGGTGTTGCTCTTCAGGGGTTCAAAGGCTGTCAATGCTGAGAGGCCATAGGACCCACTGCCTCATTTTAAAGAGATTCCATGCATTTAGAGCAGTCTGGAACAGAAGGGTGAGTCTCAGGGGGTTGGTTAGGAAAAGGAAGTGGCAGCCAGCCAGGTCCCCTGCAGGGACCATCATCCCCCAGCAATGGAGCCCACACAGCTGAGTGACAGTGACAGCCATGCAGGGAAACTTCCTTCTCCCAGAACAGGCCAGGAGTGAGAGAGGGGCTTCAGGGCTCCCACATGCGGGCTTCTGGCCTTGCCAGGGCACCAGCCCTCATGGCGGCCACGACTGGCCCTCAGCAGGGCTGCAGCTGCTGGTCATGCTGCACATTCTGTTGCACCTGAATTTCAAGTGTGAAGAATGCCAACCTGCAGATAGCACGGTGCCTGAGAGGATGCTCATGGCACTGCCTTCTCCCTCATCTCAAGCCCGTGAGGTCTCCCCAGGGATGTGGGGCACAGGCTGGGCTGAGCTCACCCAGAGAATGGTGAGCCCTGTGACATTTAGTGACAAGGGCGGAAGAACAGCCTTGTGACCAAACTCGGCAGCTTCCCACAAACACCCTACAGCCCACAGGAGGATTTCTATGTCCCATGAGCACTATGCCAGCACCCTCTGCCCTCTCACAGGGAGGGGTGGCTTCTGCAGCACCCATGACTCTCACCTGGGGGCCTGTGCATGGCCTAGGGCTTCTCACGAGCGTCCCAACTATGACTGATGTCAGAAGCCATGGGGCCCAGGTCGTGTGGCAGGCACGGCTCCCAGATGCAGAGACCAGCAGGGACACTCCTGGCCAGGGCTTTGTGTTCGCTGTGCAGTGTGCTCAGTCAGGCCTCTTTGGTGGTGTTGTGGGATTGGGAGCTGGGCTCTGATGAAGTTCATCAGGACTGGTCCAGGGTATTAAAAATATGTCTTTTTTTTTTTGGGTGCCAGGAATCAAACTTAGGACCTTGCACTTTCAAGGCAGGCAGCGGAACCACTGAGCTAAATCCCCAGCCCCAAAATACGTCTATTGGTTTTTTTAAAAATAAATTTTATTTTATTTTATCCCTTTCCCCCCTCAATACCCCTTGTCTATTGGTCTTTAAGAAACTTTCCTGAAACAGAAAAAGAGCAGTTCAGAGTAGAAATGTCCGGTTGGAATCCAATGTGGCTTTCTGAGTTCTACAGAATGGGCATGGCTCTGTGTTGGGGTCCTGGTGCTGCTGTGAGTGTGGATTCAGGCCACCACCTTGTCCTGTGGCAGGGGCTGTGTCAGGGCCCTGAGAGACGAGGCCAGCGATGCTGTGATCTTCAGGGTACAGCAAGGCTCACTTCGGGGACACTCCAGACAGACGGCAGCTCCACAGCAACTATTGCCCTCTGACCCTGGGCCTCAGGTGCAGCGTGAGGCATTGGCCTCAACAGAGGAGAATTTCAGTCCTCTGAGGTTGTCACGTTGAGGGTCCACCTGGGACACAGACTCAAGGCTTCCGTGATTTAATCCTGAGGGCTGTCTGCACCGCAAGCCTGGGTGCACTGTTAGCACTGAGAGCCACTGGCTGCAGGCCATGTCCCACAACTCTCGTGGGGGGCCGGGGGCCCCTGAGAGCTGGAGCTGGTGTGGCCAGAAGAGCTTGTCCTCACGTGGGCAGTGACGTGGACAGGTGGTGCTAAAGACAGACCCCAGGGCCAGGCAGGTCCTCTGGTGAAACGCTATGACCAAACCCTCTTGCTTCACGCCTCTGTGACGTCCTTTCACAAGACTGTTCTCAAAAGAAAGTGGGAAAGGGAAGCAGAGTGGCCTGAGTTCACCCAGATGGGGCACGTACGTTGTAAGAAATACCAGGGAGATGCTCATACTTCGCCTGGCTGACACCAAGGCAAAACAGCGGAGGAAATTAAATTAATGCTGAAAAAAGTGGAGAGCACTAAAGTTAGGTAGGTAATGGATTTGTTAAGTAAAATCCATTGTCTGAGGTGGATGGCTAATGTCTTCTTGCATGCTAGAATTAAGAATAATTAGTTATCTGAAGTGTGTGTGGAGACAGTTTTAATAGAGCTCACTGCATAATCCCTTATGAGGGACAGAAAGGCAGCAGTGAGTAGCTCAGCGTAGCCGCCCCAACACCAGTGTGAACTTTTGCAGGCAGAGTGGCAGGCAGAGGGCTGAGTGCTGTCCTTTCCCTTTGTGGATGGACCACTGAGCTTCAGGGTTGGTCTGAGCCCTGGCCCAGAAGCTCCTCTGGCATCAGTGGTAGAATTCTTTCCAAGAATGTGAAGCCGAAGCTGACAAAGGTCACATTCCAGGGGGCAGTGATGCTCAAGTCAAAAAGCTGGTGGACAGTCCAGGGATTTTATCACATGCAAGAATCCAGGTGGAGGAGAGACAGGATGCAGGGACACAGTGGGCAGCCCGGTGCTCTGCCCGGCCCCCAGGAAGCCCATCCCCCAGGCTGCATATCTCCCATCAAACACCACAGCACCAGCCCCGTGTGTGTGTGTGTGTGTGTGTGTGTGTGTGTGTGTCTTGCCCTCAGGGCCACCCAGAGGCATCCAGTGCGGCTTGGTGACACTGACTACATCATTCCACCTCCAGTCATGGTGGCTGAGGAGTCTACATATTGGAAAATACATTTTCAAGACAGCGGAGGCTTTTTGAAAGCTTTAGATAAAAAGTATTACCCAATAAACATTAAAAGAACGTTAGTATTAAAGTATTAAAACTATTTTTTACGATGAAAGAATCAATTTGAAGCTGAGGAAAACTGAGTGAACGTGCCCCTGGCGTCTCTTTATGATGTTTGCTTTGATTTCTGTGGGAGTTGGTTCCAGGCTGTGTGCGGCGCCGGCTGGCTTATGCCATTACCTGTCTCCTTCAGGTGGATGGGGCACCAGGCGGCCGTCCTGGGAATGCTGGTTGTGGCTGCCCAGCTTCCCACATTGCTCAGGAGTGACAATTTAATAAGCATGGAGGCCTCTTTGTAGCTGTCTCACCCAGGAGGTTCTCAGACTGTAGGACACGACGTGTTCTTTATTGAAGCAAACCATAGTGTGTATCAAATGTCCGTGAGAGAAAGGCCTCATGCACAGGGAATTTTCTAATTCTATCCCCTGGAAGGTCCACGAGCACAGCTTCTTGCACCCAGCCTGGGGGTGCCTTGGTTTGAGCCTTTGGTTAGGAAGGGCTGGACCACGAAGGTCAAGTTCACCCCATCCCCTGGCCCTGCATGGGCATGGAGGTGGGTGGCAGAGGGCACAGTCTGAACCCTGATGGGACCTGGCTCAAGGGCACAGGGCTGCGTGGGCTCTGGAGTCAAGCACATCTGCCTGCACCACAGCTGGGTGCTTGCTGCCTTTTGGCACCATGTACTGCAAGCATGCAGGCACACACATGTATGTGCCCACTGCACACACCTTACACACACACACACACCACCCTGCCACATGACTGCGTCCACATACAAGAATCATACATGCAAAACACCTCACCACACACTCACATGCACACACGAGACATCCTACGTCCACAATAGCCCACCACACACACACACACACACACATACACACATATCTTTGGGGGCCTGTTTTACTGAATTTTTATTCATACTCCTATGTGTGATCCTAACTAAACACTTAGAAAAATTGAGCTGGGTGTGTGGCCCAGGCCTGTAATCCCAGCACTTGGGAGGGAGGCTGAGGCAGGAGGATCGCTGTGAGTTCAAGGCCAGCCTGGGCTCTGTAGTGAAGTCAAGGGCAGTCTGAGCTGCACAGTGAGACTCTGTCTCACCCCCACCCCTCAAAGGGCAGGAAACTTATAAGCAGGAAGATTTTTTTGCTGATCTCCTTTTTCAACATTTCGGTAGGATCAAAGGAGAGAAATCTTCATCATATTCATTTGAAAATCAAGTATTTCAGAACCAAGACAAACTAGGTATTGTGTTTCTTCTTTTGAACAGATTCAAAATCGTTTGTGTGGAGAAACTGAGGTATCTCCAAATCTTTACAAAAGAAGAAAGCTGAACAAAATCTCTAAGTGTGCATTGTTGTCTCAGTTGCTTCCTCTACTGCTCTGTTCGGAACACACGACAGGTCCTTCAGCTTCAAAAGGGCACTGACACTGTGCAGTTACGGGCTGGTTACCTTCTTGGGGACCCTGCCTGACTGGCGTCATAGAGACATGGAGGGATTTAATTCGGTGTGGCAGAGGTATCCCGACTATGGCCTCAGCATCCTACTGAGTAGTGACCAGGGTGCTGTGCATGGGACCCTCCTGTCACCAGGGACGTGCTGGCCAGGAGTGGCCCCGCCCTGGGCTGGGGAGAAGGACACGGGGTGGGAGGCTGGCAACGCTCTGGTAGCTGCCCAAGTGCAGAGAGCCCAGCAGATGGAGAAATACTCTGGCTCTGCCCAGGGACCCTGGAGTCATGGAGGGACGGCGCCAGGCCAGGGAGGCCGTTCTGGCAGGGGCCAGAAGAGCAGCAGGAGAAAGGAGAGGAGCAACAGGAGAGACCAAGTGAGCAGGTCTCTGCCCACAAGGTGCAGAAGAGGACCAGGTACAGACACAGGACATGATGCCTTGGGACAATGCCCGCCCACACAAGCCCGCTCCCCTGCGTATGCAGAGCCCATTAAGACTTTGAGTCCTGACGCAGCTTGGACCTGAAGAACGTGGACTTAAGAACTGTGCTCAGAACCCCAGGATGGTGACATCCTCTGCCAGGGTCATACTCTGTTTCTACCGAACTGTCCCCAGGTTCCCAGGTCTGCGGCTGTCAGCCCGAGCAAACTCTCCAGGGGCTCTGCTCTCTTATGGCTCAATCTCTGGGTGCCAAGGGTGGCTGGGGACCAGGAGAGGAGGTGCAGAGCCAGGGTTAGCTGCTCCTGCTGCTTCTGTTGCTCGGGGGTTGGGGTCACCTACATGGTGACCGTGGTGGTTGTGGGTGCAGTGGAGGCCACAGAAACCCCAGAGGGCTTGTGTTCACTGTGGTTTCCAAAGACTGAGGTGTCACCGGGTCCCAGGGCCCAACCCATGACCATTTGCATGTCTACTACCTGGCATGTCTCGCAGTGCACCTGCTCTCAGAGCCACATCTGTCCCTTGTGCAGGGCCCACTGCCATCTGGCCTGGGGACACATCCGGCTCTGCACACCCATGTGCCCATCACCACTACTGGGCACCGGACACTCAGAGGGGGAATATGTGGAGAACACTCAGATGGGAGGCGCCCTTGGCACTGCCAGGACAGCTCCTCCAGGGAGGGGGCCCAGGGCCACTTGTCCCTCTGCTGAGCAAGTGGGTCCTGTGGAGCCAGTGAGAGCTGGTGGCAGGCGCTCCCACCAAGGCCTCCACTGGCCTACAGGCCATTGGCAGGCACAGGCTCCAGCGACCAGGCCCTTCCTGCCTCTCACCGAGGTGTCCTGGAGCCGTGCTGGCCAGCAGTGGGTGCTGAGCCGCTGGGCTGGCTATGTGAGGCTATGGCTGTCCCTGTGGCCCCGAGTGGCACCTGCATGGTTTGAGTCCATGTTTCTGAAGGAATAGTGACCAGACGGTGCCCATGAGCAGCAGACTCCACAAGAGAACAAGGGGAGAGGCCCAGGTGCACCACCCAGGCCGCAGGTAACAGGTGCAAAGGTCCTGCGTTTCGTGGCCCTGCCAGGGGAGTGTGGCCAAGAGTGAGTCAGTGACCATGGCAACCAGCCCAGGGTCCTGGAGATGCCACGTGAGGAGGATGAGAGGGGTGGGTACAGGTCAGAGGCTGTCACCCTGCAGCAGGAGGTGCGGCCCCAGCTCACTGCAGAGGACCCTCTGTCCTGATGGGCAGCTCTGTTGCTGCACTGCCCACCATGGCGGGTGTCCCCAGTGCCCTTGAGGTCAGGCCTGTTTTGATTTTATTCAATTTTAATTAAAGTAGCCCTGGGTGGCCATGTATTGAACAACCCAGTTCTGAGGGGTGTTGGTCTTAAGAGTTCAAGGAGCCAGAATTGTCACTGAGGAAGATCCTCCAACCTCCACCCCATACTGGGCATGCCTAGGCATGCCTGTGCACAAGGGTGGCTGGCCTTGCTATGTCTGCAACCCTGGCTCCCTTCCAGCTGCCTCCCATGCCCCACTCAGCCGCTCAATTAGAAGCCAACGCCTCTCGTGAGGGAGTGGAGCTTCAAGACTTTGGATGCAGCCGCGACAGCACAGGCAGTGAAAGAGGAGTTTCTAGGAGTCTTTAGATGGCAACCTGGATGCTGCCCAGTATTTTCATGCCACAGAGGCCACGTTGGAGATCATGCCTGCTGAGGGGCCACTTGTGGGCACAGGGAGCCCTGTAGCAAGGCCACTGCCCATGCAGAGGGCGGGGCTGAGCTGACACAGGTCCGTGGCAGCTGGGCAAACAGCCACAAGTGCACAGGAAGATGGTCAGCATCATGGGGAGATGCAGACCAAAGCCACACATGACACTGCCTAGCACTCCCTGGATGACAGCATTGAAAAGACCAATGCCAGCTGTGACAGGGAGAAACAAGGACTCCTGTGCCCTGTGGTGAGGATGAGTTAAGCACAGACTTGCTCCTTGATCCAGCAGTTCTGTTCTTAGGAATATACCCCAAGAACTCAACACTGAGATTTGAGCAGGTGCTAGAAACCCATGTTTGTAGTGTCACCAGTCCCTATAGCCAAAGGGTGGAAACACCACCCATGTCCGTCCATATCATGCTCCACCAAGCGGGGGAACATTATTCAGTCCCGAAAAGGAAGAATTCTGAGCCACGTGGTGAGCTGTGGGACTAAAGGACTTGGCTCCACTTGTGGGAGGCATTGCAAGTTGCCAGTCAGAAGAAATGAGATAGCAGGTCCCTGCCCCTTCCCCAGTGCAGAGGAAAGCAGTGAGATGGACCAGGATGCTGAGGATGCTGCCAGGGTCACAGGTTCTCATTGTCTGCTCACATGCATGCAGTCAGACGGCCCAGGAGAGTGCTGCATCTCCCGGCACAGGGACCTGGCTAGATGTGTGCTGGACGGTGAAACCCCTACCTGTGGCCCGGCAGGGCTGCCTGAACTCGTGCTCTGGGTGCTCTGTATGACAGCAGTGCAGGGAGGCTGAGCCACGCCCACCGGAGTGGAGCTCCATGTCTACCTGGCAGGAATGTGGCCGGGCCCCGAGTTCCACACCACCCCAGCTGTGCTGCCTGCCTCCTCACTCTGCTGGGTCCTGGCCATTGTCTAGCTAAGGAATCGTGAGGAGACAGGGAACCTGTGGGCTTGGAGGTGCAGGATGGCTGGAAATGGGCAAGTGCGAGTGGAGGGCAGCTGGGCTGGAATCAGCTTCTGCGGGGTGTGAGCTGAGCCTCCCAGCGAGGGGGATGAGCTGCCGGGACCCCGTTTGTCCCAATAGCAGTGACACTCGCAGGCCCCACTTTCTACTACCTTGTGCAGAGGGCAAGCCTTCTGCTTTGATTTCCAAGTGCGTCTTTGTCTGCTTGCTAATAAACTCCACAGTGGAGAGAGCACTGAAATGATTCTGTGCTTGTTCTTCAGGCCTCATGATCAGCCCTGCCTTAATCCCTGAAAGGCTGAGTGAGCCCTGCCCGACGCCATGCAGCTGGGCCCTGGACGTGCCCAGCCCACTGAGCCACGGACGAAGGCGGGCACACAGGAGCGCGTTGCAAAGCATTCTTTGGGAGCTTGCACAATTCATTCCTTTCAAGAAAGGGAAACGGGAAGAAAGGCTTCGTGTCCAGGGCTTTGGGCCTTTGATCATTTGATGAACGCTGGGCTGCAATGTGGGCCTCCAGCTTCTCAGGCCAGACAAAGACGGTCTGGCCAGCAGCACGGGACAAAACCCCAGTGGCCTCTGAGGGCAGCCTGGGAAAGGCCACCCGCCCTTTGATCTCTCCCGAGACCACGGGGTGGGTCAGGGGATTTCACACCAGGAAGGGGAGCAGGTCAGGAGCAGAGAGAGGGTGAGTAGTCTCAGAGAAAGCCACAGCCGTCCCTGGGACTGTTCCACACGGCTGGGCTTGCACTGCAGGACACCAAGCCCACACTTCGAATGCAATCTGATGCTGCATAGTTGCAGAGTACGGTGAGCCAGCAGCACCGGACAATAGCCAGCCCTCTGGGGCGGCAGAGAGCAGCTCTCCGTGCTCCTGCGGGAGGGAACCTGTGCCCCCTGAATTCCACCTGCAGTCACCGAGGGCCTCTATGCAGACCACATCAGTGCCAGCACCCACTCAGCACCCTTCCTTGTGCAGGAGCAAGTGTCCCTTTGCAGTACGCTATGAATGTTGTGTATGACCCGCCACAATAGACAACACGTAGGTGAAACGGCCGGCCTTACTCTGGAGGTATTTTGAGCAATAGAAGGAAAATATGTTTGGGAGAGAGGGAGGGTGGGTAATAAGGGAAGAATTATAAACTCTGTCAATAGCTCTGAGCTCCAATTTGCAAAAGAAAGGGTGTTTAAGGAGAAGACAGGAGCATTAACAAAGACAAAATGACTTTGAAATAAAATTTGGGATTGTGTTATGTTTTCAAACCAAAAGGTAGCATTAACAGCGATAACAGAGCACTTGTGTTTTGTCCCAGCTCAGCCTGTGCACATCCCCAACACTCAGCTAATTTCGGTGGCACAGAGACCAGCTTCATGAGTCCCTGGCAGGGGCAGAGGAAGAGGAGATTGGTGTGGTCTGGCACCAGCCACCAGGAACTTCAGGTGACTGAGCCTGGCCACAGGACTGTGTGAGTCACTGGCCTCTGTTCCCTCTCCACACATCTGTCCCCGCAGCTAAAGAAGAGCTCTGGCTTTGTTTTTGCCAGAAGAAAATGGAGCAAGAAAGATGCTTAGCCTGGCATTTGTGTGTCGTGTGTGGAGACCCAGGTTCACACCCCAGGCCTGTGGAGGGGAGGTACCCTGTGCGGAGGGGTGACTTCTCCATGGCCCATGCATGCTCAGAGCCTGGGGAGAGTGCAAAGCCCCACCCAGCTCTGTGTTTCCCAGGGTCCTAGATTACACCAGGTGCCACAGGAAAAGCAGTGCTCTCAGAAGGCCTGGGCACAGGGTGTGGGGTGTGGAAAGCTAGGACACACTCACTGCGACTCAGTGCCTGCGACCCCAAAAGAGGGTCCCTGGAGCCTCTGCTCCAGAGGCCACCTAAAGCTCTGGGTACCCTGTCCCACCTTCTCGGAGAAGCCAGGACAGCTCTGCCCCTTGCTTCCTTGTGGGGCACTGGGCCCTGTGCTCTCTAACAGTCCCTGATGGCCAGCGCTTTACTGTTTGGACACTGCACCAACTCTGGGAGAGGGAATTTGGGGTCTGGGGGCACAACTTAGTGGTAGAGGGCTTGACTAGCATGAACAAAGCCCTGGGTTCCATCCCCAGGACTCCAGTTCGGGACATTCCTTTGAGACAAGGGAATTTATGTTGGATGACATGGCCACCGGAGACTTTTCTGCAAACACAACTTTAACAGCAGCAGAGACCTGTTCAAACAGTAGGGATGTCTGAGCCTGCTGCAGTCTTTTAAGATTCAAGCTATGCTCTCCCTGGCTCTGACAGAATCTCAGAGTGAATGTGGTGGATTCTTATCAAAGCCCTACTATGTGTCCAGCACATGCAGGCTGATAACAAAGGCCCGACTGCAAACATAAATGTGCTGGAGGTAAATAGCATTCAAATGATTCAGGAAAGGAACAACAAACAGCTGATTTTCTCCAAGGCCTCCAGTGAGTATTATGCCCCACGTTGCTGTGGCAACACCTCCCATCTCTGAGCCACAACAAAGCAGCCAGACGTGCGCTCTCACCTTTGGCCATCTTATTGAGAACCATGTCGATCAGGATGTAGGTTCCGCTCCTGCCGGCGCCGTCGCTGTCAACAGAAGGAAAGAGAGTGAGCATACTGTTTATCCCCGTGAGCGGGGCACCCGCAAAGCCTTTATGTTCCCGGGGGGGGGGTTGATGGGGGGGCTGGTGAGGGAGATGGGAGGGTGGGAGGCTCTAGGGAATCAGCCATTGTGTGTGGTGCATTTTCCTTGTCCTCTACCTCTGCCCAAAGATGGGCTAAATTTTGTCAGCAGAAAAAGGAAATAAAGAGCTGCACGGCTGTGTCAGAGGAGATGGTGTCATATTCAAAATGTCTGAAAGACACTGTCCCCCACACCCTGGAGGATATGCAGATCTCGGGCATGTGCCTGTCCTTCCTCTCAGGAGTGGAAATGTGCGTATTGTTTGTTCCTGAATCACAATCTTGAAAGGGGCTCTTATTTGGTCTCTTCCTGGCTTCACCAGCCAGAATGGGTATATTTACCATCTGGTCTGGAGTTGTAGAATTGTTTTGAATTCTGTCTCAACAGCTAACTGAAGAGAATGAAAGTTCCTTTTCTGGGAGGTAAACAGCCCTGTGTCACCCTCTTCTCGTGAGAAGTGTGTGTACCACTCCTTCCCCACGTGGACGTGTCGCCGAGGGCCTGAGACAGGCTCTGAGACCAAACAGGTTCTGTGTTCACGGTGATGTCAACTGGTACACGGAGAACATTCACATTGTCATCCCTACAGGAACCAGGGTGGCTTTAAGGAAACCATGAACATTTCCATTTCGAGACTTCAAGAAGAATATAACCGGTACCAGTTGTGGTGGTGGAGGCCTGGAATCTAGCACTCTGGGAGACTGAGGGGGAGAATTGCAAATTGGAGCCCAGCCTGGACAACTCATGACTTAGCAAGACCCTGCCTCAAAATAAAAATTAAAAAGGGTTGAAGATGTAGCTCAGTGCAAAGGCCCTGGATTCCATCCCCAGTTAAAAAAAAAAAGTACAGGACTGGCAAATTGCTTTGCTCTCAGCTTCTGGTTGGCAGGCTGGCTGTGACCTCCTAGAAGTCAGAGGTGAGCCGGCTGGCTGGCTTTTCATAGCGAAGAGCCCCTACATTTGGTTTTCACACTGATCAGCTGTGGTTGGAAAGAGAAACACTACACACCTTGTGCTTCCGTCTACACTCATCCTCACTTGTGTGGTCGTAGAGGACACACAGTGCCCCTTCTCACTGTGTGACCCATGCACTTGTCTTGAGCGTCCACACAACTGTTCTGAGAGGCTCTTCGGGAGTCCTCCAGAGAAGGTGGCTGGCTCCGTGCCCAAGGGTGAATGATGCACTGTCTATGGGGAGCACAGAGGATGGAGGTGTCTCCCCTCACAGATAGGTGTGTGTGCACACCTGGAGGCATCTAGGCTTGACCTCTGGACACAAGTTTCCTTTTATTCCAGGCAGGAAGGCTTGTTCAGTGAGGAAGTTCTGGAGAGCGGAGTGTGAGTTACACACCACACACAGCTGAGCATTCAGTCCAGTGGACATGACCCCCCCCGCCCCCGCCCTGGTCTCAGCTGCAAAGACCCTCTCCTCCAGGTGTGCATCCTGGATGCGGACTGCTGGTCTACCCAAAGGTCCAGACCCCACATCAAGACCTGCAGGTGCTGTGCCTCCTGTGATGACGGATGCTGTCCCTCTTTGAAGCTGGGCTGGGCACCTTTGGTGCACGCACGGCCCCTCATCTCTGCCAAGCGGCCTCCGGAGGCTGATCAGACACCTCTCTCAGTTTTGTAGTACCAAGAGGGTTTAGGAAAAAATAAGGTGGTGAGATACAAATCCTTGGAAATAGATGATGGAACAGGATGTGTCACTGGCAGAAAGAAAACACCACTCCAGGCACGGTGAGATAGGAGAGCAGTTTTTCAGCCAGGTGGCAGAGCCAATTTTGTTTATACCTTTGGTTTCCCATAGAGATACCAGGGAGATATATTCACTAAACCATAAGAAAGTCCAGCTTCTATACTAACTGTACTGGTTACTTCAGACATGGCCACAACTTCTTAACCCACATTAAAGTTGTACTTGCCTGCAGTGAACGATTATTGGACAAGAACGGCCCCTGTAGCACTTGTTTACTTTTCTGAAATAAAAAGAGATAAAAATTACAGCGATGCACTAAGACTATGTGTTCTCCAAAATAACTCCTAAGCCAAGGCAGCAGTTATGTGCCCCCAAAATCAATTTGCAACTGCTTGTTTGCATAGAGAATAATAATTGCACATACAATTTCTGGGACTTTTCAATATTATTAAACAGAGCTCTCAAAGCAGCTCTCACACTGCACAGCACTTTTCCCACTTTGCAAGTCAGAGCTCCAGGCTTTTAGCCTTGGTCCCCGGGATGCCGCCAGCTCTGGTGCCCTGCCCTTCCCCTGGCCCCTCCTCCTCCCCTCTCGGGCTTTGAGGGCCATGAGCGCGGTGTGACACAGCCGTCTCCATGCTTCGCTGAACTTCTGAGTTGGGCAATTTAGGTTAAGGGTTTTGTCTACCCTACACATCATGTTGGAATAGGATATTGCTATATCGTCTAAAACAGCATTCCCGGAGCCCTGTTTCACCTGTCAGTCTTGGGTAAGGAGATCTAAATTACAGAGAAATCCCACTAAGTCCAAGATAGTCTTTCCCATTTTTAAAAATCTGTATCCTTAACAACGGCCCCATTGTGCAGCTTTCAGAGCAGAGGTTGTGAATATTAACAATGAGAATGTATTTATGATTTCACCAACTAGCCCCTATTCAAATAAGAGGGCTGATTTTAAATTTACTGTATAAACTTCAAGTGGTTTTTCCAAAAAATTCAACAAGACAAAACACATTTACAAAGCACATCAAATTCTCAGTAAAATGTTTCTTAATAAAGAAAACCGAAGGCACGATCTCAGTTTATTGGCAGGGAGAATGGGTGAGGAGCATTCTTCTAGAAGTGCTGTAGGAGCTCCTACAGCTGGAGACTCAGATTTAAAAAGATGATGGTACAGCAAAAACGTTTTTTCCCTTGAACTACAAACAGGAACTGTCATGTTTCTTTGGAAAGTTTTGCTATTCCGCACTGTGACTGTCAGGTGCCAGTCGGTGCAGGCCTCTGGCTGAGGAGAAGGTGGAGGGAGGGGCGGGCACCCCGCGCCTCAGGGGAAGCAGATGCTTCTGTCACTGCATCTGAGGGCTCTTTCCCTTTCCCTACTTCCTCCGTGGAGTCAGCAGCATGAGGCACTTCTGAGGGGAGTCTGAGCCCGCCCTGGGCCACGGCGCGGAGTGGAGGGCAGGCTGCAGAGCAAGATGAGACTGCCCACCTGCAGACAGGTCGTGTTCAAAGCCCTGCTCAGCCTCGCAATTGATGTGTGCACCGGGCAGCATCTTAGAGCTTGTGGACCACCCGGCACCGCTTTAAAGAGGGGACACAGGTAAAATAAGCCCGTGTCCTTTAGGGTTGCACGGCCTTCTCCACCAGAGCCACTCCCGGCTTTCAGCGCACACTGCATGAGAAAGAGATGGGAAAATGGATCCAGTGGTCTGTACTGTTAAACCGGCCCCTTCCTGACTCAGTGGTACCAAACTGACCTAGACCACAGGCGTGTACTCGGCGCAAGAAGGGCAAAGCCCCTCGCTGCATAAAGACTGCATGGGGCAGTGGTGAGCTCCTGCATAGCACGTGCAAGGCCTGGGCTCCAGCCCCAGCACCACCAAAAAAGATGGAGTGCATGTGCTCAGCCGGCGGGCCCATCCTCCTTCAAACAGAAATTTCTCCTCACTGGGCTGTGCTGACATGGATGACCTCGAGGACTTCCTGGGCTTTCACGGCTGGTTCTGGAGATTGCATGGACTAGGGGCAATGTCTGTGTGCTCACACCCCTGCCCGGTGGCCGCTTGTGCTCACTTTCTCCTGACAGGACCAACCCTAAAGCAAGGCACACCGAAAGCCACCAGCCCAACAACCAGATGCCCTTGAAACTGCACTAGTTTAAGAAGACGGTGTCCGAGAGGCGGCAGTGGCAGTGGCCATCTGGGCTGCTCAGGCCCTCTTTGGAAAAGTGCACTCACTGTCACCCTGGGTCAGAGAGGGTGGTGAAAGCAGAGAGTGCTGGCGGTGGAGGGTGCACGGCTGGTCACTCCCGTGGCC
The DNA here is from genome assembly GCF_000247695.1 of Heterocephalus glaber. The sequence continues at coordinate 1,096,079 of NW_004624800.1, read as the reverse complement.
TTGTCTCTGCCTGTGGTGTGTTTAGGGCATCATCTCCTCCAGGGGCCCTGTGGGGCTCTGCTGCCACCGTGACATCTGTGCCAGCCCCCACCCCACGCCAGCCCCAGTTACAAAGAACCACAAGCAGTCCAGGGTGTGGTGGGAATGGGCCGCGGGTACGTTGGAGAACTTTATTGACACAGAATCATGCACTTCGATCGTCACACCGCGAGATCGCAGACAGAAAAGCGAAACCACCGCACAGGGAGCCAAGCTGCTCATCGAGGCTGCAGGTTATTCATGGAGGTGAGCGGCTCGCAGCGTCCCAGGGCTCTCAGACGCTCGCCAGCGAGCCAGAGGGCTCCAGCACCGAGAGCAGGTGGCACAGAAGGAGTCACCGGAAGGACCAGCCCTCGGTCCCCGAGTGAGGAGGACCCGCCATGCACCACAGCAAGCAAAGGCGAGGTCGTTAGCGGTTCGGGGTCCCCACATGTCCCTGCAGCAGTCACAGTTTCCAATGATCACTTTTGTGACTATGCAACTGGGCTCATATTACTAGCTGCAACATCACAAAAATGACACCGGCCACCGCTAATTAGCTGGCAAAGTAAGGGTTTGTCCATTTTTACAGTGAGCAGCAGCATTAGTGGATGCCATGGCACACGGCAAGAGGTGACGGGGAGAGGGGTGGAGGGGAGGGGGAGAGAGGAAAGAAAGAGAGAAAGAGGTGGAGAGAGGGGGAGAGGTGTCTGAAGCGAGCGCTCACATGGGATGCTAATAATCTTTCAGCAGTTTCCTTTAAAGTGTAAATGTGCTCCCTCTGGGCTCCAGAAACATCGAATTACACCTCATGGGCCCCTGAGCACACCCCAGGCCAGCGTCTGTGTGCAGGAGGAGGAACCCTGGCTTCTGCAAGCGGCAGGTACTCCAGCAGGGCCTCACCTTGCTGTGGCTGCAATGCGGGTGCCTGAGGGTGCTGTGCTCGGAGGGGCATGTGGCCTTTCGCCCCAGCTGTCTGGGTGAGGCTGAAAGGCCCCTCAGGAACGAACTGCTGGGTTCTGCCAAACACGGCAGGAAGCCAGAAAAGCTTGAACCCACGAGCCTGTCCAGCTGGGCCTGAGAGTTTTCTTTCTAACAGAAACCCTGGTGCACATGGCAGACCCTGGAGAACGGGATTTTCAGGATCCCTATTTTTCTTCGTGATGCTTGAACTCAAGTTTGGGCATGGCTCTGCTCCGCCCATATATGGGTACAGGTGCGTTCCTGTATGCAAATATGCACAAACACACGGATGAGCCCAAAGACGGGTGCTAGAGGAGTGTCGTCTTTGTGGCTACATCCATTTTGCCAGTAATGACTGTTTTCGAAGACTACTTCAGGAAATTATGTAAAATTTTCATGTCTTTAGAAATAAATTTGCACTGAGAAAACATTGAGAGGCCAGGGCCCTGGAGTGAGCAGGTGGGGTGTGTGTGGCTGCTTTTTCTGATGTGCTTGGGCATCCCCAGGGGAGGGGGCGGGCGTCACAGGTGACACCATATTCTTGTCTGTCCTTGAGCTCTGTCACACGCTATCTGATCCAAAGAACAATTCAGATAAAACTTTTTTGATTTTCAAAGCAGACTAGAAGGCAAAAGAAATATTATCATGAAAAGCTTAGGAAACTGTAACACACAAAACAAGAAACCCAGAGCTGAGTCCAAACCTCATCTTTACAGCAGTCCTTGGGTCCCTACCACCCATGGGTCGCAGAGCTGGGTGGACAGTGCCCAGACCCGCGGCCTAGCGAGGGGCAGTGTGGGTGCCTCGGTCTTCTACCCCTCGCTAGATACAGGGAGCCTGGTCACTGTGCTCCTGGACAACTCTGCTTCTTTGAGGTTCACCTCACCCCGCCCCAGGAGGCTAGGCTACCTCAGTCGCCACCATGTGCAATACACGGACAAAGCTCCCGTCTTCCATCTGCTTTGTTTGTGTGCTGTTCACACCCTTCTACAAGACAGAGTCCAGCTCTCAACAGTTCAGAAAACACACTTTAAAACAAGAGAACATGTTGGTGACTGGCTGACTAGAGCAATGAATGAAAAAAAAGGGTCTGTTTAAAACGGTCAGCCTTGAAATCACACTAAGAATGCCTACAGTCTTGTGTGAGGCCTTCCCCGAGGTTATCCATGGTGGCTCTGGCCCTGCCCTGACTAAACCCCCTCCTGTACAACCAGATGAGTGGCCAAACTAAAAATCCAGGTCTATTCACCAATATCCCATGAAATATAAACTTCAGGACTCCGTCAGCTGCAGAATCTTATCGAAAACAACGGCCATACTCCCCCAGTTCTAAGATGCCTTGCCTTGAGCATCGACACCACTAGATCTGGTGCCCATTCCCATTCCTGGCATCCCCACCTCCCACTCTGTCGCTCCTCAAACACAAGTGACCCGCAGCTGGAGGTGGCATCTTAGAAGCAAGAAGTCTGGCCTCTGCCTGCCCTTCCTCCTGGCCTCTGGCTCTAGCTATGTGCCTCTGGGCGGCTCTGGGTTTTACCTGCGGAAATCCAGAAGTGACCTCGTGGAGGAAGGCACGCCCTGGTCATACCAGCTCAGGAAGTGGAACTGAGTCACTGTGCGTGTCTCGTGGGTCTGAAGGTTCTTCAGGTAGAAGCTCCGCACCAGGAAGTCCTCACACCAGATGTGTTCTGAGACCAGATTGACCTGGATGGGGTGGGGGTGAATATAGCACAGGGGGCGCGTGGTGAGTCTGGGAGCTGCTGAGCGCTGTGCTGCTCTTGAGGTGAGAAGGGAAATCACTGTGCAAGGCGACACACATGTGTTGAGGGTTGGCCCAAGCCCTCCGTACGGCCAAGAGATGGCCAAGGGTTACCCAAGAGATGGCTGTTTGCATGAATGTGTGCGTGTGTGTGTGTGTGTGTGTTTTCAATGGCACTTAGGGGCTTGAAAGTCATAGTTTTAAGTAGATGTTACAGTGCAGAACTGCTTTAGCCAGTGAGGGAAGTTAGCTGGCGAGGAAGCACCCCTGGGGCAGACCCCAGTGTGCCAACTGCAGTCTCATCAAGGCCAGGAAGGGTGAGGGGCCAGGGCCCAGCCCAGCCTCCTGGTTCAGCAACCGCCAGCCACAGGGGTGTGGCCCAGAGTTTTGACAGGCTCCCACATTGCTGCCCACTGCGGGCCCCTGACTTTCTAAACTCGGAGCACAGCAGGACAAAAGGATGGACACTGGCTCAAATGCCCACGTTCAGGGAGTTCATGCTCGATGTGGGCAGAAAACCCAGCAAGAGAAATCCTCTGGGCGCAGGTTCCTCTAAGTGTAAGGCCCAATGCTGTGGCCACCAACTGCTAGTGAGCCCATGGGGCAGTTCCACAGTGGAGCCTGCCAGACACTGGCGTCATGGCCACATTCCTGGGAGCCTGGGCCGCTGGATCCTGAGGACCGCCCTGTCGGGGACAGCCCAGGGCCCAACCACACGTGGTGTGGACATATGGGCTCCCCTGGCCGGATGTGACGTGCTGACCCCTACCCGGAGCTGTCCCAGGCTCGTGAGGTACATGGGCCAGGCTGTCCCCCTCTCCCCGGGGCCACCCGGGACAGGGATGCCTGCTCCTTGCACGGGGACAGCAGCCCCAGGGCCCCCTAGTGGCAGGCCCTGCTCCAGTACCTCGTAGATGTGGTAAAGGTTGGAGCCCTCATCGGGCCAGTAGTGGTGGCACTGCCGGACGCCGTTCTCTGTGAGTGGGGTCAGCATGACGATCACGGCGCAGCCACTCTCCCACACCATCTGCAGACAAAGGCAGGCCGAGGTCACTGCATCAGCATCTCCGTCTCCTTACCGCGTGACATGGGTAGTTACCATGCAGAGGGTCAGTCCCAACCTATTCCACTCACAGGAAATTTATTTCGTGGTCACTGGACACGTTTACTCTGCAGCTGCTTCACATCTCTGAATACTCTCACCTCATATTTTACCATGAAATATTAAAAAAATCACAGTGTTCCTTCCCTGCCACGCAGCACCTCCCTCCTGATTCAGGCTCCACTGTCCAGCTCCCCAACTTCTGAGCTACAGAGGAAACTTTAGATCACATGACACAGTAGGCACGTGGGCACGCCTGTGGAAACCCTCACTCCTCCCTGGACACAGCGAAAGCCAGTTGCCACGCCCACTGCTCCAGGGGAAACAATGCTCTGTGGCATTGCTGCCCTTCAGGACCAAGCTCCGAGGCGCGTGACGGAACTCATGCCAAAACAGCACCATGTATTTAAAGCAAATCCAAAATCCATTTAATAATTCATGGCTACCACATAAAAGCTGGTCTAAAACACAACCAACACAAGAACACACATTTAGTACACAGTAAGGACACATGCAGAACCTGCCAATCACCCTCTCTGTAAGCACGACTTGCCATTCTGGGTGCAGACTCCACATTCTTAGCACAGGGCCTGGGGCACTCGTGGCATCACAAATACCTTGTACAGAGTGAAAAGGACTCTGCTTCCCCTACAGGGGTTACGTGAACTTCACAGAGATACTTATAAGCAGCCTCATTTAGCTGTCAGATTGGTGTCAGAAAGAACTTCCATTTTAAATACACATGTAAAATCCGATTAAGATCCTCTGATTTAAAAAGAATTCTCATATTTCACGTATAAAATGCTTTCTTATCACAGCTCATGTTAATGAATTCTCCCACTAATTCACAATTTAAAAATCAAATATGTGGATGATATTTTCTTCTTTTACTATTGATTTATATTCCTGCAAGGGTAAAAATAGCCAATATCCTTAGGGTACTGCACTTCTACCATTTATATCAGAAGTCAACATGTCCTTCTGGGATATTCACAAAAAAAGCCCACAAATAAATACGAACTATGCCCAGACCTGTACAACTCCCCAGCTTAGTGCCAGTCCACCAGGAGGAGAATCCAAAGCCTGCCTTTTGCTGTAAGCCTTCAAACCTGTTCTGCCAAGTCAGTGCTGGCCACATCAAGATTTAATGTGCCTCCAGAAAGTAGAGGAGCTCATTGAAGCCATTATGAAAATGTGGAGAAACATGGATTTTATGAGTGTAATAAAAATGCAATGATCTAGACCATAAACTAATCATCGAGCATTCTGCCAGGGCGCCTGAGTGTGACACTATGGAGCCCCTGTCTGAGGAGGGGTCCTCGAAGTGTGGCGGGATCTTATTGGCTCCCACACACAGTGCCTCGTTCCGGGGAGCCTGCCAGCCTCTGAAGGTTTGGTTAAGATGAAGCCTAAATAAAACTTAATTTAAGCAAACAATCCAAAGGTACCCTGAGGGGGTGTTCTTTTTAGGTCATTGTGTATAAAAGAAGGGAGGGGGTTTTCTAAATGGCACAGCTCGTAAACACAGGGCATTTACTAAATGGTAGCTCAACTGAGTACTACTGGCACAAGCTGCTCACCAATCTGGCTGAACATCCTGTGTCTCAGCCGAGGTGGGAGACCAGGGTCCCTCCCTGTGTCCTCCTCTGTCTGCAACACCTGCCCAGTGAGACTTCAGAATATGTTGGAAAAGTCATAAATGTTTGTGGGAACACAGATTATTACTAAGAATTTCAGCCTGCTAAGTGTCAATGCCTGAAGCTTCAGTGTTTCTTCCTGGGCTTGGTTACCCAGGTGGAACACAGGTGCCATGGTGCAACAAACCCTGACAATGCAAACTTTCTGTTCTTGAAGTAACGACCCAGAATCCCCACTTACTCTTTGTGCAGCTCATTGGAAAAGGTGGTTTATGAAATTAAAGCTCTGTATTATCCAATTCCAGAAATGGCAACTCCTAGCACTTCTGTCTGGTCAGGTAGTACAGAGCACCACATTTTGGGCGGCCAGAGACCCAGGAAGACCAGCACTTTGGCACAGGCAGGGTATGGCATGGCCCTGGTGTCCACAGTGTCCATGATGCCTCTGTTGGCAGAGTTACAGTGACTGTTCTTCTGGGATCGGAGCAAAGCTGCTGGTGTGGGTTGAAGATGATCCATGAGCACTGGGGCCCCAGTGTGAGCTCCTGCTTCTGCTTTAGAGAACTGGAGGCACCTGGTGCTCACAACACACTGGCACCTTCCTTGGAAGCCATCTTGAAGGCACAGGGTTCCCCAAATGTGACCACCCCGAGCCCTGCTCCCTGTGTCCCACCACTGTCTTCACTGTGAGTTGTGGAGTAGAAATATCAGCTCAGTGCTTCTCGCTGGTGCAAGAACCACAGCTCAGCCTGGGAGCTGCCGGTCCCTGTGGACCACCCATCTGACGTACTCGGAGACGTCGTGGACTGGGAGCACGAGGTGACAGCTGCAGCCAGCACCAAGCAATGGGAAAGCTGGGGTCAAGGGCTCACTCAGCTGATATCCACAGGACAGGAGACGCAGGCTTGGGCTGTTTCGACCCGACTGTGGCATTCACTGACTGCTGATTCAGAGGGTGTATGTGGTCTTCGTTGCCTGTTGGACTGTGTCCTCCCCAACAACCATGCTGAAGCTGAAACCCCTGCACCTGTGAATGTGGCCTCATCTGAAACAGGGTCTTTGAGGTCATCCTTGGAGACCCACCACAGGGGTGTCCTTACAGGAAGGGGCAGCACGGGGGTGGGCCGGAACACATAGGAACAGACAACCCCATGAAGACGAGCAGGACAGAGCATTGTTGCCAAAGCCAAGGGGTTCTGGAGTGGCAGGATCCTCCCCCAGAGGCTCTGGAGGGCACACAGCCCTGCTGACACCTCAGTCAGGACTTCCGACTCCAGAACGGGGAGGGATACACTTTAGCTGTCCTGAGCCAACTAGCTGGTGGCGCTGTCACAGCGGCCGTGACACATGACCAGCTCCTGGACACACTGCCCATTCAGGAAATCACTGCAGATGTTGAAAAACTAATTCCATCTGAGTTCTATGTCCAAATGAAAACGGGCAAAAAGAAGTATTGGTTCTCTTCATTCAAAGACCTTTTTGAGCCTTAAGTATTTAACTAACTAGCACACAAAACATAACCCAACTAAAAACTGGGTAAAGGACCTGACAGACATTTTTCCAAAGAAGACAAATACCAACAGGGTATGCAAATGTGCTCAGTACCACCGACCTGGTATCGGGGGAGCACAAACCGAGATCACAGAGAGACATCTCCTCCCTCCAGTCCAGTGGCCAGTCCAGTAAGGTGAGAGGTAAGCAGTGCTGGTGAGGATGTGGAGAAAGTGCCTTACACATGGAGGGGGATGTGAACTGGCAGAGCTGTAACGGAAAAGGAATGAAGAATAGCACAGGACCTGGTGATCCCAGTGCTGGGTGTGGATCCAAGGAACCAAAATCCATGTGTCAAACAGATGTCTGCACTCCGAGTCACCGCAGCATGGAGAACATGGTGTCTACACTCGATGGAGCACTACTCAGCCCTGAGCAGGAGGAAGCCTCTGACCTTCATCACCTGGTGAACCTGCAGGGCATTGTGCCAGGTGCAATTGCCTCCCACTCATGCATAGAGCAGGGGAAAGGTGGCACAGCTGGAGGCGGGGGAGGAAGGCACGGAGGCCCATTGAAGGCAGACTTCTGTCCTGCAGACCTGTGCCCTGTGGCTCTACTGATACACTGTGTCCCACATGTTTGCCGAATGGGCTTTGGTGTAAGAAGAGGGTGCCCTCAACTGCTAGATGGTGCTCACAACACCATACAGCACACCTCAGATGTACACAATTTAACAAGACCGCCCTTCTGAAGACTCAGCAGACCTGAAAAAGGAACCTTGACCCATGTTCTCTGGACAGCATCCTGGGCCCTCTGGGCAGGAGACTCCCTCTGCCCAGATCTCTTGCGATGCATCCCTCCTAGCTTGCCTTAGCCTCACCTAGGGTTCTCACATCTTTCTTGGGCCAGATCCCAACTCCTCACAGACGAGATCCTGTCTGGTTACCATTTCTATCCTCCAAGGCATTGAGCAGAGTGAATTATTTAGTTGACTTGAATATTTATTTAAAAAGAGGGAACTCAAAGACCATGCTAGCGGAGGCCTGAGTGACAGTCCTCCCAGGACTTGCTTAAATGTACAGAAAAGTGTTTTCTAAAAGCAAGCATGTTGTTTTCACGCATGTGGAAACCTCTGGGATAGGAAGACACTCTTCCTGCAGGGGAAGTCGCTTTGCTGTAACCCTGACTGCGGCCCTCTGCTGTGTAAACTGTTTCCAGGGGGAGCAGAGGTGAATGGAAGCTGCTGGTCAAACCCTGACATCAGCTGCCAGCCGGGCCTTGTATGTCACCCCCTGTGAGCTCCCTGGTGCCGTGATGGCATTGTCTAAAATATCGGGAGAAAACTGGGTCTCTGACACCTTTGCCGGGGAACCCAGCCCGGCTCCTGTCCCTGGGAGGCCAGCTCCAGACACTCAGACAAGCTTCCAGGGTGCTGCAGGTCACTGACAGAGTCACCACAGAGAGTGGTAAGAGTACTGTTCTGTCTCCCACATGTGACTCGTGAGGTACCCATCTGCCTGGGGGGAATGAGAAAGAGTCTTCTAAGGGGCTCCCCAGAGCCCGTGGAGGAGTGGCGGTAGCGGGTGTTCCCCATGTCACTGGGCACCCATGGCAGTGCAGCCTACACCTGCTTCCCTCTGTCCAGCCTGCACGGTCATGCTGGGCAACCCTGTCACCAGCTGTCCCCACCTGGCCCAAGGACATGAGCCACATGGAGTCTGGAGTCTTAGCCCGTGCCCGTGGTTCCAGTTAAACAGGCACCGGATCTCCTTAGAGAGCAGCGGCACCGTGAGGGCCCCGTGCTTCTCTCCCAAGTCAGGACCTGAGGTAAACACGTCTGACCTGGTGGTGAAGAGGAAGGAGGAGGAAGAGGAGGGCGCAGGGGGAAGCTGATGGTAAGGAGACTAATGCCTCACCTAGAAGCAGAGTGGCCAGCTGTGATCCACAAAAATCACTTGAAAAAGCGCCTCAGGATAGTCTCTTCTTACATCTGAGCCTAACTCAAATGGGCCCTGGGTCATTTCCCACCATGGTGGCCCCCAGCGTGATCATGGGCCCAGCTCCCTAGGTCGTGTTTTCAAACCCCAGACCCTGAAGAGCCATATGACATATCTTTCACTTCTAAAGGTTTGTGAATTTATGTACAGAGAATCCATCAAAACTGCATACTTGAAGTAAGAAGTCCTGGAAAATGGAGGGCTTGTGGTTAAGGCACACACAAATCAGCATTTCCTTTAATCCAGTGAGTGTGTTTCCAGCCACCCAGCCTGTGCTGGAGGGCCCTGGTGCACCCCCATGCCATGCCAGGAGACTTGGAGTCTCTCCTGTCACTTATAGCCCTGAGGAGACAGGGATGAATACCTGACAGCAAACTGGGCTTGAGGCATGCCAGCACCCTGGCCTCTTGCTGGATGCTGGACATGGGTCTGTCTGGCCAACTTGGGACGCCGAGCCTGCTGTCCCAGCTCTGGCATGCTACACAGAGCACTGTGGGCTCAGAACATATTTGTGACTGGTGGGGCAGGGGCCTCCGTCTGCAGAGGCAGGTGGTCTCTCTGGAGGCCCCATGGGGCTCTTGGAGGTGTCATCGGCTGGGGGCACCTGTCACCTTGTCCTGTGCCAGGCCACCCTGTGTTTCCACTTCATGCCCCCCTGGGTGGTCTGCACGTGGGAGGAAAGTCATGGCCTTGCTGGATGTCCTGGTGCTCAGCCTGGCTTTTCTATACCACAACAGGAATTAAGACCAAGGAACACTGAACACTGCAAACTCTGCTTAGACCAAGACTATGAACCCTAGGATGGAGAAGGGCAGCTTTCATGGGGTACTTTAAACAGTGGAAGGTGGAGACTGATGGTGGCCTTTGTCCTGGTGAAATGTCACTCGCAGCCATCGGAGTGAATGTTAGCTGGGGACTGTGTGGGTTCTTTGAGCCTCCCTGTGGGATTCATGCCCCAGCGCCAGCCTGGGGAGAACGGCGTCCTGACTGTCCTAAAGGTCAGCCCTTGGTCACACAGCATGGGCAGGGTGGACGTGAGGATCCCTCTGGACTCAGCCCCCTGCACAGTCAGTGGGGCAGTGGCAACTCTTCTGTCTCCTACAAGGGGCTCCCAGGTGGCAGGTGTGTGTGCCCGTGCCTGGCTCTGCACCCCGCCTCTGAGAGTATGCGTGAGGCCCTGGACAGGCTGACCATGCTGCTGTGTCTCCAGGCACCCAGGATGTGATGTGGGGACCATAGGCGGGAGCACATGGTTCTATGGCTCACCCTGCATGTGTACAGGGTGGGGACCTGCCAAGGTCCCCAGTCACACAGACGGCTCAGGACAGGACGAGGGTGATGACAAGGTGTGGGCAGAGGCCATGGGTCAGTGATGGGGATCGGCTGGATGCGCCTGAGGTTGTCCTCACCCCACTGTCCTCCATTAGAGCAGCCCTGTGCCTGCAGGGCACCTGGCGGGTGTGGGGGCTCTCGGTCTGTGGCACCTCTGCACCTAGAGAGACCTTCACCCTTTATGATCCTAAAATGACCTTGAGCACCTGAAGAATGGGATCCTCACCTGCACTGCACCTTGGGGACGAGCTCAGGATAATTGCACCCTACAAAGGGCTTGCCCTCCGACCCCCGAGTCCTCTCAGTTACCAGACCCGGGCTCAGCCTCCCCTGGTGGGATCAGGCTGTTGGCTGCAGGTCTGTTTAGAGACCTGCAGGGATGTAATACGTGTAACACACAACTGACCATTCTGAGTGCACGACTCAGCAACGGCCATCACCACTGCCATCTCTGGGATGCTCTCATCTCCCCAAGTTGCAGCTCTGTCCTCGAGGACACCCAGGCCTGGCCCGCCGAAGCTGGGCCTTCCTACTCCCATGACTCTGATTGTTTTTGATCCTGTCCAGCTGTGTCTGCCCTGCACTTGAGCAGCCCTTCAGACTGAAACACATCTTCTAGAAAAAGGTCACGGTCCCAACACATGTGCCGAGCCACAGGACAGGGACAGTGGGCTTCTTGTTCCCTTCCCTCTCTTTCCTGACATTCAGTCTCCCCAAGAAGCTGGGCTGCTCCAGCTGGGCTGTGATGCTGCTTGTACTGAAGGCTGCTGTCAGGCCACCTGGGAGTTAGTCAGAAGTCCTGAACAGGCAGCACACCCTCACAAGACCACACAAATCCTCCTGACTGAAATTTCCTATAAGCTGGAGGTGGTGGCACATGACTATAATCTTAGCACTCTGGGAAGCTGAGGCAGGAGGATCTCAGGTTCAAGCCCAGTCTAGACAACTTAGTGACTTAGTGAGACCTTGTTTCAAAATAAAAGAAAGCTGGGTATGTAGCACAGTATGAAGGCCCTGGGCTTAGTCTCCAGTAACATGTGGATGCACACACACACACACGTACACATCTGTGTCTGCTCTGCCAATGGGAACCCCCACCGAAGACCACTCTGTTCTTGTGGGCCCCAACTCCCCTCTCTGGCTGTCGCCCAGCACTCTGGTCGGCCTGGGTACTGACCATCACAAGTTGCAGTGGGTTTGAAGCCATGGTTACGGAACAGAGCAGCACCTTCCAGAGGACTGAGCCGACTGGAGCACAGGACTGAGGTCTGGAAGGGGGCTTTAAGTGGTGCAGCCCAGGACAGTGTCACACTCTTAAAAAAGTACTCATGTGACAAGATGACCCCACTGCCCCAGACTAGGTATTTTTTCCTTTAAAATGCAGATGATTTCTAAGTCCGTTTGCTCCCCTCTGGGAAAGCTGACCTCGGAGCCTTCTGCCTGGCGTGGGCGCCCACGTGGGGTGCTCAGCCTTCTTGTGGATGGGACAGTCGTGGTTTCTCTCCTGTGTCCCAGCGAGGCCTCCAGACTCATGGGCTCCATGGCCCTGGAGTCAATTCATGTGGATTGAAAATATGTGAAGAAAACCATTGTCCCAGGACATGCACAAGCGTCCTCCTTCCTGTCAGTCTCGGGATGACGCAGCGCAGCAGCATCACACGCCCTGCGCTGGACTCGGTGTTGTCAGTGACTAGAGCGGCTCTGATGACCAAGAGGACAAGTGCGGGCCTCGTGACCAGATCGTTGCCTTCTGTCAGGACCAGAGCAGCCTGGTCTGGGGCCTGTGTGTAGGGCGGCTCTGCAGCCAATCCTCTCCTGTGTGGGGACAACTGTATACTTAGTTTTGAAATTTCAAAATATAAATCCGATGTTTGGAAATAAGTCTTAAGATCCGTGCTGTGTTTGTAAGGAAAGAGCCCCATCACTAGAGAAGAAGCAGTCTGTGCGGGGACAGGACGGCCCCTCCTCTACTGGATGTCCAAGCTTTGCTCTGGATGTGCCCAGAAGGTCAGGGACTGGCACAGGGATCTCAGTGCCCAAACTCGGAGCTGTGGGGTGGGAGGGCATGTGGCCTTGGGACTGCCAGGGATGGAGGGGCCTGGAGGGCCAGATGCAAAGCCTGGGAGGCACGTGTGGCCTTTTCCAGCTCTCCCTGTCCTCGTCATGGCCGCGCTGTCCTTCTGAAGACTTGGGACACCAGGCTCTTCCTTCCTCCCCAGCCCTCTCCCTGCCCACTCTCTGGACACCACAATGACCACAGGATTTGTTATAACACTGTGGTGGCACCAGTGGGCTGCTCAGTAGAAGTCTGCTACTTACAACATGGTACTAGGAGGAGCGGCGTCCCTGTCTACATCCAGTCAGAGCCTGGCTTCATGGCCACTGCGCTGGTGAGGCTGGTGGCCCTACAACATTCTGCCAGAATCTGGTGATGTGGTCCTTATCCTGGACAGAAGAGGGTTCCTGGTACATCCACCTATATCTGGCAATGTTGCCACTGTACTGGGGAGGACCATAATACCCCCACTCATGTCTAGTAACAACTTGGGGCTATGCCTCTATGTAGGAAAACTGTCTTCGCTGATGTCACCAGGGAAGATGAGGGCACGGCAGTTAAGATGGACTCCATGGCTAATGGCTGGTGTCTTTGAAAGGGGGAAATCTGGACACAGAAGCAGACACAGTGGGAAGGAGGCTCTGTAATAGTTGGGGCAGAGACCAGAGAGATGCAGCCACAATCTAGGAAATGTGACTGTGGCATCTTGAACCGGGCAGGTTTTCCCTCCAGCGTCCAGTGGGGCCAGCCCTCCCCACCTCAATCAGGCCTTCTGGCCTCCTGGGCTGAGCGAGCACAAACCCTGTCATCCTAAGCCACCTGCTGTGTGTCACTGTCACAGTCACAGTGGCCCTAAGGCAAATTTGCTCACTGCTGACAAAGCACACACACTTGCAGCTCTAGCAGGGTGCTCAGATCAACACCCCAAAGCTGGAGGGCTGAGCAAGACGTGCTGGCCATTGCTGTAATGTGTCTCGAGGTTTGCAGTCAAGGTGGTGAAAGGCCATGAATCCAGATAGTGGGAAGAAGGTTAGCTTTGCTGTCTGCCACCAACAGCTTCATATTTCCGTCTGAGTTTTCTTCCCCAAAGTACTCCACCATTTCTGTGGATTTGGAAGGGTTCAGCCTTGCTGAGTGTGTGTCTTGTGTCTGGGTGTTTAAGGGTACCTGTCTGGGACAAGCCATCACTCAGTGCAGGAGGACATGCTGGACAATGCCGACATCTGCAGACACAGGACACAGCCGCTCTCTCCACCGTGCTCGGGGCCAGCTGTGCAGCTGCTCTCTGCTCCTGCTTAAGGAGCATCCCTGAGGCATCCAGATGTGAGCACGATATCCAGTCACAGGAGTTCAGGAGAGGTGAGGCCAGCTTCTGCGATCAGACCTCCTGGAGGACTTTGCTGCTAAGGGCACAAGGACATCCCAGCAGGGTTGAGTATCCAGCCATCAACTCCTCTGTCTTGGACACTGTGTTTCCAGGAACTGTCTGCTGCATCCTGACCGAGGCATCTCACTGATCTGGTACTTCACCTCAGGTCAACATTTTCTCTAGTAATTTCACTTGGAGATGTTTCCTTTGTATTCCAAGAATGTGCTCCTCAACAACTCTCTAAAAGACACTGTGAGCTGTGGACAAGGCTGGAGTGAGCTACCTCCAGCCTCAGCAGGTGCCGACAGTACTCAGGCAGAAAGAGGGGCTCATTTGGATGAGGGGTTCAGGTGGAGGGCAACATATGAGACAGGGGTGCAGCGTCCTCCTCGACTGAATGAGCTCACACAGAGGGAAGCGCAGCATCTGAGATGGAGGGGCCCAGGGCTACGGGCTCAACAATGAGACTTACAGGGCATGAAGATGCAGGCACACTAAGAGCAGGTGGTGACATCAACATGGTGCAAGTCCCAGCTTCCTCCCTGCAGCTAGGTGAGCCTGGGATCTGTTGGGTCTCACTTGGGAAATCCCAGTCCTCCCTAACTCCCAGAAAGCTCTGTCTGACTGACCTCTGGCAGAGAGAGCAATGTCCCCTCCCTCTAGGAGGGGCAAGAGAGGGTGGACGGCAGAGTTGGGAAAGGGAACATGATTGAACGGACTGGCCTTTACGGTCTAACTTACTGTCATGAATTTCTCCATGAGAAGATGGTGCCACATCTAGGGCTGAAACAGCCTAGCTACAGTATGAGCCTTGTATGGCTGTCGGCAATGCGGCCTCCACCCACTGCACCCACCGGGGCCAACACATGAGCTGGTTTTGCCTCCTCCTGTGCTACCCTGGGACACAGCATGGCCGTACAGTGGCAGAGGTCACATCTGCTGCTGGGGGAGCACACATGCTGCTGAGAACCACAGTGCCACTCCCAAACCTGCTCCTGTTTAGCTTTCTCAGAGGTTGGCGAGGGGAAATCCAGAGTTCTGCTCCTATTTAGGGAATGCTAACCTTCACCCTCAATGTTGACGCCTGGGTCTGGGATCCAGGATGTGCTGCACGAGGAGGCTGCCTGGCCTTCCAGACACACGAGACTCCTCAGAGGGGAACTGTACTTTAGCATCATCTTTACCTTCCTAAGACTGAAGCAACAGGTAAGAGGCACATTTGAATAAAAGTGTAACAGTGTAAACATGCATGAACTTCATTTCCTTATACTGAATAAAATGAAATTATGAGAGTTTATCATACTCAAGTCTGAAGACCGAAAGATCAACAATGAAAATATTAATGGACATATAAGTTCTGGAATCCTATAATATTTGATGAACACCTGTAAACAAGTTTGAACTGGGTTAATGGAATTCAAGGCCTAATTCATGGCCAATTTATTAAGATTTTATTTTTAGAAAAAGTAGTAATTAGAGAAGACTCACCTGCCAGAAATCAGCCACCGTGGCGGGCAGGGGTCCTTGGGTGGTGATGTATGCAGGGTTCCTCGGGTCATGGTCCATCTGCAGAGACAAGGTGACTGTCACAAGGGTCAGCTGCACAATTGGAAGACTGAAGAGGAAGGACCCCAGCTGAGGAGGACAAGGGTGGCATGGCAGGCGAGGGCACTCACCCACACGCAGGGACCCAGCCCACGCACCATACCCTGAGCCTGGACTCACAGGTAGGATGCTTTTCAGAGGCCCGCACTGAGGTTCTAACAGCAGCATCAACAGAAGCAGAGACCAGGAGCCCTGAGGGCCCCATGTGTGTGGCGGGCTGGTGGCCCTGGCTATGCAGGATCAGTCAAGGAGGTGGGGCTCAGGGCAGTGCTGCCCTGGTACCATGTGGATGTCCTCTGCCCCCAGGCTTAGAGCCTGCCTATTAAAATAGTTACCCTCTGGGAGGTCCATGGAGGGCTTGGGCACCCAGGGCCCAGGGACAAGCTCTCCATGACTGCACGCCTCAGCTGGGTGCCTGGACCTGCCTGGGCCATGCCTGGGGGCTTATGCAGTTATTGGCCTGCTCGAGGGCCACCCTCTGTCCATCCCTGCCCAGTGGCCCAGCATTGGGAAGAAGTAGATGACCAGGAGCCTTTCCAGAAGCTGCTTTGCCCCGCACATGCTGCTGGCTCCAGCGGGGACTCTGGGCTGGAAGACCTCAATTACAACGTGATATTCAAAGCCTGATGACACAGGGACAAAATACAAAGAACATGAGGACAAAGCTTTGAGAGACTAGTGGACTGAAGCCACTGAGGAGAGTAGTCATGCCAGGTACTGCCTGGCTACCCTGCAAAGGACAGGGCATCTGCCTCACTGTCCCCACATCACAAGGAAGCTCTACACGCTCCAGCAGGGGCCCTATGACCCACCCAGAGGGCAGGAGGGTGGGAATCTGGCTGGGGCAGATGGTGGCCTGCTCAGACTTCCGCCCTCCACTTCTGGGGATGAGGACAGGAGCGTGACGAGGGACCCGGGATGCTCTGAGGCTCAAGATTTTTCAATGGTGAGAAATGAGAGCGTTTTAATGCTATATAAAATCCCTGATCCCTTTAAAACACTTGGACACCATCAACTTGGAGGCTGTTTGGATACCCACGATGAGGCATGCCCTGACGAGGTGCAGGGAACAAGGTGTAAGTTATCCCTGCAGAACACCGCATGGTGCTGGCCTATGGCTGGGCAGCTGGAGAGCTTTGTGCACCTAATTTAGGGCTTCATAATTAAAATTGGACCTTGTTTGGAAATTCACCTTAACACACACAATACAGGTAAAGTTATATTCCTCTCCTTGAAAGCCCCAATTAAAATGTTGCAGTAGAGGGCCGGGGATTTAGCTCAGTGGTTCTGCTGCCTGCCTCGCAAGCATAAGATCCTGAGTTCGATCTCCGGTAACCACCCCCCCCCCCACCAATGTTGCAGTAGAAAAACATTTGGCAGAAATAAGGAGTTTGTTTAGGATGTGCACTTGCTGGGGCGATAGCTGTTTAGGAGACCCTGTCCTCCTCCCTGCAGGTGGATGCACCTGCCTGCATGTGTTTCCCTGCCCCAAGCAACATCTTTAGAAAATTATGTGCTCATGCTGGCAGTTTAGGTGCCTTCAAAATGAAAAATATAAGATTTAGAGTAAAAATTGGGACAGGGTTTTTGGAAGGTGTGCTGGATTAACTAATGGTCACCTTATAACACCCAGCTGAGCTGAATCAGTGTGGTCTGGGTGTGGAAGATCCACTGGAGGATTGTAGCCAATAGCCATAAAAAGAGAACTGGAGGGGAAGATCATGGCCTGCTTATTTTCTAGGAGAAGCTTGCTTCGGATGGTTTTCCTGATGCAAACTTGGCTGTTCTCGGCATCAGAGGAGCTGTTGCTGGGAACGGCTGCTGTTCTTATCAGGGGACCTCTGATCTTCACCTTGAGCATCACTTCCTGTATGGGTCCCTCAGCCTGGTGGCACAAATCCTTCACCACACCAGTGTAGGTTTTCGGGCTTCCACTACTGGCCTTTGGGCCTTCCAGGTGCAGATCCTCAATATGGACAAGCATGAGACATTGCCTGGGCTCTAGGCCACTGGCTGGACTCGTGTGTCACATTGCCTTCTACTCTAGGGCTTTAGCTGGACCTGTGTGGGACATTGCTGTGGGATCCAGGTCTTTGGCTGGATTCTCTGGGCCTCTAGTGTGCGATTAATCTCTTGCACTCCTCTGTATTTGACTTTTTGGGTAAATATCATAAAAGAGTCCTATGAACGGTGTCCTGTATTAAATGTATTTCTTGACTACAACAGAAGGCAAATGTGCTAACTTCTGAGATAGGTCTTAGTCACTGAGATTTAGAAATTACTCCAACCCACCTCCTGTTCAGCACCCCAGAGCTAAGCAAAGGAAGCAAGGTCTTGGCAAGGGGCTCTGACACCAGCCAGCTCCCCATGTGCCCTCCCGCTGCTCCTCGGCCACCTCTGCTGGGGTATGGTACCCATCTCAGTCATGCTCCCTGGAGAGGGTGGGACTAGAGGGGTGCAGAGCCTGCCGCAGTCCTTTGTGAGGCAGAGCAGGGCGATGAGTGGCTACACTGACAGAGGCCCTCGCTTGTCACTGCAGGATCGGGCCTACAGGGGACGTGGGCGAGTCTGCAGCACTGCTGTCTCTAGGGAGGCCTGGGCAGGGCCTCCACTGCAGGCGGGGCTCCGCCATCTTCCTGGGGACTCCCCGTCCTCCGTCCTCATGCCTCATCTTCCCGTTCCTCCTCTAGCTTCCATCTGCCTCTGATGGGCTTTATATCGGGGTGGTGCTGTGTCCCATAAGCAAACTCTGTGACCGTGGAGAGTCAGTGCAGTCTGGGCCTCAGTGCCTGTAAAATGGGGTACTGGGAAGGGGGTGTCAGACAGTGTCACCTCTAGGCGCCCGGGAGCTCTGGGCTCGTGTGCACATGTGTGTGCGGACTGGTCTACACATACATCTGTGTCTTGCAGTGAAACCCTGGGACTCCGTGCTCTGGGGGGGTGAGGCTGTGTGCAGAGCCTGCCTCTCCCTGTGAGCTGCTGCAGGGCAAAGCACCCACCCCAGGAGCCCATCTCAGTATTAAGCACTTGCTCCCCAGCTCCTCTGCGAGGTCACAGATGGTCCAGCCTGACTGATTTCAAGTGACTTCACAGTGACTGATGGTCAGAGGACACGGGGACCCAGGTACAACCAACAGTATAATTTTTCTTGAACATTTTTTTTTTCAGAAAAAGAAAAATCATTCACTTGTGTTGATTCCATTGTCCCTCAGTGGAGCCACCTCAGGAAGGGACCCAGTGAAGCATTACTGTGTTCTGAATGCAGGGTCTGGGATCTGCCATCAGCTGTGGGGTGACAGTCCATACGTGAGTTGCCTGACTGGTTCAATCTGTGTGACAAACCCCAGTGGCAGTCCCCCAATATTCCAAACCAAATGGAATGATTCTAGAAACAGAGCATTCAACCTCCCAAGACTACAAACCCTGTCCCAAAGCCCAGGGCTCACGGGGATCGTGCCCACTGGAGGTGCCCTGGAGGATTGTGTGTTTCCACACCTGGCACTAATGCTTTCTTCAAAACTTTAGACTTTAGCTGGGTTAATAGGTTGGGTTAACAGGTCCCGGTGCCAAGAGTGGCATCTGCTGGGGCCTCAGCTCCAGAAGCCATCAGGAGAGAGACCGATCCGTGAGCATGAGTCGTTTCCTATTTATCCTTGAGTTGAGATTTTTGTGAGTACAGTGCTGAGAGTAAGCCATCATTATGCACGTAGATGCTTGGTTGCAAATAGTTCCTAAGAACCGTTGGTCGGCCCTTGTATCTGCCAGTCTCTCAGGAGCCTCAGGCCACTTTACTGCGGTCCTTTGCTGAGGAAGGAGCCCTCTGACCCCACTTAGCTCAGGGAAGTGAATTTGAATGGAAACAGAGAGCAATCTCTAGCCTTTAATAAACACGGAGGGCTTGTCTTCAGGGTTCATTAGGACCCTCAGGCCTGGGCCTGGTCATCAGCTCTTGTGCTGTTGGAGCCCCAGTCCAGCACTCTCCTCCAGAATAACTAAGCTGAGTCCTGAGAGAAGCTGATGGGTTTCTCTCAGACGCCCCAGCAGAGGAGCAGAATTCCCATCTGCTTTCATGACCTCTGATTTAAAAGCAAAGATTGCACATTATTTACTACTGGTGGCTTCCCTGAAATTTAATGAGGACTAAGTACAAATATGACAGATGCAATTATCATAGTTTCATTCTGCACAGCCAGGGTCTTGTGCTGTAATTGCAAGCTTTCCATTCAACGGCTGCTGGAAGGTCATTATCACTCAGCCTCCATTTATTTCAGAGCGAAGAGGCACTGTGGGTTTCTAGTTCATTCCGACAGCTCAGATTTGACCAAAAAAAAAAAAAAAAATAGAATTGTGGTATGAAGTGAAGAAGAAACAGAATAGGCACCATAAAATTACTCCTCTCTCCTGCACTGGCTTCTGTCTCAGGTCCAGGACAGGGAGGCTGCTCTGGACTCACACCAGAGAAGTGTGTGTGTGTGTGTGTGTGTGTGAGTGTGTGTGTGCATGTTACACAGTGCAGCTGCTGCACCCAGCGTGTGCCACCGAGCCCGACCAGCTGGGATACCTCAGCTGCTGCAGATCCGGACCCACCATGCTGGGGGAGCTGGGCTCAGCCACCTCAGATTCTTGATGCTGGGACTTGAAGGTGACAACATTGCTTTTCACTCTGGCCTGGGCATCTGGTGTGTTCCAGGGAAAGGGATGACTGCTTGGGGAGAAAATGGCTTTTCTTTTCCTTCAGTTTTGTTATTTCTTTGGTACTGGGAGTCAAACCTGGGGCTTTGCTTGGTAGGCATGTGTTCTATCTCTGAGGTACAACCCAGCCCTTTGGAGACAGTGCTGAGTGGTCATCACTATCACCTACTGGTCAGGGATAAATCCAGGGACCTACAGGCCTTGTTCCCAAGGAACGGTGTTGTTCAAGAATCATGAGCTGAGTCAGTGCATAAGATGCTGGTTGTGTTTCTGAATTGGTCTTGTGGAGAAGGGTCAGCATCAGGCGAGAACATCCAGGGCAGATGGACCCACCTTGTGGCCACTTCTGCGAGGTGAGGAAGTCATCCTCATGACCCATTGCCAGGTTGGGAGCAGGTGGGTGTAGATAGAGCACCCTGGACCAGCTCCCCATTCTGAGTTCATTTTCCAAAGTGCATGTGCTCTCCTCGTGGGCTGTGACTCTTCAGGGAAGGTGACTCTGGGGTCTCAGGGAAAAGACAATGGTGCTGAAGTGATCAGCAGCCAAAGACGTACTGCCACCTGAAGCCCTCATGTGCCTTTTAGGGTCTCATTCTCACCAACAGCAGCAACCCAAGGGCAGGAGGGTCGGGGACCCCATGGACATGCTGGACCCGAGATGACCTGAGTGCTCTCGACCTTACTGGGGCAGGGCATCCTGCAGGCTGGAATTCCAGTGACCTCCCTGATGCCACCCTGAAGGCTGAGGGGGAGGAGCAGTGTGGAATGGGAAACACATCTTGGGTCACAAACCCACACTGAATTGTGACTTTCCCGCTTGGTTTCACCAATGGTCGCATGGGGTCTCCAGGATCCTGGCTCTGGACACCTCATTTTCTTCTCTTCGCACCTGCCCTTTGCTTACCTGGGAGAACAGCCCGGCCCCCATCAAGGAGACCCTGCATCCTGGCCCCTCTGCCAAGGAGACCCCGTGGCCTGGCTTCTGTACTGCTCATCCTGCCCCCTCTGCTCACCCAATTTCCCCTTTGAGGCTGCCTGCTGCCCCTGGGCTTGGTACGGGTGAACACTTAGGTGGTGCCCACAGTCACAGGTTTCGAGGGCCAGTGAGGAGCCCCATGAAAGTCAAGGATGCTCGAACGGGGGAGGCCATCATGCCACTGTGCCCAGATGCAGGGTTCCTTCATCCTCATGTGTGGTCCTCGAAGCCACAGACCCAGACGCCGGCTCGAGTTTTATTAAAAGGATCCTGACCACCAGAGAACCCAGAGCAGAAGACTTTGAAGCTCTGAGCTGGTTTCGAGGTCATCGACACAGGGGTGGGTTTGGGGCTGGATCTCTGTCTCCCTGGGACACAGGGAGAATAAGTCAGGCGCTCCAGGAAAGGGGCTGCCCCCAGCATGAGTGTCCTCTGGGCATGGGTTCCTCATCATTTCGGACCTTCAGTCCTCCCTGAGCACCAGGTCCACCCTGCCCAAGCGGCCTGCCTGAGAGAGAGGCAGGAGGCCCGGGACACTGGCGCCAGGCCCTGAAGGGAGACTTTCTAGGGACTCCCGCTCCCTGAGGAGAGCTGGCCGGGCCTTGGCGGTACTCACGATGGGGCTGGCGTTGATGTAGTCTGAGTTGCCGTGGCTGTTCTCGGCCTTCAGTAGGATCCGGGAGTGGTCATCTGTAAGCAGAACCAGAGCAGGTTACTGGGGCTCAGACAGCCCTGTACCCACAGAGAGGCTGTGCAGCCCTCAGGCTCAGGGCCAGCTGGTCCCTGAGTCCCTTCTAACGGGGTCTCTCTTCCTCCCTTCAGCACAGGAGGCACAGCCAGGGTCTTTGGGGCGTGGCCCAGAGCCCACCTAGGAGTGAGGGATCCCAATGTCTCTTTCACGTAAAGCTCAAACACCAAGGTTATTTCCTCTGTGATATTTTCTACGCTGTTTGCCTTTACATCACAGATACAGCTGTCAACGTACAATGAATAGACATAAGTGAGAACATGAGCCAACCGGCTGTCATCTGAAATGTAAGGTTTTGTAGTTGATGAATGCTTACATCCCTAAGGTTACTGGTTCAGACCTAAAGAGACTGCAGATGAAAAGGGAACATGCAGGAGCATCCAGAGGAGGCTCGTGAGCACGAAGACGGCCCGAATAGGGAGACACTGGACCCACCACAGTATTAGGGATTCGTGAAGAGCAGTGTGGACAGTGCATGAGCCACCTGGCTTTGCCATGGAGTGAGCCCTGCAGGGCGCCCTCAGCAGGAAGGCGGAGGAGTGCGGTGAGAGGAGGGGCACAGTGCCGCCCCACAAGTGCTGCGTGGGACCTGACCCTGGTCTTCTCTCCTGAGATGGCGACGTCTGTCTGGAGGCCTCCGGAAGCCAGTGTGGGAGCCTTCCTCTGGCTCTCCCTGGCCCGCAATCCCCACGTGTACAGCCACTTTCTTTGGAAGAAAGGACCCAGTCACCAGCGTGGCTTGGTAATGAAGGCTTGGAGACTGTGCTTTGGCTTAAACCTTCATTTGTCTTGGAGATTTTACTCAGTTTTTAAAAACCAACAGATTCTGGGGCTTGGGAAACGGTGAATCTTGTAACAGGTGAAATTTGGAAAGTTCATCTGTGGGCGATGTGATGGAGCCAGAGACCCTCCTGGGAGCTCTCCCCATGGACACAGTTGATCCCGCACGCGCGCGCGCGCGTGTGTGTGTGTGTGTGTGTGTGTGTGGTTTGTCATAGAGAGAGGGGTTCCAAAGTCACCCTAGCAGCTTTTATTGCCTGGTACTTGGGCTTGAAATCAAGGCCTCCAGTGTGCTGGACAAGTGCTCTGTCACACCCCAGCCCATTGGCTTTCAGCAAACGTGTGAATAACAATCTTAAAGTCCCAGGGATGCCTTGGCTTCTTCCTGGACATATTTATTCCTAAGAGAGTGCAAAGTGGTAGTGACAGGAAATTGAAATAAAATTCATGAGAAAAAAATTGGTCAACTCTAACTGCCCGACATCCTACAAACACTGCCCCCAAAATCAGAGTCCAGAAGCTCTGATTCACAGCGTGGTGCTGCATAATCCTACAAACAAGACTCCCACTGTATGCAGAGGCAGCCCACTGTCTCAGGGCACAGCTACACTGAAATCTGGAATGAAGAGCTGGACTCTTATCTGGGTTCTGAGGGCTGAAGTATTTTTGACCCAGGCGATTTTAGGCACATGTGCTATGGCAACAGGTGACCGCTCCTAGTTGTCCAAGGAACTGTTACAAAGAGCAGGTTGGGAGTAAATGGAGACAGGGAAGGAAAAACCACAGCTTGCAATTTCCTGCATTGTGGGTGGGATGCAGCACATGCACCCCAGAAGGGCCACACGCAGGGTGGGAAGGTGGCAGAACCCGCCTCTGACAGGGGACAGTGCTGCCTCACTCCCTGGCCCCTGTATGCCATGGATGGCTGTTTTCTCACTGCAAAGCTGGGAGGTGCCCCTAAATTGGGGAGTCTCTGTGAGACATGGATGTGGTCTCCTAGGACCCCACCTGCACTGTGGACTGGCGGGACAGTCTGTCGGGAGCCTGCCACACCCCAGTATGGTGACAGCCACACCACAGAACTGCTGTAGTGCCTGATTTCAGCTGGGCACAAGGGCTACAAGAGCTTCAGAGCCCTCCTCCCTTGGAAGGTATCTGTGGTTCTGCATCAACACCTGGCTCTTAAAATTAAATGTGACAATACTTTGTTTTTGGCATTGGGCCATCTTGAGGCACCACTGGAGGGATGGAGCATAGCAGCTGGCTCTGTGTGCATAGGAACGAGGCTTGTCGGGTGGAGACTTGGCTGCTGGGCACAACTCCAGACTACTTTGTGGTTCATCTTTTTAAAGAGATGCCCACGCCAAGCTATGGGTTTCCCAAGGTTAGGCTCTGGCACTGCCAGGGTTGGTAAGGTTGCCTACGTCTGCTAGGATGCTGGGGAGGGTGGTGGCCTGGCAGGAGCTGGGTGCTGGCACAAGGCTCAGTGCAAGCTGGGGAAGCAAGCTGGGTGGTCACTCCCTGCACTCCTGACTAAGCTGCCTGTTCCCAGAGCACGTACCCTCCTAGCACTGGGGCCACAGTGCATTTCAGGGAGGGCTCCTCAGAGACCCTGGACTCTAGAGCCAGAGCAACAGGAAGTCTGACTAGCTCCTTCCTTTTCCTCTAACAGTGAACCACAGATCTCTGTCTTTCCAGAGAGGGGCGGAGGAAGCAAGTGTGGAGAGGACGCTTGTGGAATGAATATCTCGGGCCTCCTCCCCAAGCTCCTAAAGGACCTGTTGGTGTTACTGGACACCACAGATTTCTCTGATGCTCTGCATTTTCACATACATCATCTCTGACCACCTGGATCCTTGTGCCATGGGTCAAGTAGGCACAATTTACTTATTTAGTTGGAGAAAGGGAGGCCCAGGAGGGCCAGCCGGGTCCTTAGCAGCAGCAGACATGGCCTCACATCCCAGTCCTGCCACGAACTCTCCAGGTGATGCTGAGGTAGATGATTCATGTGTCACACATCAGGTTCTTCTTCCTGAACATAGTCATGGCACCCAGCCCACAGGCTGCTGGGATGGGCAACAAGGAGCTCAAGAGGAAGCTCTGGGTCACAGAGGATATCTGCCAGAGCACAGGCCTCCATGTGGGCGTAGTGCACCCAGGGCACACGATCTCTGCAGTAAATGTAAGATGAACTTTGTGAGCAACCAAGGGAGAAGCAAATTCCCAATGTCTCCTGTGAACAGTGGCTGTGCTGGAGGCCCACAGAGCCCTCTGTAGCCCAGGTCAGTGGACTCAGGCCTGGAGCCAGCTGTGTCCCTGAGGGAGGCACCTGGATGCTGCCCATGACTTGAATGTCTCCCTGCAGTGTGGCTCTGCTCTTCCTCTCATCTGAGGGAGCCCATGTGTGCAGTCCAACAGCCTGGCTTTTCACTGGTGTGTCCCTAAGTGCTTTGGTCAGAACATCAAATGGAGTAGGGGTCCACACGTGTTGGCTCCATGGTGCTGGGTAATGGAGCCACCCTATCCAGGTGGGGCTGTGTCAGTCAGCTCTTCTGTCCGTGGACAAACACTGGCACCCCAAACCTAAAGGAGGAGAGCACAAATGTGGTTTCAGGTGATTTCTTCCACGGTCGGCTGTTCCAAGGCTGGAGCCTCATGGTGGAAGGGCACAGTGGCCCTTCATGGTGGTCCTTCATGGTGGCTGCACAGCAGAGGGGAAGAGCACTAGGAGGACGTGGTGCAGGACCAGGTAGACACCCCATGACCAGACAGACACATCCAGGACCCTGCTCTACTCATCTGCTGAGTGTCTCTCACTCTAATCAAATTGGCACCAGGATCAATGATCACAGGGCCCTCAGCTGTCTGCATTTTCTGTTGAGATTTAAATGGAATCATGTATGCCATGGGTACCATGTTCTTGCCTCAGTGGTGTGGCTGATGGCGACATGGACACATCTGGTGATGGTGGCAGTTTGCCCTGGAAGGTCAGGGCTGTGCAGCTCCAGGGGATTCTTGGCCTGGGATGGCATCCGTGACCACGGCTCCTCTCTGGTTTCATGGATCCACTGGAGGTATGACACATGGTGAGGTCTCTGTGGTGGTCACCCACTGCTGTCCTACACCAGCCACAGGTGCTTGCCTTGCCTCTCTAGCTACTGCACATGGAAGGCTGTGTTCTGACTTGTCACAGTAGACACAAAGTGACACATCATCATGCCACATCTGTTTAGCTCTGGGATGCTCAATTGACGAGGCTCTCTGCAGATTTGAAGACATGAAGACAAGTGGCAGTGTGACTTTGAGACTCCATCTGTGGGGTGCATCCTCTGTGGATGAAGGCTCCTCCCCACACTATGTGCTTCCCGCTGTGATGCCTGTGACCCAGGATTGGGAGATCATGAAGGTCATTGTGCACAGAAGAAGGCCACGGAGCTCTATTTATGGCCTCCGTGGATGGTGATGTGGCCTTGCATCTGGGCAAACAGGCATGGCTGGGGTGTCACATCAGAAAAGCCCCCTGCATACTGCAACAGCCTCAACATAAGACTGTTTCCCTCCAGGGTTTATTGGGGAGCTGCCAAGCAATGATGGCCTGTGTTTGGCTTCCTTGCCCTGAGCCCACCAGCAGAGCTCCGGAGCCATGACCGTGACCTAAAGGTGGAGGTCTTGAGTAGTACTCTTATTTCTAAGGTGTGTCACCAGCATTCCCAACAGGTCTCTGAAAAAGCAATCCCCAAACAGGACCCTGTGTGCAAGCAGAATACAGGGTCTGAGTCTGACCACATGAGCCCCACTGCCTGCCTCGGTGTGGAAGGGGAACTCCCAGGCGTGGCTGTGTGCTAGGCAGAGCAGGGGATGTGTCTAGGCCACTCCCAGGAGCTGAGCTGAGTCCCTCCAAAAAGACATGTGTACCCAGAAACAGGATCCATACAGAGGTCATCAAGTTAGACAAGGTCTTGGGGGTGGTGTCTTTAGCAAGGGTGATCTGGACACAGACAGGAGAAGACACTGTCTGAGCCGCAGGAGAGAGCCTGCAGGCAGAACCAACCCAGCCACGCCTTGATCAGGATGTCAGCTTGGACCCAGAGAGAATAAGCTCTGGTGTTGGAGCCACCCACATGCTGTTAGGGCAGGCAGCTCAAGCAAGGGGATACAACTAGATATGGGGTGATGCAGGGAGTTACTGTCACTTTCCTTGGTCACGATGGCAGCAGGTGTGTAGGAGAAGGTCCTTATTTTCAGGAATTGTGGACTAGAGTACTTTGATGTCCACTGCCTGAAACTTACTTTGAAATAGTACAGCCAAGAATAAACGAAGCCCACACACACACACGTCATGCAGATGCAGCGTGATGACACGTGGAAGTAGTGGCATGTCCAACTTGGCAGGGGACCACACCGAACCCCAGAAGGGGGACCCCTAGGGAGCAGATAGGGGATGCAGCGGGCCTGCCAGTGGGCAATCATCACAGGTTGGAGGCTAGGCACCTTCTGGTGACTTCAGCTGTGGGTGTGAAGGACCTCCAGTTCTGGCTCCTTCACTTGCACAAGGGAGACATACCAAGGACTACACAGGCATCAGGAGGACACTGTGGGGACATGTTGCTTGCACTGGGTCCACACTCCACTCCCTGTAGGCTGGTCCTGGCCAGTGTGGAGAGGCTGGACATGGAGCCCACACTCGTCCTGGGCTCTGTTCTATTGTGACACGGAGACAGGAGAAACGTGTACCGAACAAAAGGTGGCGGCACTGGGTAGGGGCCACGGCGAGTCAAGGGCCAGGTTCTTCATGGTTCTGAACAGGGTTCCACCCCCAGAGACCACTGAAGGTCAGGTCCCTGTCACACTCACAGACTGTGGAAGGGTGCACGGTGGCCAGGGGTCCTGGCCCAGCAATGGCCCTCATGGGAAAGACCCAGGTTTCAGGGGACAGCTGCCAATGTGGCCAACATGGCCAAGGGCACCTGTGGGATGCAAACTCCACCTTCCTGCAAGAGCACCAGACTGAGGGCACCCACGTGGCCCTGGGTCCTTGGAGGTTTCCATCCTCTCTGGGTAGAAAGCCAGGATGGAGAGAGAGGCTGCATGGCCCAGTTAACCTGGCTCTGGGACCGTGAGCTGGGCTGGCACGGCCCTGTCTGACGATGCTTTCAGGACCCAAGAACAGGACCCCCCATCTGTCCTGTGCCCCTGGTCTGCAGCCCTCCATCCTCTCTCAAAATTCTCCAGTCATGCTTTGTGTCTGCATCTCTCTCTCTCTCTGGTTATTCTAACACAGAACCAAAGGGTTTTTTCTGCTTAAAACAGTGCACCAAAATAGCATCAGAGTTCTGTTCTTAATTTGAGAGGCAGACAACAAACTGCTCTTTTTAAACCATGCAAAACACTGGCCATGCACGAGCACATTAAGGGCCTCACACTTCTGAGATAACAGAATGAGACCGACTCTAGGGCTGACCAAGCACCTCATGAGCATCGGCAGCCTTCTCCTCTCAAGAGCACTCCATGGAATGAATCTCTGTGCTGGGAGGGACCCAGCGTGGCCAGCGATCCTGCTGTGAGTGTCCTGTGGCCTCAGCACCAGGAGTTGCACTCAGACAGGACCACATGGGCCAAGGCCCAGAAGTGGGGAGGGCGGGCACGGGCCGCTCAGGGTGAGCGGGAGAACACACTCAGAGGCCACGCTGTGTTGGACAGAGCAGGGATGGGCTGTGGCTTCACGCTTGGGGGCAGGTGACAGCAACCTGCTGCACTCAGCCAGTGGGGAGGCAGCATCAGGGAGGAACGGGAGGCTGGAGGGTGCACAGTGAAGACCTTTCTTGGGAAAACGTGGGAACCCAAGAATGTCATCACCAGACATGGTCATAGGAGCAAATGCAGAGTGCACAACAGACCCCATTTCCTCCTGAAGACACCAAGACGCCACCGCCAGGAACATCTGGCAGGCTCCCTTGGAGCCCCAGGAAGGCGGCCTATGGTCCACTCCAGCCTCACTGCAGGCCCAGCTCCGCCGGCTGGGAGGACAGGGTGGACAGAGAGAGGATGAGAGAGAGCCAGGGCCCCTACCAGAGCTGGGAGGGCCAGACAGCAGGGCAGGCACACGTGTGGGCCAAGTGCACCACTCCCCCGAACACACCCCACCCACGTGTGACAGCCAGACACGGGACTCGCCAGCCCCATGGGACCACGCTTACCCCAGCCCTGTAGTGCTAGCCAGGCAGCCAGGACCCTGAGGGTAGCTGGGCCCCTCCTGGCACTTCTGGACGCATCGCTCTCTCAGCCTCGGGTGGGGCAGGCTGAGGGCTCGGCACAGGGGATGTGCGGGGCCCTGGTCCTCCCGGCCCTGCCCGAGGCCTTGCTCCTGAGGACAGTGCTCCGCCATCACTGGGCTCCTCACCTCTGAACGTGCTGCCAGCACTGTGAAGATGGTGCCCCAAGGCCATGCAGGCCGATGACAGGGCAAGGACACACCAATGGGCCAGCTGTTACTGGAGGGTGTGTCCCCGAGGAGCAGGCTGGATTCAGTCCTGAGCCAAAGCTGCTGGTCCATTCCCCATCAGACATGAGCAGTCTGAGCATGTGTATCTGCTGGCCCAACTACTCCCAACCCCCGTCCTGGGGCTCGAACCTAGGCTGGTACAGAAGGGGCTCTGCAGGCCAAGGCTGGGTGCCCACCCCTGCAGACACTTGCTGGTACGTACAGGTCAGCACAGCTGGGCAGCGGTTCTTGGCCAGGTTCTCCTCCCTCTGGGCGGCAAGTGAGCTGCTGGGCTCTGCCTGGTAGGCACACAGGGCCTCCCACTCCTTCTCCAGCCGGTTCTTGTTTTGCAGGTGGTCCTCCATGTAGGCCTGAAAAGGAGAGGCAGTCAGGAGGGTGTGCAGGGCATGGAACACAGGGCTCCCTGAGCCCTGGGCACCAAGCATTCCTGAATCCTATGGTGCTTTCTGGAGCAGTGTGAACCCTGGCACACCAGCTTCAAACATGCAGATGGTCCAGACAAAGCTGGCATGGAAATATGTGAGGGTGAGGGACTCTGGGCTGGAGCAGGTAGGGTGGACCCTGGCACAGGATCATGGTCAGGCCAGGGCGCTGCACCAGGGGACACAGGGGACAGTGCACAGGGCGGGGGCTCTGGGTTGGGGCTGCAAGGGTGGTGGAGCTGGTGCTTGGGAGCAGCCCGAGGACAGTGCTGCCCACGTGAGCAGGAGCGGATGTGGTGACACAGTTCACAGCAAAGAACATCCCTGGACAGGCTAAAAAACAGGGCTTAACACCCCATTAGATGAGAACTGCTAATGAACTGAGTTCACTAGTGGATGTCCTGTGCTCCAGTCATTCGATTTCTCCTCCTCTTCCTGACCACCAGCTACCAACAGACTCTACCTGCTAAGAATTCCTCAAAATTATCTACTTGACAAACAGGAAGCACAGTGCCAGACAGTGACCTCACAGTCAAAGTGGCGTCAGAGCCTGAGGTGGGGACTCAGCCTCCAGGACCCTTGTGGGTCGGGGAGAGTGGGGATGCCCTGCTGGGCACAGCCCCAAGGCAGCTGTCTCTCCTGAGCTCCGGATGGCCCCGTGGGCACACCACCAGGTCGCCAAGGACGCCCATTTCATGAGAAGCCATCATCTCCCAGGGAGGGGCTGACACACACATCCTGCCTGTGCCATGGTGGGCACCAGCATGTGAGATGGCTGCATGCTTCCACATGCACTATCCATGTGAAAACGCAGGTTATGAGGCAGGGGTTTGGGAACTGGTTTACCCTAGAGATGGTGAGAGTCACCAACTATTGAGTTCAGCCCTTTCGTCTGTCCCTTGTCCTTCTTGTGTCCACACGGAAGTCGTTTCCTTGAAAATGGTGTGCTTCTCTGACTCCCTGGGCATGCTGCTCCTAAGGCACAGGGCACACAGGGCTGTGCCCACGTTAAGAGGTTCTAGTGTTAAACAGACAAAAATCTCGACTCTCGCTGTTCCGCCCCTGGCTGAACTGGCTCTTGCCGGCAAGGCCAGAGTGCTAGAAGCAGCTGGGGACCCCGAGACTCTGAACTCCCTGTCACAGGGACACCGTGTGGCCGGCATGCTGGCTCGTCCCTTAGGATCCGTCCAGTTGAGACCCAGCGGACTCAGAAAGCTTCTCAAGGCCCGTGTCTAGTGTATTTCAGGGAACGGCAGTCTTGGGCCCACACGCGACACAGAAACACAGGCGTGTGTGTGCGTGCGCACGTGAGCGCAAAGGCAGCACCTGGGACCTGGGGCCCACGTTCCCTCAGCCTCCAGCTCCCCACGCCCCCACACCCCCAGGGGACCCTCGTGGCCTCTCTGTCCCTGGCACCTGGAGCAGGACGGTGGAACAGCTGTGGGGGCCGGGAGGGAAGGGTCCGCCTCACATCTCCACAGCCCCTTGGCTGTCACCCTCCCCGCTGCTCTGAAGGTGCCAGATCTTGGCAGGCATGGCTCAGGGATCCAGGGCATGCAGATGGTGCGACGAGTCCCTGCCTGGGAGGAGCTGAGAAGCTGCTGTGAGGTGTGCGGCAGGGGACCCGAGGCTGCCTGCTGGAGGCGTGGCTGTCCTCACCACCCTTCGGCCTGCGTGACCCACTCTCCATCCAGTGGGCCTGCCCGTGAGCCCCGGGGCTGCCACTGTGGAGCGGGCATCTGCAGAGACGGCCTGTGCGGCGAGATCAGGCAAAATCCAAACGGCCCCATCTAGAGAACGGAGACCACGCGCTGCTCTCCTCCGAGATGACTGTTACAGAATATCAAACACACATTCTTGTTCCCGTTTCCTAGAGCAACAAGTCCTGTGGCCAGGGCACAATCTAAATTCTGAGCTGACCACAACTGGCTCCTCCAGCTTGAGCCCCTGAGGTTGTGGAGCCCAGGCAGGTGTGCGGCCACTTTCCTTGGCCCCTGGTAAAAGATCCTGTCCTGCTGTGCTTTGGAAACTGCTCTTCGCACAAAAGCCACATGGACACCTGAGCTTCTCCCAGCAAACTATGGGGACCAGCAGGCCTGGGTCATCCCAGGTTTCACCTGCAGGGGGCCCGGTGGCATCCAAGTACCTGTGCCCTGCACTGCTTAACCTGGCCTACATTTACCTTCCCTATGGAAAGTGCAATCACTGGACATTCATGCAAATTTCTAAAACCATGGCATGAAATCTAAAGTGAACTTCAGGTCGGCAAGCTTGGCTATGGAAGGGAAGACGCAGATGTTGATATTATTTCCCCCTGAGAAGTCAGTCATCTACAGGTGAACTTGATTCTATTAAACAGGCGAGATCTTCACTCTCTCAGCACTTGCTGCTCCACCAGGCTGTTGGTCCTGGTCCGTACGCCTTGATCCGATATGTCCCGTAGTTTTCTATTGACATTCTTAGGAATCATCATTCATTATAAGAAACTGATGATTGCACTCAGCCACATCCTCGGAGTCACCCCTCTTCTGTGGTTTGCGGGTAAAATGCCTCTCTTCTGTCAATTTGTGGGGAAGCTGGTCTTTGTGGTATAATAATATATTTTAATCAATAAAGCAAAACCAGAAAGTGCCACAATCACTCAGTGTTCTTCAGGGATGCAAAGAGCCAGAACCAGCCAGAGCCAGCCTCGCTGGTCAGGCATCAGTGGGACTTCAGCAACACCCAGCCCACCTGCCCATGGGCTTTAGCTGGAAATACTGGGGAGCAGACACCCAAATGCTCTTATTTCACAGAGGATTGTGCATGTGCAGGGTGTGGAGCCGGAGAGCTTAGCTTTTTTTTTGTTTGTTTGTTGGTTTTTTGGTACTGGGGATCGAACTCAGGACTTTCCGCTTGGGAGGCAGACAGCGGAACCAGTGAGCTAAATCCCCGGCAGGAGAGCTTAGCTTTTTAAAAACCTGCAATGTCTTTGTCATATAAATAGCACATGTAGAAAAGAATAGAAAACCAAGACAAGAATGAAGACATAAGGCTCGAACAACTCGATCACCCAGTGAAAACTCAGAGGCTTTCAGATTCAGCCCCTCTCTGTACTCAGGCTGGCTTGCTTTCTCTTCAGAGCTGACCATTATCAATGCTTGGGCATCCTCAATATTATAGATTTTTCTTATTTAAGATGAAAAGATGCTGATAAGAGGCTTATGTCTTATATAAGAGGGAACAAGAGAAGGCAAACATCTGGTTCTTGGCTCCTGCAGCCAGTGGCAACTCTGGGCTGGAGCCTGGACTTGGAACACACAGAGGCTCTGTCCTGGCTGGGTTCCTGATGCCACATCAGCCTCTCGCAGCTGCCTTTGTCACAGAGCAATCAGGCCAGGACAGTGGTCCAATCGCTGCAGAGGACAGGATGCTGGGTCCAGGGCAGTGTGAGCTCAGAACACATGAGCTCTTCCTGAAACATAGGTACCTGCGGCAAGCGTAATTTGCTGGTCAAGCACAGGGACAGAGTAGTAACAGCCCCTGCAGCCCTGGGCAGCTAGAGCCCACAACAAGAGCTTTCACCTTTTCACTTACAGGAAGTTCTCCTCAGCTTCTCCCTGGCACATCTGAGTGGCTGGCGTCATGACCTTTGTGCTTTGGGGCCATCGCTAAGTAAGAGCACCCGAACACCAGCCCACGACACCATGCACTTAACCTGAAAACTGCATAGGGGGCAAACACTGCGTGCAGATGCTAGACAAAAGCACAGTATCCGCCCCGGGTGGGATGGCTGGGAAGGTGGGAGAGTCCACCTTGCTCCTTGGAATGGCTGCAATCTGAAACTCAGGAACTTGTTCATTTCTGGGATTTTCCAGATAATCTTTTCAGACCACAGTTGGCCATAGGTAGCTGAGACTTCAGAGAGCGAGACTGGGAATGAAGGAGAAATTATTATTTTTTTGTGCAAAGTACGACCTTCAACAACCAGCAAGGGCCAGGTGTGATGTGTACACCTGTAATCTCAGCTGCTCAGGAGGCTGAGGCAGGATGATCGAAAGTTCAAGCCCAACTGGGGCGACTTAGTGAGACCTTGTCTCAAAAAATAGATAATAAGGAAAAAAGCCTGGGTATGTAGCTTGGAGTTAGAGCATCCCTGGGTTTGATCCTAGTACTGCAGAAAAACACAAAACAAACAAACCTCTAAGCCAATCCACCAGGTGTGCACACACTAGCACAGTCCTCTGTCCAGACTCTGTTCACTGACTTGTTGCCATTCACGCCTTGGTCCCTGAACCCCATCTCTAGCTTTGTTCCTGATGCTGCTGCTGTGTCGAATCCACTCTGAATTCCAGGTCCAGCTGGAGCATCTGCTCTTCACCCTGCCCCATGTTGTGCACCTTTCTTCTTAACAACTGACTCTAGCACTGAGCACTTCCACTCCATGCTATAACTGCAGCCTTGCTCGAGCTCTCTGAGATGCAGTTTTTTTGTTTTTTGTTTTTGGTACCGGGGATGGAACTCAGGTCCTTGTGCTTGCGGGGCAGGCAACAGAACCACTGAGCTAAATCCCCAGCCCTCTGAGATGCAGTTTTTCTAGGGTGTGGACTGTATTTCAGTCCCTCAGCCCAGGCAGTGACCCACTGGATGATTCCTGGTAATCTGTAAGTAACCTGCACTTCGGATTAAAGCCTCACATTGGCCATGGGCACCAGAGACATTTACTCCGAGTCCTCTAAAATTTAGAAGAGTTTCCCCAAACTGTGACCTCAGGAATGTTGCTGTCTCCTGACATGTTTCCCGTGGTCCTTCTTCCTTCCTGGGTTATTCAGAGCCATCTTTAAACTTGAGCAAAAGGGTGACTCCCATCCTCTGCCCCAGCCCCAGGCTTGAAGTCCATCCAGGCCCAGGTGAGGCCAGACCCTTTGAGGCTGCCACAGACTTCAACCTCCAGTGCACACAGCAGGACCTTCTTTTGCATCATAGGCTGGGCTGCCCTAGCCCTGTGAGGGGTGCTGCTCCCGGAGCCTGGAAATGAGCCTGACCCCTCTCTGCACCGTCCCTAATTGGGTGGCACATGGCCCTGTGGAAGCTCTGATTAGGAAGTGCTAAGACGGGCAATGTGAGGGTGACAAGGCTGGGTGGAGCAGCCAGGGTGCACCACGGCCTAACATCAACGAAGAACCGGCACTTAGCACTCGCTTCTGCAAGCTGTCGCTGGGGATTTCACGGCAGGGCATCTTGGTCTTGGAGATGCTCAGCCCACACACACCTTCAGGTTCTGAAGGGCCCTGGCTGGACAGACTCAGCAGGACCTGCCTGCGTGGAGTTCTGCAACTGCTCTAGATTCTGGCTGCACCCCAGGGGACAGCGCTCACCCCTCTCCTGACCTCTCCTGCTCCCGAGGTGACACGTCACATGCCTGTGTGAAACACAATCCCAGGTCAAACTGTGGGGGAAGCAGAGCCCCCAGTGTCAGGGAAGTGCACACCCACACATGGCCGAAGCCTTCAAACTTCGAGGGAGGCCTTGGCATCTTCAGTGGCGGAGGATAAACTTGAAAACATCATCAGCTTTCCAAAGACATTTTATGAGACCTGAACACAACCTGTGGTGTTCCTCTTTGACTTTTTCTTCTCACCTCAACTTGCCAGCTGCCCCTCTCAGATCTGTTTCTGGCACCCACTCTCAGGCCTTTTACAGAAGATTCAGAGAAGGTTCAGGTGGTGAGGACGGTGCCGCTAGGCGTCAGACAGACCGCTGACTCCACATGTACACAGACTCCCAAGCCCTGTGTAACTTAGGGTCACGGCAGCACAAGGTGGAGTTCACATCCACGTGCATTCACAGAGCCCATGTTCATCCTGCACCATCTTCCAGCCAATCGTCCACGCCCAGAGGGCAGGAGGGAGAGAGAGATCCAAGAACACGGAGGCTGCGTGCTCTGCCACACCATGGGCTATATTGCCGTCTCCAGAGGCTCTGTCCTCAGTTGAGGGCACTGTCACATGGCCCTCACCACACATGGGGACTCCGACTTCGTGGGGGCCCTCTGGGAAAGCAGGAGGTGCTGGGCTGGGTGGCCGTGGTACAGGAAGGGCTGCTCTTCCATGGTGCACCTGTGGGCGGCTCCTAGATAAAAGGAACCCTGGTGCGCAGGATGGGGACTACGCTTGTGTTGTAAAGGTGGGTTTGAAGGTCGCCTCAGTTGACACCTGCCCCGAGTCCGGTGGACGTGGGTGTGGCCTTGTGGAGAAAGTGGGGTGGCTGCAACTTCCCACCAGGGACACGGAGTTGGATAATCTCTGCGGCTCTCTCCACCGTGACTGACTGTGGTCCTGGGGGCTTGGAAACAGGACACAGGGAGTGGCCACAAGTCCCAGCCACAGGCAGTGTCTATGGGGACAGTGGACACAATGTCTCTGCGCGGTGCTGTGACTGTCAGCGAGGGTGGGGATGCCACCAACAGAGACCAAAAACAACCAGCAGTCTCCCACTGCGTGGGCCAGGACCATGACGTTTCTAACAGACTTGCTGTCTCCTCATGGCTGCTTATCAGAACGCAGAGCAGAGCCTCCTGCCCCACGGTCCATGCGCTCCACCAGGTGAGTGGCACGTGCAGGAGCACACCTGTGTCCCCTTTCCTGTGTGCTGCTGTCTTGAGAGGAAGGTCTTCCATGATGATCTCGAGAGAAGGAAGCCCTGGGAGGTTCCCAATTCAGAGATGATGGAAACCAAGCTTCTGCTCGGCAAGGATGACTTTTAGCATGGCAACCGCACATGAAGGCCAGGGGCCTCTGCGCACCATGGTCACATGAGACGCAGAGACAGGAGGGCACCATCTCACCAGTGCCACATCAAGGACCAGTGTCCACGAGGAAACAACCCATTCATTAGAATTAAGCAGCCACCTCTGAGTGCACTGAGCCTGAGCTGGTGGCAGAATCGGGGCACTGACTTTATGAAGAAAGCAAATGTAGCTGTGCGCCTGACCTGTCCACCCCTC
This sequence comes from Heterocephalus glaber, assembly GCF_000247695.1. Next base: position 1,059,645 of record NW_004624800.1, on the reverse strand, counting down.
ATGTCAGCCAGGAGGGAAAGGCTGGGACGGTGGCTTGGGACCTGTGAGAGGCCCACATGGTTCTGGCCGCGGGTGTGGGGACCTTGGTAGAATCCATGCCACGCCTGCAGGTCCCAGGCTGAGGGGCTTCAGGAAATCCTAGCGGAGTGGCAGGGTGCAGCCTGGGCCGGGCCAGCATGAGTTTGGGTCCACTAAAGGCCACAAAAATTGTGCTATTGTAGCATCTCTTGGCCTTCACCAGGATGGGTGCAAGAAGTTTTATTATTAGTATCAAAGAGAATAATGAGAATAGACTCCTCCATGTAGTGCTGCCGCTCAGGAGGAGGGCAAGCGCTTGAAAAAGAAGCCAGCATCTGGCAGCAATCAGCAGCGTTTCACGTCAGTCAAATGAGCCAAGACCACCAACGTCAACACAGAAAGTCCTCAGGGATCGCCAGACCCCACCACTGTGGTCTGTAGATGTGGAACACACAGAACTGGTCACAAGGAAATATCATTCCTGCGATGAACGGGCAGGAAATAAACATCTAGCCCGGCATGGTGGGGAACGACTGTTATGCTACTCTAGGAGGCTGAGGCAGGAAGATTGCCAATTAAAGCCCAGCTTGGGCAACTTAGTGAGACCTTGTCTCAAAATGAAAAATAACAAAAAGCTGGGATGTAGCTCTGTGTGAAGGCCCTGGCTTCAGTCTCCAGTATCTCCCCAAAGGAAAAAGACATATAACATCTGTCCACCGAGGCAGAGGTTATTTTATAAAGCAGGATTTTGTGGATATAGTTAATACTAGAAAAGCTCTGATTCTCTTCCTTCTTTACCTTGGTGCCTACTGTGGCATAATGCTCTTTAATTTAGTGATGCTACAATCAAACCCTCTGTTAAAGGGAAGAACACCACCTGTCTGCATTCGACAAGACCCCCATAGGGCCTGTGTTTAAATCTCTGCTGCTATCTGGGGGAAGGGATGACCTGTTTATCTTTAAAAATAAACATGCCACCTGGCTTCACGGATACACTAAGGGAAACGCTTACACTAAATGCTTGACTTCTAAAGCAGGACATTTGAATTTCAACACAAATATGAAAAGAAAAGTCGAGAGGAGGAATGGAATGGGTGGGTGTTCAACCAGCACACAAGGGCACCACAGAGCAGGAGACAGCGCGCTGCTTGCTGGGAGGGTACTTTGGCTCTCTACAGGTTGCTGCATCAGGCACATTTTAAACATTATTTATTAATATCATGCAGCGTGGTCGGGCATGGTGGTGCACACTGGTCGTCCTAGGACTTGGAGGCTGAAGCAGGAGGATTGCTACGAGTTTGAGGCGAGCCTGGGCTACACTGTGAACTGCATAGCGAGACCCTGTCTCAAAAAAAAAAATCATGCAGCAGGCATATTAAAATATGTGAAATCAAAAATTCAAAGTAGTGTGTGCAACTCACAGGTCAAATGCATTTGAGTGACTGAGGAGAGCCTTGCTGCTTCTCAGCCTGGGGAAGATCTGCAGAAACAGGAACCATGAACCCGGTGATGGTCTCTGAGTTACCTCCAGAATAACAGAGCGACTCAGTGGGCAGGCACCATCTTGGTCCTGAACACAGTCCCCACCAGTGCCACTCACAGCCTGTGACAGGGCAAGTGCATCCTGCTAGATGTTGGAACGTGGACCTCGTTGGCTCCTCAACCAGGATGTCAGAGTGTGGAGCAGGTGTCCACATATCATAACAGGCCACCACCTGGCCACCACTCAGGGTAGCTAGCAGCCCATGTGAAGTGGGCTTGGGAAGAGCAAATTTGGTGCTGGAAATGACCTCAGGGTTCTCTCTACCAGGTCTGAGAAGGAGGGCCAGGGCCAGGGGGATGATGGGGAACAAAGAAAGGCCACTCATGGGGTCTTTTTCTATGTGTTGCACTTTTTAAAAATTGCTTTTGTGGAGTTTTTCTAAGGATGAGGCACTCCCAGTGAGGAAGGAGCTCCCTTCCCCAAGGGATCAGGAGGTGTCAGATGTAGGTGTGGCTGGTGGGCAGTGAGGACCCGGGCACACCGATGCCACATCCTGGGGCCTCTGTGGGCACTCACTGCCCTGCTCTCAGGAGGGAGCACCTGCAGGAGCACCTGCAGGCCTGGTGCTCCTTGAAACCCGTCCTGGAGATGATCTTTGTGTGACTGAGAAATGACTCCCCTTCCTCACACTGCAGCCAATGGTAGGTAGAGAGGGCAGACAGTTTTAAATCATTTGAGTAGTGGAGAAAAATTCAAATTCTTCAAAATAGAAAGCCTTCTGGGGAGTCCCCAGGGACATGCAGGTCCAGGAGAAGAGGGGCAGTGAGAGGCAGTGAAAAAGTAGCTTGAAGGGGGCCCAAGAGCGAGGTGGTCGGGAGTCAAGACCTGGAACACCACTGAGTTACCCATTTTGTTTAAGATCCTAACCGAAAAATAAAAGATACGCAAGACCTAAGAACCCCTCTCCCTCAAAAACAGCTCAAGATGGTGGCATGCAGCCTTTGGAGAACCATGAGGGACAGACCAGGGAGGACAAGACCCTCCCGTGGCATGGGGAATGAGACGACATCCTAATTTGAATGTCCTTCTGGACGAGGGAAGAAGAAGAAGGTGGTCAACTCTTTGCAAAGTGATGAATTAGAAGGACATGAAAACCGGTTAGATCCCCACTGTGCAGAGCTCAAAGTACCTGGAAACTTAATTACTACATTTTGATGACTGTAATTTTAGCTTTCAGTATTCTAAATCTAGAAATCTTCTGGAAGTCTGGAAGTCCAGTGCTGGAAGATCACATCAATTCAACGGCGGCCTGAACGCCTCCTGGCTGCGGGATGTTCCCCGGAGTCAGGAGGGTGGGTCTGTCTCCAGGTCCTGTTGGGGTTGTGTTTTACAGTGTGGGGGTTCACGCATGCAGGGCTGCGGCAACCCAGGCCCGCAGGGTCACCTCGGGAGGGCAAAGCTCTTGGAGCGCTAAAGACAGAGTGACCGTCGCTAAGTCGTGACTCCTGCTAACTTTTATGTTATAGATTTATAGAAAGAGAAAATCACAGCTCTCCAGACTCACAGTGGATGCCTTCTGAAAAATGTCAGTGAACACATTCTGTCCCAGAAACGTTCTAATTGATAAACCTGAAAAAACAACTCCCTTTGTCCTTGCCACCTGCACAGGGCGGGGCGGGGGGGGGCTGGGTCCTTCCTCCACAGGGTGGGTTTGTCTCAGGCTGGCATTCTCCAGCCCCGAGTGGTACTGGGGTGTGTGCGTGGGAGGGGCGACAGAGGTCTGCCTCGGAGGAGCTGCGCAGCCATGGTGACGAGGACAGTGACACCCCTGCATGCTCAGGCTGTCACTCTCGAGGAGCTCAAAGAATTTTAAATGAACAATTGTATGAATCTTACCTTATTTAAACATCCTAAAAGTTAAGGTCATCTGAACACGGGTAAAATACAAAGGAGAGGGTTTATAAGAAACGGAAAATAATTAAGGGAATCACCACCTTTTCCACGAAGGAATAACTCTTCATGTTTAAAGCTGCAGGGAAACTGGATGCTGTCTCCAGTTAAGGGGGAATCGAGGGCAGGGCAATTGCTGAAGTCAGATTTTTGCCCGCTTGTGGGCTGGTCAGTCACTGGTTCAGCTGGTTTGAACCAGCACCTCCTTGGTCAAGGCCGTCTCCATGGGGCTGATTCCGTTAGTTGGAGGAGTGTCCAGGACACGCAGACAGAGAGAATTAACATGATGGCTTCAGATGACAGTACAGGGCATGAAGATGCCACCCCAGTGTGACAGAGGCTTGGGCTGGGAGACCCCAGACCTGTGTTGGAGCAACTGTGAGTTCCTTTCTGGAAGACAGGGGGACTTGGATGTGTAGAAGCTCCGTAGGCAGTGGAAAATGGGGTGGCATGGTTGCAGCCTGGGTGGGGATAGCTCTGGAGCCTCCCAAAGGGCAGGGTGGCCTGAAAAAAGGGAGGAGGAGGTGTCCAGAAGTCCAGGGCCAGAGTCTGGGGCCTGTAGGTGTGGTACTGAGCCAGGGTTACTTTAAGAGTAAGGGAAAGGGATTGGGAGGTTTGAAGCAAAAGAAGGGCCCTCTGCCTCACCTCTGAAGGCTCCTCCCTCTGCAGGGAAGTGAAGATAGGGCTGGTGAGGACACTAAGACTAAGGTGAGGGCCTGAGGCTGAGAGGCACCCGGTGGAGGATGTCCCAGAGGCAGAACTGCCAGAGTTTGCCAGAAGAGCACATGCGATTTTAGTCTGTTTCATCACCTAACCTGTTCTTCCTTATACTCCTAAAATTTCTGTGACCTTTGATTTTGCAAAATATTTTGTAATTGCTTAGACTCTATCCCTCACATAACTGCAGCAAGAGACGGCATCTGACTCAATCTGAGAAACAAGACCTTGGTTTACCTGAAGTCAGAAGCCCGAACAGAAGCCAGAATGACCCTGATATTTCCAATGACCTCCATGCTTGGGTTACAGGGAGAAAACATTTAGATCCTCGGTAGCACCATTTGGCTTCCATGTCACCCGCTGTTCGCAACCTCACTGAAGAAAAGTTTGCTCAGAGTAGCATGGAGAATTAACAGCCAATGGCTGAACCCAAGATCTTCAATGTAAAAAGCTGCACAACAAGAGGAACCCGAAATGTCCTGATACACTTCTCCACAGACAGGGCAATTCTGGAAATGCAGACAAGCATGCTGAGGGCTCATCCCCAAGCCCATGCATGGCTCTGTAGCAGATGCCTGATGACTAACCCCCCTGGCAGGCGGGGACACTGCATCACCCTTTTGACCACCTGGACCACCCTTTCGGCTCCAGGTATTACATGACTCCTGCTACCTTGAGCTGAATGTCCCGTGACACAGGCTCTATGACTTGTAAGTTGGAGGAGACGGACGGGGCTCCACTCCTTCAGATATTTTTCCATGGGAACCAAGGAGTGGCTGGGTTTTGAGTAAAGGAGAATTCACCTCTGCACAACACATGGTCACCTTCACGCACCTTTATGGGAAAGGGCTGAGAACTTCTTGAAGAGCTTACCAGAACTCTGGTACAGACACCATGGTCGGCGAGGACATCTGTAGCAAGGTGTCCAGCCTGGGACATCATGAGTGCCTGGTGCAGGCTCTGAGGAGCCGTGACAGCCCAGCTTTCTAAGCTCCTGGAAGTGAGAACATTGCCTCTCTCTCATTCACAGCTATCTGGATAGCTCCATCTATTTAGTATTTTTGTCAGTGTCACCAATTCAGGGGGAAAAATCCAGAGCACAGATCAACGGACGGTATGTTTTAGGCCCTCCTCGTAAGCTAATTTTGTACCTGTAGGGTATGCACAGTGTCTGGGTAGAGCTGGGCGTCGGCTGGGTGATGGTAAACACTGCCGAGTGGGTGCAGGGTCCAGACACCCCTGGGTCTGGGGATGCAGAACAGCTCCCCAGTTCTGACCTGAGCTCCAGTGCGGTCCAAGGCCAGTCACATGTGGTGGGAACTCAGATGTGAGGCCACAGCACATCCACCCTGGAGAGGCTGGCAGTGGTGCAAGCCCAGCAGAGCTGCCTCTTTTATAGCTCTGGACCACCAGGCAGCACTGTCCTGTTGGCTGACTTTCTCTTGCCATGTCTGTGTCCATTCCCTACAGTGAGGAGCCATTGGGAGGGGCAGGGACGAGGCAGATTCCTATGGTATTAAACAGTCCAGGAAGTTTCATTCTCTTAGGGTGCTGTCCCATCTTCCTCCTTTTCTGACCCCTGGCTCTGGTCTTAGCTGGCTCAACAGACCCACCTGGCCAGGTATGTGGGAACAGTGATAATTCACTCCTGGAATACATGACCAGCTCCAGACCAGATAAAATATTCATTCACTTTAAAAAATATTTGCATCCTGCTGTCAAATGTAGACAAATGCACATGGAGCATCAGAAAATGGCCATTCTAAAGACAGATGTTTTCCTCCAGCCTCCCTTTCCACTAAAACATTTTCTTTAAAATTATTTTCATAAGAAAGATTAACAATTTCAACATTAACTGCTAATCCTTTTTCATTTAAAACTCTGCTGATACAATTCTTTGCTTGTCATTCAAAGAGTAAGTAATAATTATAGATTTGAGGCTTCCATCTCGTGCTTCATTAATGGCAAATTGTATGGAAGTGTGACGCGTAAGTCAGCTTTGATACATCGCAAAATGCAATTTCCATGCCTTCCCTTGGCTGTGTGCAATTAATTACACAGTTAATAAGGGAAATATGTTAATGAAAGGAACATTATTTATCCAGACCACCTGCCTTTACCAAATATCTTTTGTGTGTTTCTCTTCTTGTAATTTTGGTCTGCAGACACTAAGAAAAAAAATCACAATGTGGTGATTTTAAATACCAATCTGCAGCTACTATATTGCAAACGAACCTAAAGAAAATTTAATTCTATTTTATAATATTTCTAATGATTTCTGCCTTTAAAAGTTTAAAAAATATCTACCCATTGAATCTTGAATTCCTGAAATAGCTCTCTATCAAATACTTACAAATGAAATGTCTTACTTCGACCAATGATGTAGTTATCTTCATAGGTAAATAGAAAATTTTAGAAGAGACTACACAGGAAACCAAAAGATAAATCTCAGTCATTCTAAACAGATTAGAGTTTTCTAATTCTTTTCTCATCCTTTTAAACCTCTCCGCTTAGCAATAATTAAATCCTCTCATTCCATTTGGATAATCAAAGTTTGAATGTGGATAGTTTAACACAAAAACCAATGTTGGCCTTTACAAAGAAAGTTAATGCCTTCTAAGGCTTTGGCAAGTAATAGAATCAGAATAGTGCCACTACAAAAGGGGAGATGCCTGGCTAAATCTGTATTTTTGTTTAGTCTTTATAACTTACTTGGATGGTATGGAAGGATTTATTTGCAAATATTTGGTTTACAATAAATTTTTATTAATATCCATCAATATACATTTTTTATTAAATAAGAATTTGAGTCCAATCTCAACCACATCCCTTTGACACAGGCAATGTACTCTACACTATGAGTTACTTAAAAATCCCACGAACTGGTAAATTCACTGGTAAGCCAGCCTTGGGTTCCAAAGAGTTAATGGGAAAGGCAGGGGATAAGAGATAAAGGCCTCTCATGAAAGTGCAATTCTAAGATGACCCAGGATAGAGAGATCCAACGGATAATAAACAGTGAGGAGAGCAGTCTCCGGGAGAGACTGGGTCCACTGTGGGGGCTGTGGCAGCAGAACCAGGGTACTTGCCGGCTCCGTTCACAGTGGCACTGGGGGACGCAGGTGGCGTTGGTGCCCTTCAAGGCCTCTTCCTGAGCCGCTGTGGGCTCTCTGTGTCCCTGTTACAGCAGATCTGTTTGTTTCAATGGCTGTCTACCTACCTTCCCCGATTTGACTGTCACCTATGAAATTCAGATGCCCAAGGTCCAGCCACAATCACAGGACATGGTCTGCTCAGAGACCAGCACCTCTGCATCTCGCCCACCCACGAGAAGACCTGGAGGAGACAGTTTTACTCTTTGGATGACGACAGTGGTTATGACAGGGAAGCCTTGGGAGGGGGCAGAGGAGGGTGGTTGCCTAGCAACACAGGCAGCACTAGCGGTGACAGAGCAGCGGGTCTTTTCTTAGTAGCAGCCTTTTATGTTCTGTACCAGTAATGTACTTGTTACGATTTTCTGATGAAGTTTTTTTGAAGAATAAAGAATTCCAGTGAGTGCAGTAAAGGTTACCTAGACAGTGACATAGGTGTGAATTTTTTTCTCCCATAAGCAGATGGGAAACACTGAATTCTATAACATGTTATTAGAAAATATTTGCTAGAATTCTAGAAGTAGTCATTAAAAGTAGAATGTTTTGATTTTTTATCTTCCTGAAACAGGGTCTGCACTCATGAGGAATAACTGGAATGAGAAGATGCAAATGGCCCTGCGAACACAAGTCCTGGACCCCAAGATGTCTCAGCTCCTAGCCAACTGGACTTGCCCAGATGGATGCAGGCCAAGCCACCATCCCTTCTCTCCCCAGCTCCTAAGAGAGCAGAATGGCTGAGCTGGGTGGACAAGAAGCAGAGCCAGGTCAGGGTCAAGCCCTGTAGCCAGGAGCTGGTGGGGTCAGGTCTCACAGAGGAGCATGAGGAAGAGCGAAGACAGAGAATGTCAAGAGTGGGGTGTCACACTGCAGGGTAAAGTCAGAGGTCAGACCACTGTCTTAGTTTCGCCCAGCTTGATGCCAAGCACGCCACAGACTGCCCAAAGCATGCCCCCATGCATGCGTCCCAAGGGCTGTGGTGAAGGACAGTGCATTATCAGGTGTCAATGACCTTTGGGGTGAGCCTGCCTCTGCCAACAGCTGCCTGAACTATTGCAAGCGCTCCCTGGTATCAGGGACTCGCAGGGCACACATGGCACCACTGTGTGGCCCGAGGGTTTACAGGCCTTCCTGAAGCCAGGCAGCAGCTCTGTCTTACCCAGAAGGGTGAGTGTGGGAGCCAGGGCACCTGGGGGAGTCTGTGTTACAGAGGACACAGGTTGGTTCTCAGATGCCACTGCCCATGTGCTGAGAAATCAAAAGCAGCACAGCCTTTGCACTATGGCGCCTTTGTTTAATGCACAACAAGTGTCCCCAGTCAGATGGAGGAGATGATGCCATGGATAGCTCCCCCAGGTCAGGGAAGTCCTTGGATTCTGGGTGGGGAGGGACATGAGAAACAGTGTGGGGATGGGGGCTGAGTGGGTAGGGCAGGCAAGGTGGTTTCCTGGGCGTAAAATAGAGTCCTGTGCTCTGCAAGACTTGAACCAGGATCCTCCAGCCACCACGCTCTTGGGGAGAGAGTGTGCTGGGCCACAGGAGGTATGTCCATCTTCACTGGGCTCCGAGGGGAGGCAAGAACCCTGGCCTCAGTGTGGATGGAGGCTCCAGTCAACCTCCCATGAGTGACCCAAGCCCCCGAGGAGGAGCTCAGGGAAAAGGGCCTGATGTGAAGATGCCCAAGCACCCAGGTCTACAGAAGTGGTTTCAAAAAGCCCCTTAGCAAATGTGCTTGGCACAGGGCCACAGGAGAAGCACAGTGTGAAGCCTATGGATGAGGGCGATTGGTCAGAATACAACCAGACCGCACATCACCAGGAGCAAGTCAGCTCAACAGCAAAGAGCAGGATGAGGCCCTGGGACTCCACAGATGCAGAAAGTAGAAACAACTGATGCATCTGTAATGCATGCAGGGATTAGGGTGGAAACAAATGTCACAGCAGAACAGCCCAACAGGCAGGTTTTAGAAACAACAAAATGGACCAACAGAAGTGAAAAACATACTCCGTGAAATTACAAATCCAATGGGTGGATAAGCAGATTAGATGCTGCTGAAGAGAGGCACTACACATCGGAAGTGACAGCTGAGGAAACTCAGGACACAGTGGTCAGGAGAGGGCTATGAAAGACACAGAGGTGTAGGCATGAATGCCCAACTTGCTTCTACTAGACAAGGGCCTCAAAGAGAGGCAAATTTAAATAATAAATGCCTTAAGAGTCTCCAGAATTGAGAGGAGATGGGAATTCCCAGGTTCAGGGATTGCATACAGTAAGTCTTGAGTGAAAATAAAATAAAATAAGTCCATTCCAAGCTGGGCACAGAGGAATTCCCAATCAAGGCAGGTGCAAAGCCAGGCAGAGAGTTGCAAGTAACATGAGATCTGGCACAAGACCACAGCACCAGGAAAGGTGGAGAGAGGCCTGGGATGTCAGCTTGCCCAGCACACGAGGGACAGAACCACCCCACATAGGCCCTAGAGGAAGACAGGCCTCTCCCCAGCCTCAAGCCACCGGTGTGGGCTTCACACACGACCTTGGCTGTGGGCTGAGCTGTGTCCCACCAATCTGTGCACCCCCGACCCCCTGGAGGCTGTGAAGGGTGTGACTTCATCTGCAGAGAGACCCTAACGAGGACTGACTTACAATGAGGTCATGGGGGCTGTCCTCAGAAGAGGGAGTGGCTAGGAAGTGTGCGTGCTGCTGGGAGGCCAGGCCGTACGGAGACACGGTGGGGCCCCTTCAGAGGACGGACTGCCATGTCTGACACGGGAGGAACACACGGTGTGTTGCAGTTGCTCCAGGCATGCAGACCCTGGCTGCATGCTTACCCTCAGCTCCTTTTCTCGCCAGTGTTGTGGGCAACACTGACTGGAAGCACAGCCTTGCATATGGGACACCAAGGTTCCTGCCTGTGACCCTAGGGTTACTTTGAGGTTTCCCTGCCTTCCTGAAACTCTGCCCTGATGAACTGACACTGCGGCGGAGATGCCTAGGGCTGTCTGGACCATGGAAGGGAATAAATGGGTCCACAGAGAGACAGGAGCAAGCAGGCTGGATTCAACATCCTCTCTGACCTGGGGTCTATAGCACTGTGCCTTTCAGGAGGAGCTGCAGGCTGCCCAGAGGGGCCACAAAACCATCCTGGGGAGGAAAGAGGCTCTGAGATGTGTGAAGGATGCTAAGCTCACGCACAGGAAGAGAAAGGTGAAGCTGCCCCTTCCCTGAGGTGGCTCAGGGGCGGGCCAGCCAACACCATCAACTGCCACTTGGGCAGTGAACATGGGAATATCTACCAGAACAAACCTGGAGCATCTGCAGGGGCTCAGGGTCATCTTTCAGAAGGAAGGAGGGCATCTATTCTCACACAGTCAGTACTGTCTGAGGGGTAAAATCTTGAAAATTGCTGGAATTGTCCTCAGCGAGAAACACTGAGCTGCCGTACCTGGAGCAATAGCAATGTGGTGCTGGGATGGGGAAGGTCTGCAGGGGGTGTTGCTGCTCAAGGCTGTCTAGTACCTTCCTGCTGCACAGGAGGCCGGGCCCTGGGGCCTCAGGAGTCCCTGTGACTCTGACACTGGAGTGTCACACAGGGTGATGGCACAAGGACCTTAGGATAGGGCTCCAGGTCTAGGCCGGAAGACCAAGAAGCCATTGACGGTCAAACTGACACTTGTGGCTGGTACTGAACTGCTCCTGAGGGGTCCCAGGTGCAGGAGCAACATCAGGACACTGGGGCTCCAGGGGCAGCAGCTCTCTGGCTGGATGGTCCCTTCCTCTCTCTGTCCCCTCCTCTGGGGGTTAGCATGGTCTCAGGACACGTAACCTGGTGACATATAACACTGTGCCACATGGGTGGCCACGGGAGAAAGACTCTAACAAGGGTCTTCCCTGTTTGCAGATGACATCCCTCACCTCACAAACACCGCTGTCTATACCCACCATGGGAAATGGCTGCCTCTGCTGCGCACTGGGGAAGATGGTGGTGAGGGGCCCGAGACCGAAGGAAGGCAAGGGAGGTAGGTATCTCAGCCCAGCGAAGTGGTGAGGCCTGAGAAGCTGCCAGGGAAGCCTTGCTGCAGGGAGGACCCCGGACCTCTGCACCTTCGACCCACTAGTGATGGGACGGGAAACTTCTGGCCATTCCAGAGCTGCTTAGAGGGAGGAAGACACTGAGACTGGAGCCTGCTGGGGGCCTGGGACCCAATGGCTCCTCTTGCTCTCCAAGGGGATCTGTGGATTTCCAGATACCACCCCGTGAACAATGAGCCTGTGCTGTTGCTCAGGGTAAACAGAGGCACAGCCAGTCAGCATGGCATGGGAGGGGACAAAGAGCCAAGGGCTCTCAGGGATGGCATGTGGCTGTCCCAGACTTTGTCTCCAGGTGGATGCATGGTGTGTCCTGCATACCAGCTGTAGGATTCTCCATGGTGAACCTAAGAGCCCTGAGAGCCCCACACTGTTAACCGGGCTCCCTGTGCCAGTGATTGTCAACCAATGTCCTCTGTTGTCTGGGATGACAGAATCCTTGGGGCACTTCCTGTGATGGTGGAATGTCTCCCTTCCGTGTTTTACACCCGTGCTCTGTGTCCTGCGGGCATCTGTGCACAGCCTGGCCATGCTCCTGTGGCGTAGCTTCTTGGGATGGTGTCTGCTCTGTGACATCACCATGACATCCTGGGAGTGAAGGGAAGGCAAAGGCCACCCACGGGCCGCAGTTCCACCTTCGACACCAAGGCAGATATCTTCCTGAAAAGTTCGTATTCAGCACCGTTTTCCTGAATTCAGTTCTGTAAGTCTAATGGAGAAGGTATTAAATGAACTTTGTTTTTTAAGTAGTGGTGATGGCGATCGAACCCAGGGCTTCTCCATGCTAGGTAAAGACTTTACCATTGAGCTGCATCCCAGCCCTTTTTATTATTTTGAGACAGGGTCTCACTGAGTTGCCCAAGGTGGCCTCGAGCTTGTGATCCTCCTGCCTCAGCCTCCCAAGTGCAGACATGGGCTATGCCCAACACAGCATGTTTTCCATGTTCTCCTCTCCGGAGGCTCCCTGCTGGTGCTGGCTGTGCAGGACGTGTGTGTGGCACCCTGATGACTCACATGCAATTAGAAATCAGGATGGTTGCCATCCCTTCCACCCTCACATGGAGCCCGACAGATAGAAGCTTCGCCCTCCGAAAGCAGGAGTGATACTGGAATAGGACTTCTAAACAATAAGCCCCTCACAAAAGACACACCAGAATCTCTTAGGAAGGCATGCCCCCCGATTCCTTATAATACAATGACAGTTTTATAACAGTTCTATTAAGTGACATGAGGGACCTCACTTGGTTTCTGGAGGTCCTGACTGGAACAAGGCCACTGCACTGCCTTGGAACATCCCCCGACAGCAGCCAGTGTCCTGGTGCGAGGGGCTGCCCCGTCACCCTCCCTGGGGCCCCACCCACCACAAAGGCCTTCTCCAAGATGGTTCTAGGTGCCAGACCCTCCCCTCTGCCAGGTGGCAGTTGGGTGGCATTGCAAGGAGAGTTCCCTGTGGATAGTGCCCTCTACTGAGCTCACCCAAGAGTTGGGCTTTTTAAAAGGCACTTTCCCCAATGAGAGGGAACACTGAGAGGTGCTAGTGTCTGTCCTGGGTCATTCCACTCCACATAACATTCTCCAATGCTCTGCTGCAACAGGGCTCATTCTTCCTCATGACTAACACTCCACAGTGTGCACATGTGTGCAGCTGCACACACACACACACACGCACACACTTGCACATATGCTTTCCTTATCCACTCATCCGCTGGTGGACACAGGCTGGTTCTGTCTTACCCTGAATTCAGAACAGCAATTCCTAGAGGCCGGAGAGTGAGGTGGGTAGAAGGACGCTAGATACGATCAGTGTACTCTACACTTGTTGGAACATCACACTGATCTTTACTGAAATATACAACTAGTCCAGGTGAGTCAAACATCAAATATTTCAAAAACACTGTCTGAGAAAAGGAAGGCAAACGTGACAAAAGCCAAAATCAAGGTGGGAATCAGAATGGGTGGAGCTTGCAGGACTCAGCCTTGAGCCTCGGGCTGCATGTGGAGCAGCTGCAGCCCAGGCCTGATGCAGGCCCACCTGTTCTGGCCTGGTTCACAGAGGTGAAAACAGGGGCAGATCTGTCCAGAGATGCAGAACTGCAAGCTCATGGGACCCTGGAGCCTGGCCCCATTTCCATCCACTTCATATGTGAGCACACAGCATCCAGGTTGGGGAGTGTGCTGACCACCTGCCAATGTGCCCGTTTATAGCTCCCTGGCCTTGCCCATGAGTGCCCACATGTCCCGAGCCTCTGAAATCCTCACTCTGCATGGTCAGTTCCACAGCAGACACCCTGACTGGGGTGATGCGCACTCGACCTCCTCCAGGGGTGCTGCTTGTCCCCAAGGGCTGGGGTCTCCAGCAACTCCACAGCCTGTGTGATCTCATCATGTCACCAGTGAGACCCCTTCTCCTCTGAGAGAAGCTCCCTGCCCTGGCTCCTTCAGCATTGCTCCTGAGGGAGGATGTGCTCTCAGAGTTGTTTCCATGGTTTCTAGCATGGATGTGAGCGAGTGGTGGAACATGGCCATCCACAGTGGAGGGAGGGTGGGGGCTCTGGGCTAGGGTCTTCCTGCAGGTCATGGCCCGACCAGCCTGGAGGGCCCAGTGTTCTAGGAAGGACTCAGCCCAGCACTCCCCAAGGGGCTGGAGAACAGTGCCCCCAGAGACTCAGCTGCTCCTCCTGGTGCTGGGGGTGTGCCCTACCCCCACACTGCATTAAATATAAATAGCCCTGCTCCTTATTCTTCAGATCGTCATGTTAAAATGCCGTGCTTTGCAGATGCTCCAGCAGAGCAGCTGAGTTTGACCAAGAATTTGGAACACAATCTTCAGATTCACCTGGATGCTGCATAATTTATCTGATGGTCCCTAAGCCCATGCCACATAGCTGGGATGACCATCATGTTTGCTGTCTGATAAACATGAGCCATCCTTATGGAGGGTTGGGCTGACTGATCACCATGGAATCATCTTCTTATAGCTTTAATGACCCACAAGGTCAGTTTCTCCAGAACAGTCCATGCAGGTTTTCCCTGTGGATCACCTGGGTACCACTTCTGGTCCACTTGCCATGGCTCTCAGCCTTCCCCTGAGGACAGCCTGTCACCCCACAGCCAATGGGTGAGCTAGGTGGCCTCACCTGTTGAGGGAATGAGCTAAGTTTAAGAGAGGTGCAGACTAGGGTTCCCCATGCCAGGCAGGGCTCAAGGTAAGATTCCATGTGGCCTGAATCCACCTGGAGTTAGGCCAGGTGCAAGAAAGTCAGGACTTCTTTCCTGAAGGGAAAGGAGTCCCAGGTTTTAACCAGCTGTCCCAAACTGCAGTGGTGTCCATACATCCTGCCTCTCTCCATGTCAGCCCGTGTCTTGCAGTCAGGGAAATGTGCCTGGTTGTGTCTCTTGCACACACAGCACTGGTGGCAAGGAAGAGTCAGTCTCCCTGAGTTTACAATCTCCACAGATGAAGTCCCTAGAGCTGGTGGAACTCACAGTTGACACCAAGGGTTTGGGGATGCAGGGAGGCATATTTGGACAGATGTTTGTGACAGGGTCTCATGGCATTAACTGTGCTTCCAACAGGACACCTTATTTTAGGCCAACTGAGACAAAGTCTTCCTTGTGGCTTAGGTATTTCAGTTGAAAAATAACCACTGCGCTATGTTCAGAATCACATCATACACGTCACCATCAAAGCCATTTGCCTGTGAAGAGCCCATTATTCCCATGTTCCATGTGCCCTTGAGATGTCACCAGGTCCTGCTTGGTGTCCTGGAATATGATGAACCCCACAGCTGCTGGCAGCAAGCACTAACTGGCAGATTCAGCTGAAGCACTGATTTCTGCTGAGTCCTAACTTCGGGTCTTGTCTCCTTTTCTGAAAGCAAAAAACCCTGAAAATCTCTGAAAAGTCCCACCCAAGTAATGTGACTGCTGTTCCTAAGGAGAAACAGTTCTGCAGATGGTAACAAGCACAGGCACAGAGTAGGAGCTGACAGAGGTTTGCCACGTGAATGAGGAGTTGTTTTCACCACCCTGATTCAGCATCTCCACCAAGTCAGTGCGAGGCATTTGGAGCCCACTGCAGGGTGTGACGGGGACGTGAAGGTCACAGGCAAGAAAAGGCCATTGTCGATTCACTGACCAGGAAAGGGAGACTTCTTAATCGTAGAGCCAGCTTCCATGTGTCTCAGTTTCCTTGCTTGTCCCATCCGTATGGCTCTGGAGCTGAACATTCATGGACAACTTGGCCAGTGAGGCCTGGGGTTCACCAGCAGCCTCTGGGATTCACCGACCAGCTCTCCTTCAAGAAGTTTTAGTAAAATACACTTTTCTGGCTTTTCAAGGTCTAATTCCAGCAGTCCATATCATTATTAGGTAATTGGGTAAGGATGGTTCCCCAAAACTTGAGCTGCATACTAACACCTCCAGGTGACCCTGGCTTCACTTTACAGCTGTGAGTCCTCCCAGGTCCCACACAGAGCAGCTTCTGCAGCCAGAAGAGGAAGGGGGCTTGGCTTTGCCCATGGAGGGTGAAACTCCAGTGAGAAAGTCATTGCACTAGGTTGGCATTCTGGCTTTCACGGTGCCTACACAGGAAGGTGCCCATGGAGATGGCATGGAGATCGGGAGACAGCCAGTGTGAAGATGGGGGGAATTATGAACATCTCTCTAAGGACAAGCTGGACATTTATTACGTACCAAGTAGCACCACGCAGCCATTCTGTGTGGTCACTGCAGGGGGCAGTGTGCAGCTGGAGAGGGGTGTATCCCTGTGGAAGGGGCATGAAAAGGCTCCCCAGGCTCCCCCAGACTTCAGTGACAGTGCATACCAGTGACACTTATTTACCTAGTGGTGCCAGTGGGCTGGGAACTGAGGGTGAAGGAGGCGACTGCCATTCCTGGGTTAGGGATCCCAGGAGCAGTGCCCACAGCAGGCACTCATCAACTGCATCCCAATGTTGAGAGCAAGGCAGCGGTGCGGGCCTGACAGGGCCCACGCACACCAGGCAGAGATGCTTCTGCCTGGAATCACCAGGGTAGCTATGGGACCAATAGCTGTGGGATCTCAAGGAGACACTGCTGCCCAGGGAAGCAGGATGTGAGCTGTGGCCTTACCAGGATCATGTGGCCAGTGGAGATGTCCATGTTGGACTGCACAGGCTCCTCGGACCAGGAGGAGGTGCTGCTCCGAGCTGAGGGGCTGGGCATGGGGCCGTCGCTGAACTGGGAGGAGACGCTGCTGATACGGGAGGCGTGTGGACCCTCTGGCCGATCAGGCAGGCGCACAGCCATGTGCTGGCGGCACAGCTCCTGCAAGACAGTGAGAGGCATCAAGGCGTGGCCTTTTTCGCCTTGCTAAGCACCACAGTTCACACAGACCAAAGGCCACCAGGTGGCCCAGGGTCACCTTGACTCAGCATACCTTCCCTGGGTCCTGGTACCACATTGCAGGTACTCCCAACCTCATGCGGGGAAGAGGTGGGCTCCTCCCCATGAGCCACAGGCCACACAGGCCAGGCTGGTTCTGAGCACAAATGCTTGCATGCACGCACACATACACAAGTGTGGACACACACACACATATGCACACACTTGCAGACTCAGAAGGGGTCTCAGCCTCCTACATGGCTCAGGCAGGGATCCCCTTCCTCAGGAGAACATCAGCCATGGGGTAAGGGGGTTCTCACACGGGTGGAGCACAGAACCTCACTTCCCAAACAGCTTCCCAACTGAGGGTAGCCTGTAGAGACCCAGGGCCTGGCAGTGCCACATCTGCTGCCATTGACCCTGTCATTGGGGTCTGGCTGGAGGCTGCTGCCCCTCTGGCCAATGTGGCAGCACGCAAAAGGTTCCAGGATGATCCACCACAGAGAGAAGGCTCAGCTCACCATGCTGAGAGAGCCTGGACCTCAGCCCTGGTGACAGGCACAGCCACCCACCAGCCCCAGCTCTGGATAGGTGGGGAAGGAATACCACAGGCATTAAGGAGTCAGGGATGGTGACCGTAAGAGAAAAGGCTGCTGTGAGGACAAAGGGAACAGAAAGAAAAGACTACGCCATGGCTGCACCTCTGCTTCCTCCCCGTCACAAGTTGTCCAATGCTTGTTGGCTTGCACAGAGCCTCTGAACAAAGAATTTATTTTAAAAATCTCTATTCCAGTGCTATTGCCCAAATGGAATGCAAACAAAAGCCCATCCGGGAATTCTGTAAGGCAAGTGACACACCTGGCTGCATGGAGTCTTGCCTGCCTCCCACCTGCACCACGGAGAGACTGGATGGGGTCAGGATGTGGGGCCAGGGAGTTGCCCAAGCTCCGAGGCTGCAAGTATTGCACCTAGAACAGCAGGGACAACCAAGACAGAGCCAGCCACTGCCCAGGTGAAGAGAGCTGAGGGGTCCTCCTGGAAGGAAGTAAGGTGCAGGAGGAGATGGAATGATTGGGATTCCTCCACGGAGGAAGGCGCGTGTCACCAGGCGTATCACCACGCATGGCCCAGCACCATGAAACCCAGCGGGGAAGGAAGCCCCAGGCTAGGATCCACCTCTGCTTTGCTGTAAATATTTTACATGAACTTGGCAAGTCACTGGGGTCTCTAATCCTGGTCTGTTCACTTTAGAGACAGATATCAGTATAGCTGTGAAGATCAAAAGTTCACAGGGATAAGATGTTTGGCATGGTGCCCACTACAACAGAAACCCCCAGACTCCAGCAAATGACCATGCATGGTGTCCGTGCAACAAAAACCAGCAGAATGAAAACTAAACCAGAATGAAACTTGAGGGCTGAGCAAACTCAAAGTCATCTCAAGGGCATCGGGACATGAGTGCTGGAATGCTGATGGCTGCAAGCTTACACCTGCCTTGCATGGGGCCATGGGCAGGCGGGCGACAGCATCGAGCAGCCCTGGACCCTGGAGGACTCAGCTGGCCCTGCTCTGTGAGGACTGATTTCGGGCTCTCCAGTAGCCTTTAAGTTTTGTGTGTCTTTTATGAGCACATATTGGCTCTACAGATCAGGGATTACATTTTGGCAGATTTGTCCCTGTACATGGCACACTTTGGCTACTACCCATGTGGGTTTTTATTGGTTTTAAAAGGGAAAGGGGAAGCTGAGGGGGAAGAACCCAGGGAAGTGCCCCCAGGAACAAGGAGCCCCACACAGTGCCAGCCCGGGAGAAGCTGTGCAGCCTGGCTGAGGGCTCCCAGGAGGGGACCCTGGGAGCTGTTCCCGTGTGGGACCCCACCCCCCGAGGGCTCAGGGGCACCTCCTGCAGGGCAGGTCCTGGACTGACTACACCAGGTCTTGGTCCTGGGGTGACAGACCCAGGATGCCCCCTGGGAAGGTGGGGTTGGCGCTCGGCCGATGGACACCTCAGGTCCTGCTCTCCACTTCCCAGGCTCAGCAGCCTTGGATGGCAGACTGATGGCCACATGTCATGGCCTCCAGAAGGGTGGCACCTCTATGAAGCTGCCCACAACTGGACGCCTAGGTCATCCACAATGACAAGGAACCCGGAGCCTGTGTGCCTGCCTCTGAATCCCGGTGTAGGCATGTGCTGGCTGTGTGGTCTGGGCAAGCTGCCCACCCTCTCTGTCTGTCTCCTCACTGGTGAATGATGAGTACCACGCCAAGCAGAGTGTACAGTGGCCTCATGAGGGCTCCAGTCGGGAGTCCACGCTGACTCCAGCAGCAGCTATGTAAGATGCAAATTCAGCCGCCAACCACCACCGAGTGCCTTTGGGTGTGAGCACAGCCAAGTCCCTGCCAGCCACATTTTCCCTTGGGATCCTCACAGGCCCAAGGGGCCACAGGATGGACTTTGCAACTCCTACAGTGGAGCCAGGTGGGCAGCTCAGCTCCAGGAGGTGCATGGGAGTCAGGGCCCTTCCTATGCACCCTCCCAACACCAGGTTCATGCAGGGGCCACCGCAGGGGACCTGAGCACGTCTGTGGCCTGTGCACATCCAGTGCCTACTCCTCAGTGGCAAGGAAGAGGTCAATGGGCGTGAGCACAAACAGTTCCACTTTGTGAAGGGCTGCTCTCTTCATCTGTACCCTGCTGCCTGGACCTTGGGATCTGCATCTCTGGAGAGGCCTGCTTGGCCTGGAGCACCTGGTTCTGACCTCTTGGCTATGTGGCCTCTCTGGTGTGTTGGGAGAAAACCAGATGCAAATCATATCAAGCTCCCAGTGAGAAGATGGTGGACAATATGGAAGGGGGATGCGCCGGTGGCACCATACCTGTCACTGTCCATGGTTACAAATGCTCTACTCTTGGGAAGTAAGTGTGCCACAGACATTGGTGTCTTAAAAAAACAGTCCCGCAACAACAAAATCCATTACTGGGAAAGAGGATGGGCCTAGGGCAGAGCCAGGAAGTGCGCAAGGCTCTAGTGTGATGTGTTGGTTCAGGGCAAGGACTCTGCAGCCAGACTGTCCGGTCCGAACCCCAGCTCTGCCCCTCTGCCCCTAAGCTCCATGGCTCTGTCTCATGACCTGTGAAGTGGGGTTGATATGTGTCTGTCCGAGGCACTCACGCTCTGCTCAGCCAGGTCTCAGGCCCCTCACAGCTTCCCTGAAAGCTCACTGCCAGCCGGGGGTCCTGACTTTGGATGTCCTCTTTCTAGACGCTAGCCGCCAGGCCAGATCTGCAGGGCTGTCCCACTGTGCCAGGTTCCAGGGCCACAGCACAGTCAGTGTGGCTCCTGAGCACCCCACTCACCGAGGAGATGCTCTCGTCAATCTCAGCGCAGCCAGAGTGACCGAGGCTGTGAGGTGATGAGAGCAGCCTTCCCCACAGACCCTCTCCAGGTAAATGCTCCGTTACTAAACAGACAGGAAGCTTGGGCCACGCTGTGTGAACCATCCAAAGAGCATGCCATTCGCCACGCAAGGCAAGACGAGAGGACCTGCCGCAGGGGCCAAACTCTCCCCTGAGAACACAGGAGAGGCCAATCTCTGATGGCCTCATGCAGCCTCCAGGGGCAACATTCAGACTGCAGGAACCCAGGGCCTCTGAGCCCCACCCCCACTAGAGTACCGGGCTGCTTGGATTGGCAAGCCACACACCTTCCATGAAAATCCTTGGGGCACGGGCATGCAGATTAAGCAAACAGAGGCGCACGTACACGTTGGATACCACAGTCATCACATTCTGCATGACCGCCTGCCTCTGCTGCATGCTGAGCTGAGCCCTGGGAGGCTTCCACAGTGCCCTTGAAGTACTTTAGACTGCTTTATAGCACAATTTGCAAAATAAGTTGAATAGGATTCTGGGGGCAGAAATTCATCCATACACACAATAATGCAAATGTCTCATTTCTCAACTCTACATCTGATGGGGGAAAATTACAGAGAGCAGGATCACTCTGAGAGAAAAGACCTGTCATTCTCCAATTCTGCCAAAAGAAAGACCAAGACTACAAAGGCTCAAGAAAAGCTCTCCGTACCTTTCGAGGAACAATCAGAACAAAGCTGTGCGTTGCCTAAGTATGCACACAAAGGACGCCTGGAATTTTTAGGGTTATTTGTGGAGCATAATTAGCAGTAACAGGACAAAACTAAGGAACAGACACACAAAGCCACAGAGGAAAAAATGGTTCATTAGGATGTGCTGGGCGGTATAAAGGCCAATTACTTCCAGGCTGGATAAAACACGGGGGGAGCATGTTGCACAACCCGGGGCCCAGGCTCCACAGTGCAGTGCACTTGCTACGAAAATGGCTGCAGGATGGCCCTGTGACGGCTGGCAGGCTGCAGAGCATGTGACCGCAGGGATGTTTGTATCACAGAAAGTCAGACTGACTGTAAGAGCACACGTGAGGGTGGGTAGGCAGAACCCCAGAACGTCAAGAGCCGAGTTAGTTATCGGGGACTTGATCATGGGTGGAATTAAAAGTGGTTTTAATTTTAATTTTAATTTTGCTTATTTGGGCAGTTATTACTTCTGTAACAAGGAAACAAAATGAAACAACAAGGTCCTTTTAAAACATGCAGTTCGACATTCAGGGCTATTATAATGAAGTGTTTGGAAGTGCGGATGGGAAGGGCCAGGCAGAGGCGTCTGTCCTGTGATGGAACAGGCTCCTTGCATAATCACCCTCTTCATTCAAAAACAGTTCCATTCAAGAAGCTTCGTGTCCCTGTAAACCACATGTGACAGGGAGGGTGCTGCCTTGTGCACAGCCTAGGCCTCGAGGAAGTCTGATTTCTGTGTATAATCCCACTGTAAAAATCTTTGAGGATGCCGGGGCCATACCCCTGTGGGCACACCAAGAGAGGGGTCAGGACCCGGAGCCACACTCCTCACTGCAGGGCACATGGCCAGGCCAGAGCAGCACACAGTCCAGAGTGGGGCTACCACTCCGTGGAGACATAGTTCCACTCTGCAGGGGGCTTCCCCATGGTGCCTGGACCGTTGTCACACATAGACCAAGGGCCACACATGTGCACTCATCCCAAGCACGCATGCATGAACATACCACACACTCAGGGAAGGGGCTGCTTAGAGCTAGTCCTGGGCCAGCTGCAGAGACAGAGGGCATGGCCCCACTTGCTGTCCTCCCACCCTGCTGTCCCCTCCCCCAGGCTCTGAGGACTCAGTGAGTGACATCCACCCACCCAGGAACATGCAGCTGCTTTATTTGAATGGCTGGCTCCACGTTAGCAAACCAACCAAAACAGCTCTGAATAAACAGTGTTTACCAAGCACCACTGAGTAATTTTTCCCATCTTGCAAGATGTTTTCTCAAAATAAAATTTAAAGACACAGACACATCCTGAGCCATGTGAAAATGCCAGCCTGCCCTAGAGCAGCCTCGGGAGAGGAGGACTCTTCTTCCTATGTCACTCCTCCCATACATCCCTGTCCCTTCTCAGGCTCCTCCAGTGGGCACAACCAGATGCTGGATAGACACGTGCTCCCCAACATGTTCTGTGCCACCAGTCACCTGCCAGCATGTCTGGATTTGTGGCTGTGTCTGGCTCCTGTTGCCTCCTGGTTGGTGGCAGAAAGAGGCAATGTACATAGATAAGGGGTCTCCATGCTCCGCAGCTGGCACACTGCCCATGGCAAGGACTGGGCTGCAGATAGCCTGGGTGTGTGGATGCGGCAGAGTGCCTGCTATGCCAGTCTATCTCTCCCAGGACTTCTACCTTCGCTCTGCACCTGGTGAGCATCTGACGGTACACAGGAAGGACTTGTGAACATCAAACATAGAGGAAAATACAATTCCAGTCAGCCTCTTTGTTCTGAATAACTCATGCAGTAATCTGAAATTATGCTCTAACTAAAGAAGTTTTAGATGTCAGAGAGCATGTACTGGTGAAGGACACTGGTAACCCTTGCAGGCGTGGCAGGGACCTGGCCACCCTGGCCACCACCTCAAAAGGCAGGCACAATAGCACACACCTGGACTGAGTTGAGGCAGGTGATGACTCGTCACCCACATGGGGGTCCAGGGCTCCCCAAGGAGTCACAGGAGCGGAGTCGTGCTGGTGACCCCCTTGGGCACCATGGTGTTTGGTCCCACATTCAAACACTGGGAACAGCCAGGCCAGGGAGAGAGAAACCACAACCTCCTTGCAGCCTGGGTAGTGTGGCCTGGCCAGGAGCAGCCGTTTTCTTCAAGAAACTTTTGTCACCTTCCTAACATTCTTTTTGCTCCAAAGTAAATGAATGACCATCCCTTATCATTCTTGCCACTGTCCCTGGCAACATCTACAGCATGGAGCATCTAGTGGCAGCTTCCTGCATTCTAGGTCCTGTTCTGACCCTGGAAGTTTTGGGCTGGCTTTCCAGAGAGTTCTAAGTGACTCTCCTGCCCAGAGCCTCGGACGTCGATGTCTTAGTTCAATCCATCAATTAGTGTTATTGAGCACTGAAGGTCCCTTGCTGGGGGCTGCGAGTTACAGGATGTAGTGTGTGAGAAAGGCAAGGTGCAGAGGGAGCAGGTGGCTGCAGACACCTGGGTTTCCTGGGTGTCCTTGCCCAGGCAGGAGGCACAGTGAGCCCAGGCTGGTGGGGAGATGTGAAACATCACTGCGGATATGAGGGGACACTGGGTAAAGAGCCGGGTGGTGGCGTTCGGGACAGGGCCTAAAGCCCTGGCTGGGGTGCAGGTCCCACACTTGGGGCTAACAGATGGCAGTGGTCGGGATGTGGGAGGGCAGAACAAAGGCTCAGAGCAGGCAGCACAGGGCGTTGGGGGCTGGAAGGAGTGGCTAGGACACAAAGGGTATTCAGGGCTTTCTGCTGGGCACTCCTCATTAAGCCAAAGGGCAAGGCTGTGGAAGAGTAGGGGGAACAGCTGCTCAGTCTGTATTCTCCAAGGCTGCCCATCATCCTGGGCCCAATTACCCCATCCTGTACCATTTGGAGGGGCGATCTGACTGCATGGGCTGAGACTGAGTCAGGGCAGGGCTGGGGACCACGGGCGAGGGTCTTTAATGTCTAGTCAAGGACTCCAAGCTCCATAGCCTACTGGTCTCCATATACATTCTCTGCCCCTAAGGAGCAGATGAGGCACACCAGGGGGCACTAGTGAAAGTGACAGCTGGGTGCGGTGGGGTCACTTCTCCAACACAGCCTCAGCTCTGTCTGAATGTGGGTGTCCAGCCAGGGATGGGACAGCGGGACCAGAGTCACACAGCCTTAGGGGGCATCCTGGCCAAGGCCAGAGAGAAGACACTCCAGAAGCAAATGACAACCTTTCCCCTCACACTTCAATTTCATATTTGGGGACCAAAAAATTCTCCTTCCATCTGGTAGAGGAGAACATCACAGACTGGGAAAAAGTAACTCTGAAACCTCTAAATCCTGATGTAACTTCCAGCTCAATTAATTATTTTGTTTTATAAACAAATCTGCTTTTATTTCTTCCCATCAAACATATCTTTTTTTTTTTCCTTTTGGTGTTGGGGTTGAACCCAGGGCCTCACGATGCCAGATAAGCATCTACCATTGACTGAACTCCAAGCTCCAGCAGTCTGGTTCCTGGCTTAAGTGTGTTTTAGGGACAACGAAAGGTGTGATTCTGCAGCTACTCCTTCTATTCTTCTGCTTTGTTATCTTAAAAAAAAAAGTGTGTGTTGGGGGGAAACAATACAGTGCTTAACTGTGAAGGAAACCAGACTTTCTGTTTAAGGAGTGAACTCGAGTCCACTTGCACACTGGTGTCAGTGTCATTTGGCACGTTTGTCACCTATAAACGAGTCTCACTGGCTGACTGCTCAGCATCACAGGGTCAACCCAGGTTTAGGTCTATGGTTTGAACCTATGTCCCTCAAACACCGTACACAGGTACTCATTTTCAAATAGCTGGCTTTGCTGGCTAATGTAATCACAATAGTCACACATCTAGACACCGAATTTCGCTGGTTCCCTTATCTTATATTTTAACAGATCTTGAAAGAGTACCTGCTCACACCTGCCCCTGTCCTATAGGGTTCTTTGGTATAAATGTTTTATACTAGTGACAGAGAATTAAGCATCCACACTTTGCTCCTGACCACTGCATCCTCCCAGAGTAGAAACTCAGGCGAGGACATCATATTTAGAGCAGCCAAGTCTAAAGATGGGTGACTGATGGCCTAGACAGACACTGTCATGGGGCTCCTGCAGGGAACAGGCAGTGTGGTTCCCAGGCCCAGGAAGATGTTTCTCCCTGACGTCCCACTTGCTCTGAGTCCCCGCGTGCCCTATCTGGCCACCAGGCATCATCACAGTGCCACATTTCCCCTGCACTGAACTCTGGGGTTCCTCACCAATAAGTTCAGGTCCTGCTCACGTGCAAAACTGAGTTCAGCAAGCTCCTGGTGGTTCAGAAAATGTGGAGTCCCAAGGTGCCTGGGTGGCCCCCAGGTAGGAGGCCCAGGACAGACACCAGCACCCTGTAGCTCCTGTCAGGGGTGGACAGGGAGATGGCCTCACCCAGGGCCGGCCCCTGCAGACTGCATTCCTTGGTCAGCCTGGACCCCAGAGAGGCCTATCTGCATCTAGGGTATGGGAAGGCGGGGCCTTGAGAGGGAAGTGCAGACCCAAGCGAATTGCACCTGGTACCTTCCAGGTGCCACAGCCACTTTCTTCGGAATGTTTTTTTTTCTGGTACCAGGGATTGAACTTGGGTCCTTGTGCTTGTGAGGCAGGCAGTGGAACCACTGAGCTAAATCCTCGGCCCTCTTCTGAGTTTAAATAATGGGAAAGGAATTTACAAAATGAAAGCATAGCAAGAAGGAAATAAGACAGAAGAGCAGAGCAGAGCAGGATAAAGGAGAGAATGTGGGGCTCCTCCCTCCATCAAAGTGGTCCCCGGGGGAATGGTGGGCATAGTGTCCTCACCCCAGGCCCAGGCCATCCAAGTGGGTTCCTCTCCATAACCCCCGGAGGATCCCCATTCCCACCTCCACGATGAATGCTAGCCTGCCCCAGGGACCCTGGTGCTGCAGCCCCTAGCATCCCTTCTACCATCACCACACACATTTGGCTGCCCAGTGCCCTGCTCCACGCCCACCTGGGAGCCTCTACCCACCCTGATCCATGGATCCATCCACCGTGAACCTTCCATGAGAATCCAGCAGCTGGCTCACACCCCTCCTGGTCACCTCAGTATCACACTGATCCCTCCTGTCACCATGTGTGGCCTGGCCATGGGCTAACACTTTGCCTGGTTCGTTGCATACCCACATCTCCAAGAAATTGCACACTGAAGACACAGGTGTCCCTGCTCCTGAGTCCCAAGGGCCCTGTTCCACGGAGGAGCCTTGGGGCAGCAGTCCCGGTGTGGGCACGGAGGAGAACAGGCTCTGCCCATCACTGGTGCTCTGCGGGGAGACTTCAGCCTGGCGTCTGCCCGAGCCGATCCAGAGGGTAG
The DNA here is from genome assembly GCF_000247695.1 of Heterocephalus glaber. The sequence goes on along the minus strand of NW_004624800.1, from coordinate 1,033,373 downwards.
GGTGGGGCTGCTTTACCCACATGTGTCCCCACCTCCCTCAGGCGGCTGTGAAGTGACAACTTGGGGACCTGCTGGGGCACTGCTGGGCGGGTGCAGCTGGTGGCCCGGGATGGGCACTGAGTGTCTCTGTGGAGCACAGGCTCCCAGAAGCACCCCAGGATCTCAGTTGTGGAATGGTCTCATACTCCCTACAGACACCCCACACCGCCCTTCTTACTGCTGAGCTCCCTCCTTCTTTGGGCCAGAGACCCTCCTGCCTCTGCGCCAGAGAGCAAAACCAGGTGGCCTAAAAAGATGTCCAGCGTGCAGCAGAGGCTGTCAGTACATCTCCCTCCTTCCTTTTCCTTTTCCTTATTCCTGGGAACAGTGGTTCAGGAAGTATCCAGGTTTGCTGATTAATCAACAACATCAGGGCAACAAAAGGAGCCACTGAACTCAGGCCGCAGAATGCTCACGCATTTAATATCCAGTCTCCGGTTCCCACACATCTTGCTGAGTGCTCTGCTAATTTTAATCACGCTGATCTAATTACTCCTGTCTGACCAAGGTGGGCAGTAGATTTACTTTATGCTCAGATGTTCACTGTGTCAAGGAGTTTGTATGGGCCATGTTGCAGAACAGGCCTGGAGACACTGATAGGAAATTACATATCTGAAAGTTCAGGGTGTCTGAGAACAGCATGTTGCTATCAGGTGCAGGCCTTCTGGAAGAATGCTCCAACCTGCAGTGAGAAGGCATCTCGCAGATTCACATGAGCTTACAAAAACATATTGATCTTTTGAAACTGTTGGGAACAAAATGTATTCCTTTATCATCAGCAGGGCGAAATTTTTGCAAGTTCTCCTTAGATGGTCACATTTCTGCCTCAAAAAGCATGGAATGTGGCACCAACTGAATCACTCTGGCTTTATTTGCAACTAGGCCCTGGAGCATCCCAGGGCACGGAGGGCCCAGAAGAGCAGGAGGCCTCCCCTCCAGTCCTTGGCATCCCCAGGAGGAGACGGAACACATGTCTGGGAACCACACCAGTCACTGGGAAGGCCAGGCAAGTTCCACCGACAGGCTGCTGGCTTCTCTTGCAAAGGTGAAATTAGAAAACTCCCGATTCTCAGGTTTGACTGTGTTGTAATAAAAGGATGTTCTTTAATATCATGTTTGCCGACACCCTTCCAATTCTGAAGCAGGACTAGATTTTGCTTCTTGAATATTTGCAAAAAAACTATTATTTCAACCTGAAAATTTAAATATAAAGCCAGAACAGCCGTTTTAAGAAACACAGCTGATTGAGTAGAGAGGCCTTTGTAGAAACTTGGGGTAGGGTCAAGTAAACCTCAGGAAAACTCACTGTTCCCTGACTTAATTCCTATCTTTTCTCCACTTCCATGACTAGTGATTACACCAACTGCAGAAGATTAAGCTCACCTAGAAAAGGAGGGGGGTCTCTTAATTCATAAGAGAAGGAGCAGCATGTGACCTTACATAAGCACTTGGCTTCCTTTGCCAGAGGTGAGAAGTCAGGGCACTTCTGAGCCTGCAGAGGCATCAGCCTGAGTCTGCCGAGCACCCTAATAGCAGCAGCCACACACATGCTGTTATTACATTAATAACCACTTGCTAATGGGTGCCACGGCAGCCAGATGTGCACTTAGTGGCTCTGTTTATGGGGATCCCTGTAGCCCCAGCGCATGCCTTCCTCTGGGTTTGGTTCCAAAGGCCTCAAGTACACAAGAAAACCTGCTGGGTATTGTGAAATAACCATCAAAAGAGAACTTGCTGAAAATTCTGCAGGAGTCTCTGCCTTGGTGTTGGGGAGGAAGAGCAGGCAGGCGGAATACTAAACTTGCTGTTCAGAGATGATCAAAGCCTCAAAGAAATGGATGCAACATTCAAAGACACTCAGAGAGAAAAAGGGGAGAATATCTCTAATCATCCAACAACTTATTTTTGGCACAGTTTTACCCAACCACCTTCCTCAGAAATGGGATATCTATGTGAAAAAGATGCATAAGATACACAGGTATCAAACATGGCAATTCTCACCCTCAGAGTGGGTGTGTCCATGTGAATCCACACGGACCCATATGACACACGTGGACATGCTGTCCTAATTTGAAAGAACAGAAATAAGCAAAATCTGTTTTTAAATGACCAAGTGCAAATTTAATCCAAATATGTTATGTTGCATGTATGTTGAAAGAAAATTCACTGAAACAATGGGGAAAAGTTTGGTGGTAATATCCTATTGAAAATAACTTTGAATTCAGAAAGTTAGTCTACCCAGTTTTTAAAGTGTGAGCAAATTAAACTTTACTGGACTATCATATGGGATTGATATCTTGGAAGAGCATCAAAAGTAAGAGTCTGCCAAAAAGATCTGGTTTTACCAATAAATAAAGCAAGAACAAGTATCACCCCCCCCCCATAAACTCAGAAAGTGATGAATTCCAATGGTCTCGGGAACAGGCCCACCTGGAGGAAGGAGGCACAGATGTTTACAGGAGAATCTCATCATCTAAGCCCGCAGGAAACGGTTTTAAGAAAGGGACACTCAGGGACTTGCTGTGCCCCTCGGCCTGTCTTGCATGGTCACGTGCACCCGGGAAGCACAGGCTGTCCCTACCACATTCAGCAGATGGCCAGGTCACCACTGAGGGCCTCCCGGCTCCTGCTGTGAGTGTCCCCAGGGCCACTCACACGAGTGCTCAGTGGAAACGTGTGGATTCTCCTTTTGGGACAGCAAGACCAGAGGCTGCCAGTGCCACCCCAAACACAGTCACCTTCCCCACGCCATCCAAATGCCCCACTCAGTGCCTTCCTTTCCCTATGTGTGAACTTTCAGCTCTCTCACTTCCCAAAGAACTTCAAGATCTGACATTAACAGAACTTCGTATATTGTCACTGATCATCTTATTGCCCCCAGGCTACTTACACAGGAATGTGTACCAATTCTAGAAACTTCAAAATAATGCATGGAGTATGCGTGCCATCCCATGTGACATGAAGCATAATATCAAATTGCTCAACTTTCTCTGTACCCCAGCAATGGGAATTACAGTGAGGTTACCTACAGCCTCACTTCTATTACAGAATTAAGAAATACAGAAGTTCAATGATGTAAAGGTAAGTACACTCAGACAACTAGACACTTTCCCTAAAATTTATTGTTTTATGCTTGCAATATTTTGAAAACCTTTTTATAAGATTTTTAAACTTGAAGGATATCTCAATAGCAGCTTCAGAAAACTGGAGGCGATGGAGATGCACTCATGAATTAACATCGGCTTCATTCACCAGTGTACGTACGCTGTAACCACAATGGTAGGTCATCCACTTAAACCCAAAGCCAAAAGCCACAAAGACCCCGTCGTAAGGGTGGTGTCCTGCTCTGCTGTGCTCGGGTTCCCTCTGGAGGAAGCCCCTAGCGTGGTGGCAGGAGACCTTGTTACCCAGGTGGTTCCCCAATGGGTGTCTGATAGTGCTTACAGAACTAAGCCCAACAGAAAATCTTTATAATCATTTCCAAATTTTCCCAGATTATATTTTTAAAGAAAAAGGTTTTTTTCCCCTCTGTCTTTTCCCCTTTTTATTAATCTGGATTGAAGAAAAGCACATATTTCATTTATTGTCTGGATTACAGATTCTTATTAAACAAACCAGAGCTCATTATAAAATCAATATCAACTTACCCACCATGTCCCCAGGAGGAACACAAAAGGTCACTCTAAGAAATTCAAACAATTTTCCTGCTAGAAGGGCATGATTTTAATTACAGATACTATTAATTAGAGCTGTCACTGGGAAGACTTTTTTCTGTTAATTATCACAAATTCAGTTCTAAGTATGCATTTTCAACCTGCATTTTTGTAAAAATTAGTCATTTCTGCATGCAAGTCCAACCTTTCCATTCTATCAATATTTTATATTTGAATTTCAAAGTATATCAAAGGATGCCATGCTTTCTAGAAATCTACGCCTGTATGATCTCCTGACTCTCACATTTGGAACAGAACGAGGTGATAATTTATTTATGTTTTGACACAGGCTAGGCCCTGAAGACCTGGCATCCTATATTGATGGCCCCGCTCAATAGAAGCTCTGGGTAAATTCTTACTAGTTTTGTGACATTTTTTTCAAGCTGCTTCTTCAAATGTGGTTTTTCCTTTGCTTTGAAGCAAAGCTACGCACTGCCCTTGAAATGCCATCTCCAACCCATTTGAAGCTGCCATTTCTTTATACGAAAAGGATAGTCCTGACTGGGCTTGTGACCCCTCCAGGAGACTAGAGGTTTTCTCCATTCAGTGACAATACTAAGCATTTTGAAATTAGTGGAGAAGCTATGTCATGGTCTCTTTTAAGCACAGAAATTTTATGAATTCATCGGAACTCCTTCCATGGGATAAGGGGTAGGGTGGCCCATGGGGCAATGTCCAGCCAGCTCCATGCCAGCTGGGCATCGGGCATCTACCTCGGTAAAGCTGATGGCAGAACAACAGTACTGACTTTCTGTTGTGAAACATGTGAATTATTTACACGACGTTGTACACCATGGTCACATGACCACAGAAGACAAAGACCGAGTCCAGTGGGAGAAAACCTTACCAATGCATATTGATTAAACTTTTAAAATGGCAATGAAGGTAATTATTTTTACCTTCTCAAATGGGAATACTGTATATACATGGAATCAACATATTTTTATGTTACAGAAATCAAATGTCCTGACTTGTAGATGTGCTTGGCTTGTACTACTGTCATAACTAAAGTCTTATTTTATTATGCAGTGTTATTAGATACGAAACACACATAACAGAACATCCCAGAATTCTGAGGTTTTGTTTCTGTCCATCATCTCAGGTCTCCCTTTCTCTCCAAGTGTGTCTGCTGGAGCCTGGCACCTCCTCACACAGCTGCCCACCACCTCCTGCAGACATGTGGGCTTATTTCCCATTAGAAATCAGCATTAGATTTCACTTTATCTGAGTCATAGCAAAGGGTGGCAACAGATCAGGTCAAAGGGGGCTTTTCATACAGGACCCTGAGGAAGTTGATGATTTAAGAGACATCTTCAAATATTTACACAACCAATTCATCTTGCTACTCTGGCATGTTTCATTAACAGTCGCCAAAACTAAGAAAGATAACAGATAATACGTAATTCATGTATTGTACTTTTTCCACATCTCTAATTAGCAACCTGCTTTCACAGCTAACACCAAACTATCCAAGAACAGTAAGATTAATACAGAGCCGTAAAGCTGTGGTTGCAAGGTATTTACATGAATGCTAATGAGAAGTTTCAAATTGTCATCATAAAAGAACCCAAACTATGAATAAATGAGCAAGTTCTGGGAGTGGGGGAGGGACCAGGGACAAGTAAAAATAAAGATTATCTGCTCAGTGGATGAACCCAGCAAAGGCCTTTGAAAGGAGTCTCTTCTTACCTGGTAGGCAGCAGTGGCGTCCGCACTGGGGTCACCCCCCAGGCCCGATAGCTTCTTCTTCAGCTTGTGGTGGGAGCTGTGGCGGAGGCAGTAGATGAGGCTGGAGGCCAGGAGGACGCCCACGATGCAAGCCATGGACAGGAAGGTGAGCACAATGAACTTGGTGGAGTCCTCCTGATCTCCCCGGTGAGGCAGGAGCTTGAGTTTGCTGCTCTGCACAGGGATAAGGAGAGAGGCCATGTTAGCATGCAGAGAATCACCACCTCTCAGAAAGCCAGCCTCTGCTGCAGTTGAACACTAGTGCCACAGGACAAGACAGGGAGCAGGCACCGGCACACACAATGCTGGAGCCCCTCAAGGGGAGCCAGTGTGATAGCACCTGGAGATGGTCCATCGGATGACAAGGGGGCCCCTGTGTTTCTCTCCTCACTGTTTTTCAAACTTAACAACATAAAGTGCTCTGCAGCTCATTCTCTGCCTTAGAGCAAGTGGGGAGAGGGACAGACTGCAGAAGATAAAGCAGCAACAGAGTTACAAAGTCGGCGGCATTCCGCAGAACAGCACAGCCTCTCTGCCCATCATGTTCTGAGGAATCTGCCATCCCTGAAAGGCCCATTTGCCTTGGGAGGCATCCAGTGTCCAGGAGCACCAGACCCCAAGGTGTGGCTCCTGGAATTAGCCAGGGTGGGGACAGGGAATGGGTGGCCTGAAGTCTACCCCTCAACCCTGAGAGTTAAGGACCCCAGGCCCGCAGCCTCCTGGAGTCCTCCTTGGGTGGGGACAAGGCATGAGAATACCCTTTGGTGCCTGTCACTGGTCTCCCGGGGCAAGGAGCCTGGCGCCCCTCATTAGCTTCATTAGGAGGTGTATTAGCGACAATTAAAAGCGCCACAGGAAAATGGACGCTGCGGCACATTGCCCACGACTCCCAGCCAGCGAGCCCCCCACAATTACCCGGGAAACGAATGGGAAAGCACGCCCTGCCTCAGTCCTGGTTGCTACAAGATGAGAACAATTAGCAAACTCCTTTCCACCACCTAATTTCGCGTGGTAACAAAATGGATTTTTCCCCATGAATGCCTGGCCGGCCTAGTCATTATCTCTCTTCTATTCGTAATTTTCTGCACCGCATTCAGCCTCCCAACTCTTCATTTCCTTCTGCCTCCGAATGTACACAGTGCCTCTTATGTCAGGCCGGCCCATTTTTATCTTGTAATCATGAAGGCCACCAAAGCAATTATCGCCGGTCTTGACTGGAAAAGCTGCTCATTAATTAGCCTCCTTTTGCCTTCCGTGCGCGGATTAGCGGGCGCCGGGACCGAGTTAATGGAAACGCGGGTTAAGTGAGAAAGGACGCCCGGATTTTCCTGCCTGGATGCCGCTCCGCTCTGGAGGACCGCGAGGTTCGGGGCTCTGAGCGGATAGCGTGAGGGGAGGGACTGGGACCGGGCCGCGGACGGGGCCGGACCGGAGGGGGGCGCGGGGCCTCGCAGAGAGGTGGTGGCGACCCCTCCCCTTCGCCCCCTCCCTCCCTCCCTCCCGCCTCTCTTTCCCTCCTCCCCTCCCCCTCGCCCTCCCCCCTGGCCCCCGCAGCCGCTTCCAGGAAGGAGTCACCGGGAACCGCGGCGACCCAGAGCCACGCAGAGGCGGGAGAGCGAGAGCGGAGCGAGCCCTCGATCCGGGTCCGGGTCCGCGCGCCACCCCGTGCGTCCCGGGCAGCTCCCGCCGGCGCAGCTGGGGACCGGCCCACTGGGACAGGGCTGGGCCCGCACGGAGCGGGCTCACGGACCCGCGTGGGGGCGTCTCCCGGGCGGCCCCCGCCCAATTCGAGTCCCGTCTCGCATTGGACACGCAGTAGGGCAACAAAGGCGAGGACTGGCGCGACCATGTGGCCGACTGCGCCCGGGAAAGGGGACCTCGCAAACCTGGGGCCCACGCGAGGGCAGGCCCATCCGACGAGGGCGCGGACGCGCAGGGGATCCAGGGGGCAGTGCCCAAGTCTACCAGTCCAGACCCGCGGGGCCCAGGAGCGGCCAGGGAAGGGAGCGCCCCGGGGACCGCGCCCGGCTCGTCCCAGGTCGGCTGCTTCCCTCCCACGAAACTCGCGGTTGCTGCGGTCACAGTGCGGCCGCGCTGGGCCCCAGCAGAAAGCGGGACGGGGCGGGAGCGCCTGGGATTTACTCAAAGGTCAAAGACAAATGTCAAGGAGAGAGACGGCGGAGATCTGGGGCTCCTCTCCCTGGGCGCCGCTAGGTCTCAGGCGTTGGGCAGAGCAGGGTACCCCACCTCCCAGAGTCGCGCAGCTCCCCCGACGCCGGGGCCTGCGCTTCCCAAGGAAGGGGTGGCAGTGTTTCGGAATGGGCGCCAGCGCCCCTCCCAGAACTCCTCAGGAGCCCTTCCTGCAGCCGGCGGGGGGGCCTGGTCACCAGAGGGACCCTGCGGTCGGTCGCAGGGTCTGACCTTGAGGGCTTGACCTTAGGGGCCGCTGGGGTGGATCCCCAAAAGTTACCCCCCGCCCCCAGCAGCCCACAGCCCCACCTAGCGTTGGGTGGGGAGGGTGGATAGCCGCGCAAACCGGGCTGCAAGTCTTGCTTTAAGAATCCCGGAAGAAACGAAAATTAAAGAAAATTGAAATGGCTGCGTGAACGCCCTTTCCGGGCACAAGTGGTTGAGTTTAAATAACTTTACAATTACTTTATTTCATTGCTTTTCGTAGCGTTAAAAACAAAGTTAAACACCCAGGTAACCAGGGAGCTTTGCGAAAAGCGCTTCAAAGTGTTTGGGTCCCAGAGCCAAAGCCCCTCTTCCTCCCGCTCCTGCCCCTCGGGCGGAGGGCTGGTGGGGACCACGGGCGCTTTCCTGGGGCTGGGCCCGGAAGAGAGCCCAGACTAATTAGAAGCATTTTATCAGTCTTGACTTGAAATTGAAAGAAAATGATGTTTAAATATTTATGACTTTGACATTTGCAGCCAGCCGTCTTTAAAAGCAGAACACCTCCTTCTGCAGGGAGCAGGGCTCTTTCTGAAGTTTGGAGCAGAGGAAAAGAGGAGAAGGTAGAGAAACAGCAGTTCTCAGAATCAGGTCACAAGGCTGGGGTGACAAGCATCCCGTGTCAGAGGCGCCGCTCACCAGCACTTTGGTACCAAGTTGTTGAGAACGGGGATCTGACAATGGTTCTTTAAGTAGTGAGGAATGAATAATCGAGTCGAGTTTGCATCCCATTTAGATGCATCTTGAGAGGTGAGGTGAAGTACAACATTACATATTTCCTCTCTCATCTCCACCTGCAACTCCTCAAATTTAGAATATATGTTATTGCAAAAGTTGTGATTCAAAATAAGTGTGTTGGCACAGCGGTAATTTGTGGAACTGCTCTTAGGAATCAGAAGCTGCAGGTAGGGCAGCCCGGACTGGTTTAGTATTCTGATCTGTGCTGACAAGCCAAGGTGCCTGACTCAGGAGCCGGCTCTTCTGAGCCCTTCATGGCCAATGCCCTCAGAACTTTTTTTTTAAGCTGTCCAAGAGGAAGCTTAAAAGAAGAGAAAAGAAAAAGGAACATTCTATACTCAGACTCGATTGTGAGAAATGAGACAGCCACAGTGCAGAACTTTATGGTAAATATTTGTTGTTGAGTAGCAAAATCTAGCATTTTTGCAAGGCTGCATAATGTAACCAGTTCAGAAGACCATTATCTGACTCACTGAATTGCAATTTTAAAAGATGCTTCTACTAAAAACAGGTGGGAACAGACATTCAACTTCATCGATATTAAACTTCTAATATTGTTAGTGCCTTTGTTTGTGTCATTTTTAAGGAATTTGATTTGCGTGCATCCAACCCCAGGCTGTGTTTGTCTGCACATTTTTAAAGGGTAGCAGAAGCCTTTACTGAAAATGAGAGGAAGGAGGTGCCCCTCCACTCCCCAGGGCGGCCATGGTCTGTGAGGATGGGCTTTACTCTAACTACAAAGACCTTTTCCCCTGTAAAATTCAGAAATTAGTTTTAGAAGCAATTAATGAGTTGCTATAACAAGTTTGCCTTTGGTTCGCTATGTGAGCATCTTAGAATTATTTGGAAATTTCATTCTAAAAGTATTAAATATATTTACTAAAATATAGCAACTATTACATTAAAGCTGTTCACAATTTTTAGCAGTTTTCAGGCCAGGACAAGTGACCATATTTAAAAATCTGGGGGAGGGGTGTCTTACAATATTTTAAAAGTATTTTTTAAAGCTGTTAACTGAACTATTTTTAATTTGGAATTTACCACAGAATTCTAATAAATGAGAGAAGTCAGGCGGAAATAATCATGTATTAATTCTCTGCATTACAAAATCTTTTCAGAAGCTATTATCAGAGCAAGAGGCATTGCGGTCTGAATTCAGGGTGGGAGAAGTCCTTTGTGCTACTGAAAGCTATTGTTCCTCTGTGCAGATGAAATTGTACTTGCAAATCTGCCATTCAAGTAGCCAAAAAAGAGGAGGGAGATATGGGCAAAAGAAAAGAATCTCCGAAAAGTAATTATTCTTATACACAAACTTTAATGAAAATAAGTTGGAATGGACTGTTTTAAAATGGACTATTAGTTGAGGTTTCTCAGGCATACACACAAAAAAAGTGGCCATGCAAAAGATAACAAATCGTTTATTTGCCATCTTTAAGCACTCCCAAAAGTATCAGTTTTAGAAAAATACTGTTTTAAGACATCAGAGAAGATTTACGATACCAATATTTAAAGGAGGAAAACACTCCGTGCACACTTCTTTTCCGCCAGGCATGATAGCCACATTTCGTCCCGGGTGGAAGAGACAGGACCAACCAACTGAAAGCAGGCTGAAACGGACGGGGTAAACTCGCTCCTTCCCACCTCTTTGACTCCTTGGCGGCAGCATTTTCATTACAGCAGAGCTCAGACTAGGCCCCTGTTCCTGGCAGGCCTGTTCTGTGCCAGGGGCCTGGTGCATCCTCCCGTGCTGTCTTAGGCAGGTGTTGCCCAGGATAATGACTTGGTCTGGCTGAAGGAGGACACCCATGCCATGCCACCCTCAGCAAGGACAAAACCTGCTTCAGGTCTGGGACTTCATGCTTTGCCTGCCATACCCAGGCCAGGAAGCCTGCACTGGACTCTCGAAATTGCGGTCGGGACTCCACTGTAGTCCAGGGAAGCCAGGGTTGGCTTCCAGTCCCCTCCCCCACCCGGGGAGGCGGACCTCACCAGGCCTGCGACTTTCTCACCCCTGCCTCCCTGTCCCTTCCCCCTCCTTAATTCAGGAGATCCCCACAGAGGTCGGAAAGATCAGACCATAGCGCAGGACACAAAGGGTTGAGGCTTCCCCTGGAGCCGGGGTTATTCACAGCCTGAGAGGATCCCCTTCCCAGCAGGGACAATGCAGTGGCCCAGGCTTCCAGGCCACAAAGCACAGTGCTGGAGGGAGGAATTTTCATCCCCAACAACTCCGGCACCCATCTAAGAATCTCAGAGCTACCCAGTCCTCTGCTGCACTCTGGGGCTGGGTGGGGTACACCTGCTGGTCGGGTGGGCATTTCTTCCCACGTGGGTGGGAAGAGAAGAGCTTCCTTCTTCTTCCTCTGCACAAACCTCCACTTCCTCCCATTTGCCTGGCCCTGTAGCAGGGGATCTGGGCCAGCTTGGAAGAACTCTTGGACACTCCGAACTCTGGACTCCAGGCCAGGACCCAGTAGGGACCAGTGAACTTAGATTGGCTAATAAAACCCAGAGCAAAGGGGTGCATTTGGGGTTTCAAGGAGGTTGGGGATGAGACCAAGGGACAGGAGAGTGTTGTGCATCCTGGCCCCCCCCAGGAGCCTCCAAGCTGACCTTGGTGGGGTGTACTGGATATAGAGCATTGGTGACCGTGACAAGGATCTCTCTTGCCCCAAGGCCAGCCTGCAGCACTGTGAGCTTAATGCAGAGGATGCAGAAAGTTGGGAACCTCTGACTCCAGGTCAATGCTGCCCAGATTTTAACACCTAAATTTGGGGTGCACAGGCTGCCTGGGGCAGGCTTCTAGCCAAGAAGCAGGCCAGTGTTCTGACCACACCACACTGTAGTTAGGGAAGAATGAAGCCTTCCTTCAAACCACCGGACTCAGAAGTTTCTCTGGCTCTGCTGAGCAGGCACATCTGGGAGGTAGGGTGCACAGGTTTCCTCCCGGGGAGGGGACCCAGCTGACCCCCCCCCCCAGTACCCTCCACACTTTCTGACTCCCTCTCGTCCTCTACCTCTAACTCACTACTTGAGAGATGCCTGGATGGCATCGAGGTGCTCCTGGACCCCGAGAAGAGGGTAAAGAGTGCCCCAAAATGCACGGGAAGAGAAATGCCCCACGCTACTGCTCTCCACTCTGGCTGTTCTTCCTGTCCTTGCTGTCCACCTCCTTGCCCACACCCCTCCCCATCTCTGTGCCCGTACCACGGCCAGCCCCGCCGCCCTGTTCTGTCAGGTCTGAACTGCCCCAGTGGCAGGCGAGGCAAGTTGCAGGCTGACAGTAGAGCGCGGGGAGAAGCGGGGCAGGCCGCGGTCCAGCCTCCTCAGACTGGGTGGGGGGACTCGCGGAGCAGGTAGGGGCCACCCCCTCCCACTCTGTGTGCAGGAAGGGCTGCCACCTCGGGATCCTCCTCGACACCCACCCCAGACCACTTGAGGAGGACCCTGGGCTAGGATGCCTCCCGCTGGCCGACCCTTTGACAGGTGTCCTGCGGCGAGTCAGTTTACCTCTGAACTGGGTACGACGCCCGCCCGGGTGGCCCATCTGAGCCCCCACGCACACCTCCACCCTCTCATCACCAGCTCCACGCCCTTCCATCTCCGCACCCGGCGACGGGGGTGGGGTCCCCTCCTTTTCCCTCCCACCGCCGCCCCAGCTCCTCTCGGCTTTCCGAGGACCCACGGGCCGCTCCATCCAGTGTCCGCGGGGCCGGGCGCCCCTGGTTACCTGCTGCTGGGCGGTCGCCGGGAGCCCCGGTGGGAGGAGGTGGGGGCGAGCACCCCGGCGAACGGCCTCGGGGCGCAGTGACTGCCGGCAACGGCGACGCCATCATCACAGCCAGCCGCTTCCTTGCGCTGGAGGCACGGATGAGCCAGCCCATCCCGCTTCTGACCACAAACTTCTCCGCGGCCGGTGGAGACAAAGGTGCCGCGCGTCGCAGCTCCAGCTGCAGCCGCACCGCTCGGAGCCCGCGGGCGCACGCAGCTCGGCGCGGCCTCTTGGGGCCGCTCTGCGTGCCCCGCCTCAGCCCGGCCCCTGGCTAGGCGCGTGGAGCCGGACGCGGCGGGCGCAAGAGGGCGCAGGCCGGGCGCGGGACGGTCCCCGCAGGGCTGCCGGCCGCGCGCGCAGCTCCAACCAGCGCGGCCGGCGCGCCCCGCCTTATATCCGGCCCGGCGCGCACCCGGCCGGCGGCGGCGCGGCTCTCGGCCCAGCCACCGGTTGCTATAGCGATGTCCCCCCACCCCCCACCCCACATGTTGCTGACAGCAATTGGCTAAGGGGCTGCGGCTTTCCGAACCCTCTCTCCCGCCCGTGACTATGAATGGACATCGGCGTTGTCAGTCACCCGTACTGCGCCGCAACCAGGCCCTTGGCCGGTCTTTCTGTCTTTCTTTCGTCGCTGATTCCTACCTCATCCTGGGCAAGTTCAGGGTAGCACTTGGGAGCAGAGGAGCTTCGGCAAGGAAAGTCAGCCCGCATGGCCCTAACGTGACCGTCGGTTATGGGAGGGTAGGTGGGGTGTGATGAAACTCTTGCAGGAGAAAAATGCGTGGCCAATCTTTCAAGTTACTTTAAAATTGCGGTGGGGGGTCTCTTTGCTTCCTTTCCAAACTGAAGCATGTCAGTTACGCAGGGAATCCCTTCCCCATCTTATGTGAAACCCTCCCCCAGGTTTTAGGCCTAGGAGGAGCGTGGAAAGCGCACAGAGGAACTAAGGCTTTGCTACCGTTGGTCCAGGCGGACTGTGAGCCTCCAGTTCAAAAGCTGGACAGAGTTGGCGGCAGCGAAAACCGAGGAATCCCAGCTGCGTCCTTATCTTCTTCTTCCCACCCCAGGTCAAAGGTAGAACCTGAGCCACTGCCTCTCGGGTGGGACGAATGGAAAAGGTCATAAGATCTCGTTGCCAGTCGCTCGAGACGCCCAGCGGCGTCCTGGCGCGGGTCACACAGCACCCTGTAACAGGCCTTCTTGGGTCTTCGCCACTGTGCCGCGTTCCCTGCCCCCGTCTCCCTCCCCAAGCCCTGGATCCCCGGTCGGTCGCAGCCACAGGTTGCTGCACCCCGGTGCGCGGCGCCCCCCTCCGCGCAGCCTCCGCCGGGAGTTGGAACCCAACATCTGTGTGCACAATGCGCTCTCCGAGGCCCACAGCTGCAGGCACAAGGGGAAGAAAGGAAGGAGCGGGGGAGCAGATCCTGTCACACGCAGATGACAGTCTGCAGAGGGCTCTTTAGTGTCTCCTTTTCTGGAAGCCCTGGCGCCCCCCTCCCAGTTCCCTCTCCTGCCGCCTCCCCATTGTTCCTAGCGCTCCGGACAGCTGGAGACGACGACCACACCACCCGCCGCTCTCCCTCCGCTCCCCTCCCGCCGCTCGCCAGGCGTCCCCTCTGGCAATCCGCGGTCCCCACCAGGGCAGGGCCAGGCGGGGATGCACCGCCTCGTACCCCACCCCCGGCTCCGCCCCGACCTGCTGGTGCCGGAGCTTCGCCTTCGTGCACCTCTCCGGTTGTCCGCCCCTGGCGGAGTCGGCGGGCAAGGCCCCTGGCAGGGCTTTGAGAAGAGATCCAGTCCTGCGGCGCGCCGGCCTCTCAGCAGCGCGCTCCGGGGACTCCACTTTCACTTGTATTTCTTGTTTTTACCGGGCCGGGAAGGCGCGCTTCGCAGAGCCCCAGGGCACGCGGTGCTGCATGGGCCACGGTCCACGGAGGTAGGAGAAGGCCTGGGGTGCCAACCGCAGGGAACTTGATGGGGCTGGAAGGGGACAGGGAGTTCCGGAAGAGGCCAAGAGTCGAAGCCTCAGCCGGTTACTCCCACGCCCCTACCTCCACAGGCCGGTAGGGGTAAGTCACCCGGGCCCTCTAGTCCGACTCTCAGCGGGCCGACACGGGCGGGCAGAGGGACCAGGATGCTGTGGCCCTACGCCTTGCGCTCTGAGGCATCACCGTCGGCCAAGACCCTAGCGGCAGCGGTTCCTGTCCCTCTCTGCGACCGTCCTCACGGCTGTGGCCGACCGGCTGCCCTGTGCCTCGGCGTCCCCCGCCAGCGTTCCGGGCTGGGAGCGTGGCCCAGGGCAGAGACAGGGGAGGGGAGGTGGCGCGCGCGGAAGAGAGGAAGATAAGGGAGAGAGGCGGCTGGGGAGCCAGGCTGGCAGGAGCTGACCTGCGCCCTCAGCCTGGCTGGCAACCGGCCCTCCATAGCAACGGCCTGCCAGAGCCTGTGGGCGCGCGCGTTTGTGCGCGCGCGCGCGAATGTGTGCGGTGAAGATCTGAGCCTTCCCAGTCCCTGGGTAACAGAGGCTGAACAGGATCGCACAATCCCGGGTCGGGGACCGAGGAGTCCCCTTCAGGAGGGAGGCTCAGCTTTGCAGGTGCGGCTGGCGCCTTAGGGCCCGGGATCCCTCTCGGCCCGGGGTGGGGATGCGCCCATCTCAAGCTCGGTTTCAGGGTCCCGGGGCTCCTGGCCTCCTGCCCAAACCTCCTGTTGCAGCCGCAGGATCAGGGAATTGCGCGTGGTGCGGCTCGAGCGAGCGCCTGAGATCTGGCCCGGAGCGTGCGCCCCCGTCGGCTGGCTCCCCAGAGCCCAGAGGGGCTGAGCGGAACAGGCCGAGCGACCCGTGGCCACCCTCCGCTGGGAACCTGCTCGCCGGCCTCAGGCGCTCCTCTTGTCCTCCAGCCACGTGGGATTCCCTGCTGGCCCAGCCGCATCCCGCAGCTCAGTTTCGGAGAACCGCGTGAGGGCCCGGCAGTGGGCCCCAGGATCCTGAAGCCACCGAATACAGGCTGAACCCCAGAGTAGGGCATGCAGCTCCAGGCCAGATGGCCAGCTTTGTGTTCTCCACAAATTGATGTGACTTGACAAGTAAGTGAGTAAAAAATTATTTCACGTAGTTTTCTGTCGTCCCAAAGGATCCTACTTTCATGTCAAAGCACCACACTAGATTAGACCTGAACTGAAAAACCCAGTCTTTCCAACAAGTGGAGGAAGGATGGGCTCGGAGGTGGCTCAATGTAAGTTGGATTTTGGTCACTTTCAAAAGAGTGAGATGGCTTTAAAGGCACCATAGAAAAGTACGTCCCCCCCCCCCCCCGGGCTTCCCCTGTGGTGGGCAGTGACTTGCCGTGGACAGCCCTGACCCATGGCCCCTGCTTCCCATGGACAGCCTCCAGGATTCTGCTTGATCCCACACCATGCTGGTCAGTTCCCAAGGGGAAAGACAGACTCTCCAAGAAATTCAGGAAAAGAAGTGTTTGTAATTTAAGTGGGGACCCATTTAGCCTGCTGCTTCAGAAACAGGTAAACTAACCTACTAGATTCTCATTCTATTTCATTTTAAATTCCTTTCTCATTTCCAGGGCAGAAAAAAATATATCTTTTAATTCATGAAAACACTCTGGAAAAGTTTCCTGGCAGTCATGACTCAGCTATCTTGAAGAATGAATAATGATGTTAGCTTTGTTATTTTCTAATGTTTTGGTCAGGAGGCCCTGGACTTCATTTAATAATAAATATGAATTTGTATAATTTTGATAACATTTCAGAAAAATTTCAACACGATACAAAACATTTCTGAAACATGTTGATTGAAATCATTTATATATGACAAATGAGCACATGATTCACACAGAAGTTAGGGTTGCTTGACTAATGAATAAAAAAATCTGGCATTTGTAGAATTTCCCAAGACTCACAAAATGCCTAAACAATATAAGTAGTTTAAAATGATTTGCCGATCCCTGCTAATTCTTCTTTTTAAGTGTGCTTCACATTTGTCATGTGTAAAAACTAATGTGCTGTGATAAGAATCTCATTTTCAATTTAGGGAACAATGGGCTGGTTGGTAGAGATCACACATTTCAGTGATTAGAATAAATCTCCAGTGTTCTAAATTATCAAAGAAAACCTATTTTTAAACAAAATAGAGAATGGCTGTTATGGAAAATACGATTATTATAAAGCAAAATACTTTTAGGAACTTAAAATATATGGTAAGGTAGAAAATATTTTTTAAAAACCTTTTAAAAACCTGCTTCATTTCATAAAATTCTAAGCCGATTTTGTTTTTAAAATAAATGCTAATTTATATAACTACAGTTCACCAACTATATTTCAAATACTTTGGATTTGGAAATCCATTTATAAGAATGATTTAAAATTATAATTTAAAAATAGAACTAGATCTTTGTAAACATCGTAGCACTCTTCAGATAGCTACTAAAGAGAATAACATTTTGCAGTACCAAGGAGTGAATGATGGGAAGCAAAGTGTTTCATTTGGCCACCCCCCTAGTGACATGCAGTAATCAGCCCTGAGGAAACTTAAAAAGGTACTGGTAAGGTCCGTATGGAATCTGAAATCTGTCAGTTGTCAGTAAATAGCTATTTTTAAGGCCTCTATCCGGGTGAACATTAGATGGCAGTGAGAAGTCTCCCCTCCCTGTGGGAGAAGCCAGCCCACCACAGCTGCACTGCCGCATCTTGGAGGAGTCCTTGCCATGCACCCTGCAGCCCTTGACCCAAGTTTAACCCAAGTTTATCCCTCTGTGCCGTTGGTTCCCAGCCTGGGAAGAGTCCTGGCGTAAGGACTCTTACGCCAGAATATACTGCTATCAAACCAAGGTCTTAGCATTAAAGTTCACAGGAATTGAAAAATACTGAATTTATTTGCTCAAATATTTCACTTCATTAAAAACACGAAGTTTTCATTCAAAAAAGAAAAATGCAAGCCACTTTTTTGTTTTAAAAAGAATTATCAGAATCACCTTGCTTTTATCAGCATTCAAGTTGGCTCATATTCTGAATGATCTAAAGTTTTTGAAATCTCCAAATAGTAACTCTATTATGAGATATAGTTGCTGTTCCCCCAGTGGCTTAACATGATAACATGAAACCACATCCTTAAAAACCAAAAATGTACTTTAACATAGATTTATGCTTGATAGGATGGTCAAAAAAGTCCAGATTTTTGGACTTTCTTTTTCAAACTTTGACACAATTCAAAGGACAAGAAAAGTCTCAACACCTTGTGATTACTATTACTAGTTTTGTCCGTTGACCACAGTATTCTAAAAACTACCGCTCACTCTGGAAGGCTGAGGCAGGAGGATTACAAGTTCCAGCCTAACGTGGGCAACTTAGAGACTATGAGACCTTGCCCCAAAATAAAAAATAGAAAAGGGCTGGGGATGCAGCTCTGTGCAAAGGCCCCGGGTTCAATTCCCAGGTCCACAAAACCAACCAACAACAGGAAGAAAAAAAACCCCATACACAACCACTGTTCATGGGGACAGTATTTATAAACAGAACCATCTTCCTGGAGTTCCTCTACTTTTCAGTCTACCTCCTTGTAAAGATCTAGTTTTTATTATTTACAAAACAGTGTTACAAAAGGTGTGCTTAAGCACTGATGTTCAGCGTAGTGCGTGTTTTATGTTTGTGGACAGACATAGTTCAGCTAGAATTCCTTGACCGAACACTGTGAGACTCATCCCCATGCGGCAAGAAGCTGACTTTTTTGAAAGTGGTTAAATGGTGCCCTTGTGATCCAGTGAAGGGAAACAAGGTGCTATGTGGAGAGTTTCCAGGTATCTCTGTTTTTCAGTTAAAAGCTCTTTCGTGCATTTTGTCACTTACAAGTTGCAGGTCCATTATAGTTGTCTAAAAACAGCTTTTCCCTTGAATTGCTCTGAATTAAAAGTAGAACAACAGTTCAGGTAAACGTTTGTTTCACAATTACATAACTCGGCGATGTTTGCATAGACTCTCAGAAAGGTGCCAATGTATATTTTAATGCCTGAAGACAGGCTCTGATGAAATGAAAGAATGGCCGCTGCCTACCGAGCTTGCCTCTGTACTGGACTCTGAGGAAAGGAATCCCTATAAAGTGCCGTCTCCTGACTATATTGCAAGTGGGTTTGTAAGCATTCAGACTGAACATGAACGAAGACTCAGAGCAACCAGTTGCCTGGTGTGGAGAAGACACAGAGCTCACCATCACCCTATAGAGTGAGTCTCGGTTGTCCAGAGCTCTGTACAAATTCACTCGCAGCTGCTAGAGCCAGTCGAATGGAAACAGCAGCTCCTCATCTACAGACTCAGTCTGACATGTGCTGCTATCTACGAGGGATGCTGGGCGTGGACGATGCTGTGTGCCGTGCACTCTGACGCGCTTGCAGGCCGTCTCCTTGGCGCATACGCCCTTCAGCTTTGCCCAGTCAGTTCAGAGATTCCCATCTGTAATCATCTCCACAGGCACTCCATCTAAACTGGAAGTCTAATCTCATGGCTTTAAATCGTTCTTTGCTTCTGATTCCCCCAAACTGGATAACTTCACTCGATCACCCCTTGCTTTCTCTGTCCTTTTCTCCAGTTACTTTTGAGAATTAAAAAAAAATATAAACTACCTTTTAAAAGATCCCTTCCTCCCACTGAGAATATGTTTTTAAAAGGCCATTTCAACAGATTAGTGCTCTGAGTCTGGTAAGCTGTGTGGGGTGGCAGGGCAAGGCCTACCCTTCTGGGATGCATGGGGAGTGGCGTCACCTCTGGAACCTTTACTTTTCCTCTGTTGGGTTCCCAGTTTCCATGGCGACAATCTCTCTGTCCTCAATGTCCATCTCTAGGGTGAAGCTTGAGGCTTTCCTGTCCTTTGTCCTTGCCCCCCACCAGATTCTGCCACTTTCTCAGGGTGTCACTTTGTCTGTCCCCATTCCAAGCCCCACCTGTGTTAAGGGCATTGGCCCAGGTGGCCCTGATGACTCCTCCTGCATCCACTTAGCTGGCTTCCTCCCTCCCTGAGAATTCAGCACCTCTCCCTGACCTTCAGAGTGTCCCTGCCCCTTGTGTCCCTATATGCACTGCAGTCCTTATCCCTGATCGACTGCTCCAAAGTTATTACATGCAAAAGCCTAGCAATAAACAATTCACAAGTCTTCAGTTATGCACTTGCCTGCTGCCCAACCTGCCCTGCCCTAGATGGGAATCATGCCTGGACCCCCTGGCCAAGATGTCTACATGGCCTGCCTGGTTAGTCACTCTGAGCCATCTCTGCTACCGGATCAGCTGCTACAGAACCACAAGGCTTGTGTTCAAGTGACCTTTATACTTAATGACAGGCCCCAGTGCATGAGAGCAGCAATTCACGTAAAGCTTTTCTTTATGACATAAACACTCAGTCATAAGATCCATATTTTTGAAAATGTTTATGTACTTCACCTCTCAATAATTGAAAGAGATGTTTTCAAATCATCTACTATCATGATGAATGTTTTGATTTCTTCCTGTAATCTTATCAGTTTTTGCTTTATGTACTTTAGAGTTATTTTAAGAGATGGGGAAGGAGGAATCAGATGGGAAGGAGAAATAAAAAGAATTAAGATGCATTATATACATGCACCAACTCCCCACAATGAATGTAAATCATGTACTGCAGACATTGACTAATGAAAAAAAATTCAAGTTCAAGGGGCTGGGGATTTAGCTCAGTGGCACCACACCTGCCTCACAAGCGCAAGGTCCTGAGTTCGATCCCTGGTACCGCAAAAAAAAAAAAAATTTTTTTTTAAGTTCAAACAAAACAAGAAAAGCCAAAGAAAAGCCACACAATGCTTCCTTCAAGTGAAGAGGTGAGGGTGCTCAATTAAGGAGAGGGAAAATCATATGTTGAGGTAACGGAGATCTACGGTGAGCACAAGACACAGCAGAAAGTGCAGAGTGGCATATACCATGTGTGGGCTTAGGGCGTGGGTGGCATCCTCAGCAGGTCAGGGGGACATGACCACCTCATACACACATATGCAGGACTGTGCACGTGTACACACAACTCATGAATGCCCCACAGTGTTCCTGCACTGTGCACAACTTCACAGAAACATGCATCCCTGTACTTTGTTTCCTTCCCATCTCTCAAAGGCCAGGGCTTTGTGCACTGAGAAACCAAAGGGAAAACGAAGTCTTTCAAACTGGTCAGTGCTGGAGCCACAGCAAACCCACAAGCACATGCACCTGTGCGAACACATGCATGGCACACATATAGCCATAGCCTCAGGGCAGCACAGGGGTGATGTGGGCTCCCTGGTCTCCCCTGGGTCCTCCAAGCAACCTCTGAGCAGGCATTATTATTTAAATGATAACTCAGTGGTAGTAATCGTTTTTGAACAAGGAGAGGGCTTTGACCCTCGATCTTTTATGTGATGTGTCCTGTGAACACATTTAAAAACCTCCGGCGTCTCTCCTCACACTTGCTCAGCTGCTGCCCCTTCCTGTGCCAGATCCTGGAGCATGCAGTACAAATCTGTCCCTCACTGGGGACAAGAGCACTGGGGTTTCCCAAGACAGCACAAGTGTTGCCTGAGCTGGGTGGCATTGGTGGCCCCTTCAGCATGGACTGGGTGACGTCGACAGGGCAAAGCCGTGCTGCCTTCAGCTTTTATCAGTTTCAGTATCTGTGGGTTTGGAGTTGATACCTGTTAAACAAACACAGCAAGAGACATAGACAGGATGGTACAGATGTGTGAGGCTGGCCCGGCCCATGCTGACGCATAGCTGGGTGGCCTCCCCACCCCGAGGCCAAGGGAGGATGGCGGGAGGAGCCTCAGAGAATGTGGTGGTGACCCTCAGACCTTGAGTGGCCCACAGGCCAGAAATCCTGGAGTGGAAATGGAGGAAAAGAGGGTCATAGCTGCATTATGCGACACTTGAGAACAGATCAGTAAGAGAGGCTCCCGAGTGCAGCCCATCCAGGGAGATCAGCTACACCTGGGTGGCCGGTTCTGAGACATATGGGTGGTGACCTGTGGCCAGTGTCTTGGCCAGCATGAGAGGACAATTTGGCCAGGAGTCCTAGTGTCTACAGGACTACACCTCCCAGGCTGCTGAGACTGTCGGGTAAAAAGTACTGCTTAGGTGCGGAGTTTGGGGACAACATCTTCTGCCATAGATGTCAGCACAATGGTAAGCGAAAGCAAGCTCCTGGTAAGGAACACCTGAGGCAGGGCCTTCCTGAGAAAAGCAGTCCTCTAGGTAAGGCCAAGACATGACGATGGATGCATCGGAGGTGGGATGCTCCTGTGGACGACTCCTGTGTCTACTGCCCCAAGATCCCCAGAGATCCCTGGCCTCTGCCCCTGCTCGCCTTCAGGAGCTCAGACAGGGGCTTCTGCCCAGCCTGGACCCTCAGCAGTGGGTGCCGGAGTGTTGTTGCCCTCACAAATGGCTTTTCCTTCCTCTGCAATCTTCATCAGAGTGCAGCAAATACTCTGAAAGCATCACCCCAAGGGGCGCAGGCTCCTCACAGGTCACCTCTGTCTATGTGGGGAAGGAGGGACAGCCTCTGTCACTTCTGTCACTGTCAGCCCTGGGCTGGGGTGGCTGGCCGGTTCTTCTGTCTTCTTCCTGTTGCTACTCACATGCCAGGGTGCCCAGGGGCAGCCCCTTGTGGGGTTGGGAGAAGGGTCAGCTCTAGTCTGCCTTTTGCCAGCTGTGGACCTGTGCCTCAGTTTCTTCATCTGAAAAGGGGGCTTGCAGAGGACAGGAAGTGCCAGATGGAGCACCCAGGACAGCATATGGCCACGGACACCCCAGAAAACAGGCTGCTACTTATTGCTATGGTTACCTACATCTGCTGTGCCCCTCATCTCATCATTTAGGATCAGTGCTAATGCTCTGATGACGATGGCATCAGTCAGCAATAAGGAGAAGTCACCAGAGCAGAAGATGGTCCCAGCAAGGGTGCCCACCAGCCTAAGGTGGCCGGAGCCAGGGCTTCTGTGCCTCCTCAGGCATGTGATCCCTCCTCAGGGCCTACGGGAGGGGAAGAACAGTTGGAGATAGACACCCACCTGACTCCCAAGTTCACGGTGGTTGACAGAGGTGATTCCTTTGCTCGCCTGACATATATGTTCCTTCTCAGCTTTGACACATGCTGCATACTTGCATGTTCTGTGTGTGTATTCATTTGTGTGTGTGTGCAGTTGAGAACAGCTTTCACATCAGAAGCCCTCTTGCAATGACTGGGTTATGACCAAGTAACCTGTGTGCAGTGCTGGGCTCCATGCTCCCCTGCATGCATGGGGCTCTCCTCAAATCCACATGACCCC
This sequence comes from Heterocephalus glaber, assembly GCF_000247695.1. The sequence continues at coordinate 1,010,610 of NW_004624800.1, read as the reverse complement.
AGGAAAGGGACACTGAGGATAGAGGTCCTGGGTGACCTGCTGGAGGCTGTGCAGGTCAAGGTCTGGGTGCCCTCCCCCGAAGAGAACTCTGACCAGTGCTCCCTGAATTGAAGAGAACCATGCTAAACTGAATCCACTATGGCTTCTCATCAGCCCCAGCATTCCACATTGTCCTTCTACACACACGCACGCACGCACACACATGCACACCCTGTGCCCTGTGCCATACTCACGGACAGGGCTGTCACTCCACTGAGACCACTGATGAATGCTGCAGCCCACTCTGAACATGTGCTCGCCAAGCACTATCCAGGGGGGGATCACCAACCATCCCGGACGAGGGTGACCCTGAGAGGTAGAGGCAGATCCCTTATGCAATTTTTGGAACAAAAGGAACAACAGCAGTTCCATGCTTTTCATTTTTATCCTCCTCATGGAGGAACAGACTCCTCAATATCTTGTCTAATGGTGGCAGATGTCCCTGTAGAGGTGGTGACCTATATCGTGCAGAGGGGACAGGAGAGGAAGAAGGACTGTGTGCAAGGCTGGTGGCAAAAGTCATGCTGCTTGTCCCCTTAGAACAAGGTCTGGCCCCTGTAGCTGAGCTTCCAGCTGCAGAGCAAGTGGCCAGTGCACCCAGAGATGCCCAGAGACAGAGATGGGGAGAGAACAGTGGGTACCTGAGTGCTCTTGCCAGGCGTGGGAGTACTAAGGACCCTGTGTTTCTGATGAAATTGCCATCACTGGCCATGCTGCACATGTGCCCGAACTTTTACAAAATCATATAAGCATCGTTGGAAGCGATCTCTGCCTTTATGCATTTTAAGGCGGTTTAGTGTTCCACATGTAAGGCCCAGTGCTGGTGGTGCCTGTGATTGGTAATTCTCTCTGTGGGACTTATGGGTTCATAAAGCAAAGAATGTAATCTAATCACCCATAGGTACATGATTTCTTTATCCCTCCTATCAGATGTAATGTGGGTCATAGTCACAATTTAATAACGGCCCAAGTAGGGCTCAATAAAAGTTACCATTAAGAGCTGAAAATGTTCTCCCATTTATTTCCCTGACAGAGCCTGGCTGCCACACAGGGTTTGGATGGAGATTAATGTCACCTGAGAACTGATGCCCTGCCAGGGCGAGAGAAACCATGTCGAGCCAGGGCTCGATGCTGAGCTCTGGCTGTACCCACAGAGGGGAGAGTCGGGGGTTCTGTTTCCCATGTGGGGTTGCAGCTGGCAGGGATACACTGCTCGTAGCGGAGCTGCTTGGCTGTTATCCTGTCTGCTGGGGACAGCAGTGTGTTCTCGGTCTCCAGTGGGAGAGGACATACATGTCACGGGTAACTATGATCCTCAATGCCACCTTCTATGCAGCAAGTCCTAGTGGCTGTGCTATTTGTTTTTTTTCCAAGGGAGTCAGAAAGATGACTTTGACCTCTGCCAACCCTTTAGCCCCTCTTCTGTGGAGGTCACTAAGAGCAGTGTGAGCTGAGATGAGGGGTTCAGAAGCCATCCCTAGTGCGTATTTGTAGCTGGTGACTCAGGATACGGAGAGTGCAAGACAAAGGCTGGGCTCCCTCCACTTGGAGTGGTCTGTGGGGCTCCAGCCTGGAGAGGGCGCTATGCTGACACACATTCCTCGGCTGAGGGGCACACAGCTTTTCAGATGCGGCCTCCAGTGGTCCAGGCCCAGAAGTTGCAGAGGCAGAATGCACATGTTGATAATGGCCTGGGGCAAGGCATATGCAGGAGATGCGCTAAGGCTGAACCCATAGACACACAGGAAACCCAGAGGGGAGAGGAACACACATAAAGAGAGGATCGGCAGCAATGCTTCCCAGCAGGAGCCTGTGTTCCATTACCTGGGAAGAGGAGCAAGTGCAAAGTGTGACGCTGAGGGAAGAGTGTGCAAAGTGATGCTAGGGAGGAGTGTGCAAAGTGTGATGCTGGAGAGAGGAGCCTGCAGCACCCTGGGCCCAGGATGCTGTAAGAGCGAAGGTGCACAGGTGTTCCTCCATCAGAAGTGGTGCTCACTGGAGATGTGGGCTCCCTGTGTCCTGTGTCACCCTCCCAGCCCTGGGAGTCAGGTGCCTTGGCCAGGCAGTGCTGCTCTATTGTGTCTGCACCCAAGACACCGTGGACCTTGGCTCTGGAGGAGGTGGCTATGTCTGCGAGGTGGCCACTTCAGGACGTTAGAGGAAACAGGCTAAGAGAAGGCCAGGACCTGACAGTGGTCAGGAGACCACCATCAAGGCAGGGGACACAGGCCCAGCTCTGAAGCTGTTTCAGCAGTGTCCACATGCCAGGGACCCTAGGACTCGAGGATGTAGGCCCCGAGGATGACCTTCCCTGCTCCTCAGCCCACCCAGTCTACACCTGCTCTCCGGAACCCTCTGGACAAGTGTGCGCTCGCGATTGCTTGTGGCTCTGAGACGGGGATAGTGTCGCGTGCTCACTGGAGTCCTTCCTCATAGCCCATGGTGTCCACAGCTGCACAGACCCCAACCCTCAGGCTAGTGTCCTTGTCTATCAGTGCAGGGCTTGGACTCCAGCCCCACCTCCCAGCTCACCTCAGCAGCCCAGCTCCTGTCGGGCCCCAGGCTGGGCCCTAAGCAGTACAGGAACACAGGGTGCAGGGCTCAGACAGTGGCCTTGAAGAGGTGAAGTGTGGCTGAGGAAAGGAGTCTGGATGCAGAGCCAGTGGCCACACCCCAGCCCATGGGGTCAAGGGGACGTTCCTGGCCCTGCAGAGTCAGTCAGTTTGGTGGCTGAACGCCCTGTCCAGAGGACAGGGCCCTCTGGGAGCTGGACAGTGGCAGTAAGTGGATCTTTTCACCCTAAAGTATGCCAGGCGCTTCAGGAGTAGTGAGCTGCTGGCTGTGTCCCTCATAACCCTGACCATTTATGCCTCAGTTGACTTCTCATCATGTTGGTGGGCCTCTTAACATCATGCCCATGTTTTCTTGCCTTGGGTAAGAAAAATATCCAGTGTTTCCAACACATCCAGAATAACAGCTCATGAGCATGTGCTTTCCTTGGCTGCTGCAGTGCTTTAACCAGGGCTCAGACCCTGGGCATGTCACCAGCCTGGGCTTTATAGGTGCCTTCGCCAGAACCTGGGGCCTGACCGTGAGGAGTATGTGTGGAGCATGTGGCATGAGGTGTGTGTGGAATATGTAGTATATGATGTGTGTGGACATGCTCCATGTAATGTGTGTGGAATATGTGGGTATGAGGTACATGTGTGTATCATGTGGTGTGTGAGTTGTGTGTATAATATGATGTGGTGTGTGAAGTGTGTGGAATACATACTGCATGAAGTATGAGAGGATGTGTATTATGTAAGGTGTGTGTAATATGTTGCACATGAGGTGTGTGTGGAGTTTGTGGTGTGGGGTGTGTATAGAACATGTGGTATGTGGAATATGTGGTGTGTGGAGTATGTGTGCAGTTTGTGGTGTGTGTGTGTAATACATGGTGTAGAACATGTAGTATGTGGTATGTGTGTGTAGAATACATGGTGTGTTGTGGTATGGAGCTTGATTTTTGTATTTTAAAAGAGTCAGATGTCTGAGTTCTTTATGGGAAGTTTCTCAAGTCTGAGAATACTCAATGGGCTCTTTGGGCGGAACTGTGTCCACTCCCAGTGCTGTGATACAGCCTTTCTCTCAGGTCCTCAGATAGTGACTCTCTTTGGGAAGAGAAAAGGGACCCTCTTCTGAGAAGTGATCTGTTAAGATGGGGCTCTCAGGTGGCCCTAGTCCCAGGTGACCGTGTCCGCATGAGAAGGAAACCTCAGACATAAGGACAGACACGCAGAGGCGAGGGGGCCCAGCACACTCAGGGAGGAGCTGCATATGGGCTGGGGCCGGAGCCACAAGCCTGGGATGCTGCAGCCACTTGAAGCTGTGTGGCAGGCAGGGCCTCCCCGGGAGACAACAGCGCCTGTCAGTTAAGCCACCAGCATGCAGTGCCCTGCAACATTGGCCCAGGAATTGTGGTGAACAGGGCTGACACTGGCCCTGAGGTCATTTCCAGTCTGTCGCTCCACCGGGGCACTCTCTGCCACCAAGGTCGGCCTGTGGCTAGAGTCTGTCCTCATCACGCCCTGCTGCCCTCCCTCCTCCTGGCCCTGACCCAACCAACGCATAATAACCCTGTCTACATGTCTTTAATTAAGTCTTGACAAGAACATGGGCCGCATGGAATGGAGGGATGGCCAAGTATGTGTCCCTGGAAGACACCTCCACTCCCTCTGTCCTTTCCATCCGTCAGTTATTTAATTAATGGCTAGTAGTCTGCGTGAGTAGAAATTTATCTAAGGGCACAATCATTCCATTTCTCCATATTTTCTTTTGCGGATTTTGTGAAAAAAAAGAAAGCAAACCCTCCCACTCATGGTGTCACAGCTGTTCCTGGGTCTCCTGGAGGAGAGGGAGGGGCCAGCCCTTGGGGCTCCATCCCCTCAGGGTTGAATGTGTCCTGGACTTCGGTGGGGACCTGGCAGGATGGTGGTCCCAGATCGCATGAGTGTGTGGCTGTTTGCTGCTTGGTCCTTCCTCTGTCCCCAGCCACAGTCTCCTTTGCACCCCTGTGGTGGCCATGAATCCTCACCAGGGCGCTCAGGTGCAGAGCATGGGGTCGGGCTGAGTCTGTGTCACCCAGCACAACTGGTGCACACAGCCACTCTCCATACCCTGACTGCCCTGCACCCCTGTCCGTGGAGACAGACACAAGCCCAAAGCCGCCACGCTCTGTCACTGCTGAGACCTGGTGTCCTCGTGTGCCCGCTGGTGGTCCCGCCCTGAAGGAGAGACGATGGAAGGCACTCCATACTCCACGACTGCCAGCGCCACTGGTCACTGCCCCTCCTTCCCGCTGTGAAGGTTTTGAGGTGACAGACACGGCTCTGTGAGCTCAGCCCACCACGCACCACCAGCCCTGCCACTTTATGATGCTACGAAGATCTGAACATAGGAGTGCTCACCACAGGCGACGGTGCAGTGCCATTGCCATCTGCCTCCTTTACATGCATCTGTGATGCTGGGCTAGGCCTGGGGCTGCAGGAGCTGAGACCCCAGTAGAGACTTGAGACACAGAGGGTGACTTAGGAACTTAGAAGCTGCCACACAGCTTCTAATTGACATGGAGCAAAACATTTCAGCTGGCTTCTCCCTTGGAAGATCCATACCCTGCACCCTTCCTGAGGTCAAACCTGCAGGCAGGGTGAGCACACTCTTCAGGCCCAAGCTGTGGTGAGACTGTACCCACAGTCCTATCTGGGCTCCCGCCTGTCACCTTTGCTCCGAGCAGGTGAGGGTCTGCTGTCCAGTGACCTTGTGCAACAGATTCTCACCTGAAGGTTGGGAGAGAAATGTGTATGGGGGGCAAGGGCAGAGGCAGGGCTGGGAAGATGACGCCTAGGCAGGCCACCTCATGAGACACAGGGACATGGGGGTGCTACCTTCCTCTGGCAGCAACCCCATGAGTGCCACAGAAGAGAAGAAGGAGGAGGAAGAGGAGGAGGAGGAGGAGCCATAGCTAGGCAGAGTAGGGGGCAGCTGCTGTGCCCCAGGCTGGGGGACAAGGTTGCCTTTACCCTGTTTGTCCCCAAGTGCTGTTGAAGGCTGGTCTGACCTTAACTGCCAGGTGACCAGCATTGCCTTGGGTGAGATCACAGAGTCCCCGTGACCCTTGTCAACAGCCCTCCAGAGGTGGATGACAAGGACTCTAGGCAACCTCACCCAAGTTAGACCTGCCAGGAGGAAGTGCCCTGTGATCTGTGTGGAGCCACAGGGGCTACTGTCTTCCCATCCTGGGGTTCTCACGAGTACAGCAACTCCTGAAAGACAGAAAGCAGACGCCTTTGGTCCTGGGATGCACAGGACACTTTGGGTGGTGACAACTGACAGGCGGTGACTTTCAGGGGCGTTATTAAGTGCTATGATCTAACTTTGCTCTTTCTCCTTTTTCCCTAACCCAGCCCTATCTGAGATACCACTGTCCCCAAAACTGGGCGTGAAAACCAAGACCTCTGGGATCCTAAAGGAGTCATGGGACTTACGGCTCTGGCCGTCCCTGTAGGCGATGCCCATAGACTATGGTGGGGTGCTGGTGCCCTGTGAGAACCTCTGTCTGGTAGCTTGTGAATGTGGACATGGGATGGGACATAGATAGGAAGTGGTCATCTACATGGGTCACTCACATCCACTAGAGAGACTGGAACAGGATGAACACGGGCAGCTGTGCTTGGCTGCTCAGGGGGCACCCATGTTTAGTCCTGAACCCCAAGATGGGGTGGTGGTGCTGGGGAGCAAGCGACAGCCCAGCTCCTAGGGTTGGCACCCCAAGGATGCCAGCTCTGGCACTGTCAATACACATTCGAGGTCCCACGCATGGTGAGAGTCTGCACTGCCTTGGCCTGTTCCTCTCTCTGGCCACCACACCACCTTCTGGACCCAGGAGAAAGGCCTTTCCCCGCAGCCTGGACCTCCTCAAGCATCACTTCCTGTGGACACGCAGCTGTGCATCACGTCACCCCAGTGAGCCCCAGCCCGACTTCTTCTGTGGGCTGGCAGCCCATACCCTGCAGGGCTGGTGCACAGCTATCAGGAGCAAGGACCCTGGCTACCAAGCGAAGACCGTGAGCTGCTCCTGCCATCGTGTAACCCTGGGATGATAGTGTAGCCATGTGCAGCGCTCCTCCCAGCAGCTCTGATGCACACGGCCACCCGCTTATGTCCCTACCCTGTGGGCTACCCAGCCCTAGGCTGCTTCCCCTGGACACCACAGCTTGGCTCTGGGGAGGATAGGTTTTGTCCTTAGATTTTCTGTGGGTGGCCTCGCCATGGTGATGTCTTTTTTACCCTATTATAAATTACTTTTTTGCAATCTTGCTTAAGCCGTTAGACAGAGGGAGGGGGCTGCAGGAAGTAAATACATATGCAATAAAAGCGGGATTTGCAAAGATGATAAAATCAGGCTAATTTGGATGAATGTGGCAAATGCATGTAGAGTTTCTGAACTACAAGCTAATTCTACAAATAATCACTCATAGGAGAGGCTATTTTTAAAACAATTCATTTTCTCTGCTTTCATGTCAACGAAATAAAACAAGGGATTAATGAAAGCATTCTTTAAGCACAAACTTGCCCGGGACACACAGCAGGAACAGACCAGTCTGGAAGCAGTGATTATTGCAAGGTGGCTTTGCAGGGTGCAGGTGGAGAGAGCCCTGGCCTTTTCCTTCCCAGGTCCTCTGAGCCTGACCAGGTTGCCCTGCATGAATCCTAGGCTGGTCTGCAATGTGCACTGTGCTGAGGAGCACAGATGCTTGTCCAGGGCCCAGGCTGCCCCTGCTGGCCTCTACCATATGTGCAGACCTTGACAATCCCAGACTCCAAGTCTGCCCGAACCTTTCAGTGCTGCCTCTCCCCCAGGCCCCACCTTGGGGTGCTCTGGGAACAGGGTCACAGCAACGCCTCTCCTCGGATGGCTGTCCACAGTTCCCCAACCCAACCCACTCTGCAGCCCCAGCCAGACCTCACGTTCCTTGCGATGAGACCACCCACCCTGAGAAGGACACACCCTGGGTCCATCCCAGGTGGCCCTGGTTCTGGGAGCCACTGTGTCTCAGAGCCACAAGTGCCTGTTGTTCAAGGTGCCAGTGCTTCAGACCTTCTGGGGCACCATGCCAGGTGTCCTATGGGTGTGTGGTGTGTCCAGCCTCTAGCCCACCAACCACGGGGACCAGGATCGAGCTCTCCAGGGGCCCTAGATCCCCACTCTTCAGAACCTAGAAATGCTACAGGCCTCCACTCTGGCACCTGAAGGAGTGGTACTCCCCGCCTTTCCTCACATTAGCCTTCTGCCACACTAGGGGTGGGCATCAGGCTTAGCTGGCTCTGGGTGCACCAGCCCTTTCCATAGGAGTGTGGAAGCTCCTTCCACTTGCTCCTGGGACTCAGCATTTAGGAGCTCCCACCGTCACAAAGCCTGAGATGACACCATCTTATAGCCCCACGAAGTGGCCAGGGTGAGCCTTTCCCTGAAAGAGAGGGCCCAACCCTAAAGGGCTACTTTAGGAGTTATAGGAAGGGCCAGAAGAGGAGGGAAGACCTTCAAATCTCCTTCCTGAGATGTCTTCTTCAGCCCCTTGCCTTCTGGGAATTCCCCATTCACCTTCTTTCCTCAAAGGCTGCAGGAGTTTATAACTAACTGGACCAAGAGAGTGTGACCAGGAAGGCTACGCATCAGCTAATTAATTCACCAGTCTGTAGTCATCAAACTCCTATTGGGTCCTTACTATGCTCATGGCCCTGTGAGCGTGACTGTGGGGGCCATAAAGCCCCTGTGTGGTCCCTGTGATCCCAGCACTTAGGAGGCTGAGGCAGGAGAATTGTGATTTCTAGGTCAGCCTAGACTCTACGGTAAGCTCATGGCCAGCCCGAGTGAGACCCTGTCCCCCCAAAACAAAACAGACAAAAAGGTCAGTAAGCTACAGCCCCTGTCACCAGGATCTTATCAGAGAGGCAGGGAGCCTCACCAGGACTCCAGGAGTGGGAAAGTGAATGGGTGCTGCGAGAGAGAAACACAGTGGACGGCTTCCGAGTCGCCTAGGTCCACCTCAGGCCATCTGCTTCCTGTGGATCTCACTGGATTTTCCAGGGACCATCTCCCCCGAGGCCGGCTGCCATAGGGAAGGCACCATGTCTGTCCCAAGCCAGCCCCTGCGGGGCTCTGTGTCTCTCTCCTCACCCCACCCCATACCTCACACCTCTTGGTTCAACCCTACACATTTCCTCCCTACCTCTCCCTGCTCACCAGCTCACTCGCTCCCTGCTGGGGAGGCTGCCAGCCCCCGAAGTTCTCTGAGTCACGGACACCAACCTTAGGCACCTCCCTCAGGTGTACAGTAATCGGTGCTGGAGTCTGAGCGCCCAATTGTGGATGCAGCAGACTCCACCATGCAGTCAGCAGACTTCAGAGTTATGCTCAAGACAGAAAAGCACAGGGTAAGGGTATCCAAACTAGCTTTACTTTATAAGACTTTAGCCCACCCACGTCCAAAATGTGTATTTGCAGAGGCTTCCTCATAAATTGCCCGAAACTTTTCACTTCATCTTGTAATTTATAAATGAGACATGGCAATTATAAAAATAAAATTTTTAATCTAAAGGGTAAGAATATTAACCATTAGGTCCAAGCATCTTTGTCTATTATTGGAGCCACAGCACCTAGTTACATTTCCATTTCCACTTTAATATGCATCCCATTTCCAAACTAAACACGGTATATTGTGGCTGAATTTACTTTTCATGAGTTATGCTTTTTCTTACATAATTAATTTAGAGTAAATTAAAAAGTATTCCTTACATGCTAAATCAAACAAAGTCAATATTTGGTTTTATATATCATCAATATTTTAAAGGTCATATTAAATAAATTTTATAATGTTTAAAAATGTACTAATCTGAAATAAAACTCCCCTTTACTTGAACACGACCTGTTTTTTTTCCATGTATAAAAAGGAGCTGACTTTAAAAAAAAAGTCTGTTCAGAAAAGACATAGGGCTGTCTCTCTAAGAAATGGTGCTGGGGAAAGCGGGTGGGTGTCTGCGTGCAGACCCTCACCTGTGTCACCTGGCATGAGATAGACAACTGCAGACTCTTAGGAGCACATACACAGGGAAGAGCGTCGCCATACTGGGGTCTGGCAATGACTTGGCTATGACACTAAAAGCACAGGCACCACAAAAAGAAAATAGATCAATCTGGTTTCATCAGAACAAAAACTTCTGTGTATCAAAGGACACTAGGAAAAGAGTAAAAAGGCAACCACAGGACAGGAGAAGCTACTTTCAAATCATTCTTCTGCCAAGGAATTAACATCTGCAACCTACGAGAATTCCCAAGACTCAAATAGCATGTGGGACCCAGTCCAAAGTGGGAAAGGACATGAATCGACATTTCTCAGAAAATGACACAGCTGGCCGGGAAGAACGTTCAGAGCTCAGGTCACTCCTTCTAAGGGAAACGCACATGGAAACTGCAGTGAGATTCACTTCACACCCGTGAGGACAGGAACCACGGAAATGCAGAAAATAGCAAGTGCCACCGAGGCCGTGGGGAGAGGAACACTTGGGGACTGTTGGTGGGCAGGTAAAATGGTGCAGATGCCCCAGAAAACAGCAAGAGTTCCCCCAAAACATGAAACACAGGATTGGCACCAGCCCCAGCAATCCCACCTCTCCATACATCTCCAAAAGATCTGGAAGCAGGGACCCCAACAGAAACCTGCACATCCCTGTTCATAGCACAATTCCAATACCCAAAAGGTGGAAGCAACACAACTGCCCATCCACAGACGAATGGATAAGCAAAACATGGCCCATTCACACAACCGAACACCATTCAACCTTCAGGAGGAAGCGCGTCTGACACTGGCTGCAATAGGGTGCTTTGGTGAGATTAGTTGGTCACGGAGGGGCAGATATCATATGATTCTCCTTACATGAGCCGTTCCCAAATTCACAGCAACAGGAGGCAACATGGGGGTTGCTGGGAACTGGGCAGGAAATAGGGGTTGGCATTTATTGGGGCAAGAGTTCTAGTTCAGGAAGATGATGCAGTTTTGGCAATGGGTAGTGGTGATGGCTGCACAGCACCGGAATCTGCTTACGCTGCCAAGCTGTGCACTTAAAATGGCTAAGCAGGTCCAGTTTGTTACGTGTGGTTTTACTATAATTAATGAAGGGAAAACTGAGGGGCCGCGTGGGACCACGTTGCATAGAAAAGGTCTGAGAGGGCCTCAGAGGGCACGAGACTGGAAATGGGGAGTGGTAAGGCTGCTGTCCAGCGCAGCAGCTCCCATGACTGGGGCTCTGCCTGCAAGCGCAGTCTTCTCTGTCCCAGACCCAGGACCTCCCCTGCTCCACCTCACCATGACTTCAGCCTGCAGAGCTCTGGCAAGGTTCTGACTCACCTGTCTCCACCCAAAAGTCATGCATGCCTGGATGCTCTGCACTGGAGGGTGGGGAAGGACAGACAGTGCTCAGCCGCCCGCCTGCCTGCCAGTGTGACGAGCAGCCATCAGAATGCCACCCCTGTAACAGCATTGAGGGACCTTCCTGGTGGAGCCGCCCTGGCCCCTTGTCCTGGGGAGCAGGGGGTGCCATGTGGCCAGAGGAGCCCTGTGGTCAGCGGGGACAGGGGCTGCTGGAGCCTTTCTTGGGAAGTGACCAGGACCATGGCTGGGAAGGCAAGGATGTCTGTCGGGGGCCGGTTTCCCTGGTGTCAGGCTTGGGGACCAGAGACGCCCACAGTCCCCACTATAGGGTCATGTGGTGCCCTTTCGTTCGGCAGACAAAACAGCTTTAAAGTTCAAGGCTCATTCAAATTGGATTTCAGAAACGCAAAGTCTTAAACATTTGTACCCAACTAAGGGATTATCTCTTATCTGTCCACAGAAAGGCTTTTGAAGAGGTAGGGAAAAAAGGTGGCTCAAATTTTAAATCGGGTCCTCAAAACTTGCTTGTCTGTGGCTCTTTCCTCGGGCTGGCTGCCTATTATCAAAAGGTAAAATGTCTCAGACTATTGAAAAAGGGATTTGCATAAATTGCTTTCACCTGCTTCTTATACGAGGTTAATGAAATTGGAATAGAAAGGAGTGGATTTCAAGCCAGAGCAGCCTCACTCCCCCAGAAGGGGCCAGCCTGAGCCCCGGGCTCAACTTGGGGACCCCTCCCTTAGGGGTCAGAGGCTGGGCCCACCACATCCTCTTCTGAGCCTAGGATCTGGAGCAAGCTCAGCTTGTTGTGCAGATGCTGCCCTGTCCTCGGGTCCCCCTGCTGTGGTGACTGGGTCCCCACATGAGGCGGCCACATAGGCACGGGGACTCTGGGCTGTCACCCAACCTCTGAATCTGGGCAGAAAAGATGAAGAGTCAGTAACTAACTTGATGCACTAATCTGTTTTGGATGCAGCATCATTAAATATAATAGAGTGTTTTACGAATCCATGGACCATCTTAGAATCTTCACATGTTTAAAGGAAGAAGAAATATAGAACACTGTCACCTTGGCTCGCTGTCCAGGAGGCACCTGGAGCCCTGTGGGCTCTGCAAAACTGGAAAGTGGGCTTGCCTGGTGCTGCTCTGTCTCTGATGTTTTGGGTTCCCCAGAGAAACTTCTCTCAGAGGAAAGGTCCCTGTTGCTAAGCTGGCATGGGGTGGAGGACGAGGGAACCTTCGGCACAATGATGACACCCATGCCCTGCACAGGGGAGCCCTGGAAGAGGCCTGGGCTCTGCAGATGGGGGGGCTCCCTGGCCTCCACCATGGGCCACCCTGGCTGTGCCCCATTGAGTCCACTACAGGCCCCGTGACCCCAGCATGGTTGCAGCTTGCTGCCTGGTGGCCCTTGGTTCACTCTCCCGGGGACTGCTCTGCCTCTCCCAGCTTCTCTACCCCTCGCCACCCCCTTTTCTACAGTGGGCAACCAGTGTCCTGCTCCAAAGAGAAAATGGCGCAAAGGGCTCTGTGCTGCTCCAGCCTGGCCAAGGTGTAACCTCCTGGGTATAACCCTCCCCTGCCTGTCCTAACACTCCCAGCATCCTCTGCTGTGCCCCGCCCCCTTGTTCCTGCATCCTGTGTGTCTCGGCTGTTCTGTCTGGGCACCATCCGCACAGCCCGCATACTCACTGGATTACGTGAAACACCACACAATACACACAGAACTCAAGAGCAAACCCATGTCAGCTTCTTCATTCTCTTGAAACTAGCCAAAGACAGTGACCTATACTCTGGAGGCTGAGGCAGGAAGATTGCAAATTCAAGTCCAGCTGGGGCAACTAAAAGACTTAGGGAGAGTCTGTCCAAGATGAAAAAATAAAACATAAAAAGGGATGGTGATGCAGCTCAATGCAAAGTCCCTGGGTTCAAGTGTGGAGTGTATGATATGAGAATCATGCACAAACTGTGGTTACCCCCTATTCTGCGGGGGAGAACTTCTAAGACCCAGTGGGCATCTGAAGCCACAGCTAGTGCCAAACCATGTATACATCATGCCTCTTCCTATTCATACATTCCTATGACAGTTGTTTAGTTCATGACAGTTTAGTTCAGTGTCAGGCACCGTAAGAGATTCACAACGATAAAAATATAGAACAGGCATGATACACCATCATTGTGATGATTTGTCTTGATTGTCATTTCCTGGGCTTGTGAGACACTTTGCAGATGAATAAAGCACACTTCTGGGTGGGTCTGGGGGGTTGTAGAGGAGAAGCCTTGGGGACTGTGTCTGGTCCTCAGTGGCTTCTTCCTCTCTGGCTTTTTCCCTTTCTGCTTCCTGTTTGCCATGAGGGGCGAGTTGTTTTCCCTCATGCCCTTCTGCCATGATTCTTGGCCTGGCCATAGGCTTAAAGCAATCGAGCCAGCCAGCCATGGACTGAAACCTTTGAAACTGACCAGAACAAATCTTTCCTTCTTTAAGTCGTTTATGTCAGGTATTTGGTCACAGCCAAAAAAGTTGACTAAAACAGTCATACAAGTTACTTGAAGCTTAGGAATTTATTTTTGGAATTTTCCACTTATTTCTGGTTCATGGTTGACCAAGGTAACTGGAACCTGGGAATGCAGATGGCAGGTGGGTGGGACCCCTGCGTGTCAGCTGCATGGTGGGCCTTGCCAGTGTCTCTCTGGATGAGGCTCACTGTGGGAAGGTCACCTCCTCCATTTGGTGGGCTCTCAACTGGATGCTATGTCTCAAAGGTCTGGGTGTCTGGTGTCTTTCCGTCTGGCTATGAATGGTCTATTTCCTGTATTCCCCTTGGCTTTGCTTTCTATGCCTCCTGTCAGGCAGATAACACATGCCTCTCGGCTGGCCCTGCCATCTCACCATGCATGTGTGTTCCTCCTTCAGTAAACGTCAGCTGCACACCTTCCCCTAGATGAGCTGCCCACGTACGCACGCACACATCACATCACACTGCCGTCACTGTTCCCACTCGCAATCCCAGGACTCCTGTCTTCATGGCTAGTCGGCCTTCCCTATTCCTGCTCAGGTTATTGTTTGAAACAACGCCCTCAGGGGACACATCTGTTCCTAGGACAGGATTTTCAGATGAGGCTGGTCTGAGGACTCTCTCCTGGCATTTCTAGGTGGCCCTATATCCTGGTCATGGGGACCTCTGCAGTTCCTAGGCTCTTACAGTACCACGAGGGTCCATGGCTGCACTGCTGCAATTGCTTCCTCTGCATCTCCTCTTCCTAGAAAGTACTGGTTGACCTTGCCCGGCTGTTAGAGCATCCTGTCCACGAATCACCATCTCTGCCAAGCCCACTCTGAACTCCCCAGGAAGGGACGGCTCCTTCCTGCCCCTTTAGTGCCTGTGACAGCATGGCCACACGGTGTCACAACTGCTTGCTTGCAGTGTGGGCCATGTAGCTGCTGGAGCAACACCTGGCTGGGCAGATGCTCAGTGAATAGTTCTTGAAAGGATGATAAACAAGCTAAGGAGCTTTCTTTGGGACCGGGACTAATCGCCCCTGGGGGTGCCCCCCCCCACACTCTGGCCACACAGTGGGTAAGCAGTCAGTGCTCCATAAATGTTAGCTCCATGAGAATACAATCTGCTCTTTTTGAAAAAGATACACACACCACTTCAGTCCCAGGCACACTTTCATAAGCATATGAAACTGCTTTGGTGAATCTCAGCTTTTTGCATTTGCACAAGACAGAAAGGGGAAGGGAAACTTTCAACATCTTCCTTTCCCAGAGATGTACAAATATTTTAACAACATCCCAGTGACTAACCGGTGATTCAGCCAAGATTCCCAGAATAAACAGAACTCTATTCTTAACTCTGCTCTGATCTTACTCAAGTGTTACCAGGCTACACTTACATCTGGCATGAAATTGTGTTGCCTGGGCTTTGCAATGACAATGACCCAGGGCCATGGCCAGAGAGGTCACAGTCCAGCCCCACCCAGCTGCAGTCAAAGCACGCAGGGCAGCAGGGAAGCTAGGTGGAGGTCACCTGAGCTAGCGCCAGGTGGTCATCTCTGAAGCCAGTCTTTGCTATGCTCCAGCCTCTTCCAGGCTGGGTGTTGGCACAGGAGCCAGCCAGGCAGCTACTTGGGAAATGCACACATCTGAGATTGTCAAATAGCTGCCTCTTCCTGCCACTATGAGAGGGGTCACCACCCCAAAGAAGCTGTAGTTGTGACAGTGATATGCAGCTCAGGTTGGTGCCTTCGAATTGCAGAGCATCGGCTTTGTGGAGTTTGGGCAGAGCCTATCTGGACGTGGCACCTGGGTGACCAGGGCCCTGCTCTCCCAGCTGTGTCAATCTGAGCAGCTCCAGCAGACCTGGTCCTAACTCTCTCTTACCGTTGTCCCTCCCAGTGCCCAGCAAGTCTCAGCTGGGTCACATCCATGTCTATAGCACCCATCTCTACCAAAGAGATGACCCTTGATGAAATTTGGCTGGGAAATCTACAACACTGGTCATTACTGGACTAAACTGATGGGTCACTTTGGTAAGAGCAATCCCCTTTACATTGCCTGTGGACACTGCTGGGTGTGTGGCTATGGTATGTCCAGGGCTCCAGGCAAAAGCCAGGTAGGACAGTGGGGATCCAATTTCCCCAGCCATCAGCACCTTACTGGGGCTCACACTCACTGGAGCCCAGGAGCCCAAGGTCTGGGCACAAGTGAACTGAGTCTGAACATGGAGTTTTAAGTCTATGCTCAGAAATCATTAGGTCGCTCCAAACTCAGTGAGTATTTTTACAAAGTAGTTGGGCTAGACTAATGGAAGTCTATTTGACACTGTGAGAGTGTCAATACACTTGAAACTGCAGGACCTGCCCCAGCTCCTGGGCTGGGCTCCAAACCCAGGGTGGGGCACGTATCCACCCTACTCCCAGCACCCGCTCTGCGGAAGACAGACGGCAGCTCGGTGGAGTAGAACAGACTCCTCTGTCCACTTGGCTCCCCAGAGCATGGCTGCTCACTGTTTTCTCAGGAAACCATGGATCATGGAGATTCAGGTGGACTTGGGCAGCAGCTCACGGTCACCTGGGATGGTCTGGGATGGGCATGCAGGGCTGGCCACATGGCTCCAGAGAGTCAGCCTGGCTACAGCCTGGTGTCTCTTGAGAACAAAGCCTGCCGTCAGGCCCTGGCCCAGCATGGTGCTCTGTATTCTGAGCCTAGATAACTTGCACAGCCATGGGAGCAGAGGCAGCTCTGGGACTCTGGTGTGCACATGATCGTGGAAGAAGACCTGGCCCCTGCCTGGTGCTCCAGTACACCATGTCCTGCTTTGTGCCTGGAGTTCTGTGTGTCTACCTTGCACATGATTCCCTCCATTTTCAAAGAAGAGAAAAGGAAACAGTTCTGAGGGTGCCGTGGGAGCGTGGAGGTGTTGGTGCAGGGGCAGCAGCTTCCCTGTGTGGCTGGAAACCCCTCTGCCTTGCACATGGGCTGACATTTTAAAAGGGTAGAATAAATTTGCTCCTTACCAGTGCCCTTTGCAGAAGCTTCATGACACTCCCAGGTGATGTGGCTTCTTAGTAGAAAGCAGCCCTGGTGGGGACCTCAATGGACACCCTGGACAAACACGGGAGTGGAGCATCGGTTCAGCTGTATTTTTTTCACTTGCTCAGTAAGAAGGTGATTTGACACCTGTTTCTGGAAGCCTTACCCTGCACACCACGTTGCCCACCCATCTCATCTTGTACATCTGCTCACCAGAGTCCTGGTAAGATGTCCTCTCCTGGACAGCCAAGGCCCTGGGCTGTCCCCAGACGTGGCCAGGTGTGCATGTGACCCCAGGGTATCTTTGCCTGAATGATTTGGAGGCTGTATTTGCTGCACTTTGGACTTTCTTTAGTGTGGTCCAGGAGCCATGGTATCTTCGGACACGCCAAGCACACGTGTGAGCTGTGTAGGCCTGGAGGCTGGGTGTACTGTGAAAGGCTGGGCTGCCTTTCTTCCTGGTAGAGCTGGCCTTATGTCCTGGAAAAGACTCCAGAGGAGGGCTGGCTTCCCCTTTCAGGGGCCAAGTGTCCTTGTTCTTATACCATGTCCTGTGTGGAAGCTCAGGACCAATCTCTTGCACATAAAAGTCTGCTCTTCACAACAGTGGCTGGCGTGGCAGAAATGGGGCCATGAACACCAGTGTTCAGGGATATTGGAGCATTGCTGTGTCCTGGGAGGAGTTGGTCACTGTTTTCAGGGCAAAAACATGTGCGGAGTCCCTGCAGCCCACTTGGAATGCCTGGACAGAGCCAAGGGCACTGAGCCTTAACCTGGATGTCCCTGCGCTTGTGGGTAATATGGGCACCTGCCTCTTGGGGCATGGGCTTGGGTAGACATGCAGTGCACATGGTACCTCTGCTGCTCTAGAGAGCCTCACCATTCTGGTGAGTGCTGTTCTTCAAATTTTATTTTATCATGAAAGCTTCTACTTTTAAACATTATGAAACCTTCTTAGTGCCATATTTCTTTTACAAAATCTATTAGAGTAGAATGTCACAGTGTACTAATAGATCAACTAGACACTGGCTGTGTCCAGTGAGCTACTTCCGACACTTCAGATCTGTTGTCCTCAAATGCTATAATCTTCCAACATCAGGAGGAGAGCCACTGGGACAGAGAGGGGCCCGGAGGAGTGTGGAGCCAGCCTTGGCAGGGTGTGTGTCAGCAGGACACAGAGGAAGGAGAACAGAGTTCAGACAGGGAGCCACAGATGCCACACAGAATCTCAGCTGGCGACTCCCTGGTCCATGCTGAAACCCATAAGCACAGAAGAGCAGAAGGGACGATGGCTATGAGAGAGTCTTCGGCTAACTCTTTGGCTCAGTGCTGGCCATTTGTGAGCAGACTAGGTTTATACTCAGGATGCCCACTTTGACAGACTTTACACATAACCCTTTGGTAGCTGATGTCTCAGGGATCACAGCTGTCAGGTTTTGCCTTGGGAAGAAGCAGAACCCTGTGCTGCTCTAGATGTGTTTTATGCTGTGTCCATTCCTGTCATGGTGTGCAGGCCTGGGTGTGTTCTTAGGATGTTAGTAGTAGGCCAGGCTGTGGGCTGTCCCCATGCCCTGGGGATCTCAGGGAGGATGGGAGGAGCCAGGCACAGCTGGGGGAGCAGGTGAAGGAGACAGGTGATTTTGAAATATAAATCTTATTCACTTATTTCTCACAGGCTCTCCCACTTAGCATCCTTTCCCCCAGGAGCTCAGAGTACTTTCTGCATATGCTTGTATTTCTCATTCCCAGGTCCCCATGAAGCGGGAGTTAGGTTTCATGGACAAACTGTCCTCGAGATTGGTAGCCAGAGCCAGGGGCTGGTGACTCACTTGAGGTCACAGGGCTAATGCAGATGTTCTGAAATCAGGGCTACTTCAGTCCTTCTGTGTAGTGGGAGGGTTGCTCGACAGGGTGCCCTGAGGTGACATTCACAAAGAGCCCTCTCTTCTGAGCCACCTCCCCATGAAGGACTGGATCAAGAACGCTGCTTCAGCAGCAGCTTGACTTCCCCTGCAGCAAACATGAAGTAACCTGTGTGTGCTGATCCAGGGGTCCCTGGGATGAAGTTCGGAGGGACATGAAATGGACCAGGTTCCAGGTTGTGATCAGAGCCCTCGCCTCGCTGTTGCCAGTGTGACCGAGGCACCAAAGCATCATCTCAAAATATACGCGACATCTTGTTCTAGCTCTGTGGAAGGCTGAAGCAATATTTACTTTGTCAGAGAAGAAAAATAACCAAACTAACTCACCATTTCAGAAACCACTGAAAAGAAGCCATAAAGAGAACAGAGAAAATGACACCCATCCCCGGAAGCTGCTGGCAGATGAGCAGTGGAGAATGGACTCAGATAACTTCTTCACACTCTCTCTCCAGGCCGTGGTGTCCAAGCCTTCATCTTGCCCGGGTGGCACCGAGTGAAGAGCAATTGTCTTCAGCCACACATAGAATATGCGGTGTAGTTCCAAGCACCCTGGGCCCAGCAGAGTCTCCATCCTGCATCAGCCAGAGCCCTGGACACAGTCCCTGCCTAACTCAAAAGGCCAGTGCTCTGTCTGGTTAAGCAGCAAGGGTCAATGGCTGCCTTTTCTGCCTGGTACTCTGGACACCTGTGAGACACCACCCAGCACTCTGTGCCCTCAGTAGGCTTGTAGAAATCTGTACATGTTAGTCCTGGGCAGATTTGTTTCTGAGAGTCAGATCTGAGAGCCCACAGGAGCCTTCACATCGGGAGCCTGTTCCACAGACACTGGAATATACATTGGGTTAATAGCATTGAGGCCCAACCAAAAGAAATCCACAACAGGAGCCTCAGAAACAAGGCCCATACCTTCCCTGGTCTGGTTATTGAGCTTGAACAGCTGCCCTAAATGGGACTGTGGACAGAGGCCTCCTGAATGGAGTGATCTCCATACAAACTCCCAGACTGTGAAGGGGGCAAAGAGGAAGGTGACTTGCAAGATTAAAGACTACTGACCTGGGAAGAAAACAGTCCTCTGGAAATGCACAGGAACTTCTCTCTCACTCTTTTGTTTTTTCTTCTCCATAATTGGTATGTTTTTGATTTTTCACTATTTTGTTTTTTTATTTTTCACTATTTGGTGGAGTTTGGAGTTTTATCACCCACTTCCTTGTCTCTCCCTTTAGTAGGACTTTGACGAATTTGTCTGAATAGGCCTTCCTTTCACTCTCTCTCTCTCTCTCCCTCTTCTTTTCTCGATTTCTTTCAACTTGTTCCCTCGGTATTTTTTCTTTTCCTCTATTATTTCTGATCTCCACTCTATTATTTATCCTTCTCCTAAGTGGTTGTCTGTGTTACTGTTATCTAATACCACTAACTTTCCTTTACTTCTTTACAGGATTTCCTACACCAGTCTTACCACATTCCTCACATCTACTGTTGCTTTGTTTTTCACAATTTATTTCTTTTGCTTTTTTTCTTCATACTACCGCACGTGCACCACCTACCCATATGAATCTATAGGTAGTTAGCTATATCTTACTACAACTGAATACTGCTTTACAGTGAAAGGGGGTAAATTGCTCTATTGAGGACATATTGACTGTATATAATTTTCTCATTAGTCTTAGATTTTGTTATATAGTTATAAGTCTTGTACCTAGGGTAAAAGGTGACATAATATTAGTTATTACAGTTTGTCATTTTCCAGTTTGAGTTTGCTACCATAGTTATTACTTATTGTACTAAGTTAGCCAAGGTGACATAGCTGTTGTGATCAATTGATCCTCCTTGTATGCCAATACCTGAATTGTATGGAGGCCATAAACAATACTACACCTAGTACCAAAGAACTGGGTGCCAGGCCAAAAAGGCTGCAACCTCTCATCCCTAATAAACAGAGGAAGTAGGATCCTGGGACAGATTCAAAGGCCAACAGCCAGCTACATCTAGAAGACACCTCTGAAAAGTAGTCATTACGTAAACAGGTCTTGATATAGTAATAAAACTACCTACTGTATGCAACGTACAAGGCTCAACACATAAAATAAACAAACAAAAAAGCAAATAAAATGAGAAAACACAGAAACAAAATGCAAACCAATACATCCAATTCACCCAAAGCAAGCCCAGAGGGCATTGAAGTAAAAGAAATCAAAACCATCCCAGCTGAATTTTATGAAATGATAGCAGCAGAAGTAACAAAACAAATGAATAAGTCCCGAGACAAAAACAACACAGAAATAATCACACAGATAATAGAAGAGATGATGACCATAAGGAAGGAAATGATTAGTGAATCTAGGGTAGATGCAGATAAAAAATAGAGTAGCTTAGGGAAACCATGAATGCCTAATATAGGAAAGAACTAGATGCCATAAAACAGATACTAAAAATTATACTGAAAGCATACTCAGTAGGATCAACCAATGTGAAGATAGAATATCAGATCTAGAAGACAGGATTGTGACTGGCAATCATCAAATGAAAGACCTCTTAAAAATAGCAAGGGACCACAAAAAATCAACCCAACAGCTGCTAGATAATGCAAAGAAGAATAATATAAGACTAATTGGAATCAATTAAAAATCAGAAGACAACACAAAAGACATAAAAACCTGTTCTCAGAAGTAATAGCAGAGAACTTTCTAAGCATGGGAAAAAAATTTGACATACAGATAAGTGGCATGCATAGAACCCCAATTAGCCATGATCAGAAAAAATCCACACCAAGGCATATAATAGTCAAGATTCCAGAAATTCAACGCAAGAACAGAATATTAAAGGCTGTTAGAGAAAAGAAACAAATCATCTATAAAAGAAAATCCATTAGAATCACAGTAGACTTCTTAACTTAAACTCTTAAGTCAAGGAGAGCTTGGAATGAAGTATTTCAATCCCTAAAAGAAAACAACCTCCAACTCAAATGGTTGTACCCTGTGAAGTTATCTTTCAAAATTGATAGAGAAATGAGATACTTCCATGATGAAGAACACCTGAAGAAATTCACAATCATCAAACCAGCACTCCCAAAATTTCTGAAGGATACTCTAGAAAGAGACAATGAAGACAACAATTCCAATAAGCAATTCTCTCCCAATAGAATGAATCCACCAGGCAAGGCAAACAATTAAATAGAAGGGAAATAAAGGGAGCCAATAACAGGAAAAAAATACAATGACAAGGATAAGTCAATACCTACCAGTTATAACCATCAATGTCAATGGTCTCAATTCAACAATCAAAAGAAACAGATTGGCAGAATTGGTCAAGAAAGAACCACAATATGTTGCATACAAGAAACACATGTAACTCAAAAAGAAATTCATAGACTGAAAGTCAAAGGATGGAAAACAATACTCTATGCAACAGAAACTGGAAAAGAGCAGGAGTAGCTATTCTATTTGCAAAATGGATTTCAAGCCAAGACTGAACAGAAGAAACAAAGACAGTCACTATGTACTTGTTAAGGAAAGAATCCAAGAGGCATAGATAATTATAAATACATATGTAACAAATACTGGTACACTCAACTATATAAAACAAACACTATTGTATATGAAAAACTAGATATACACTGATACAGTTATAATGGGGGACCTCAACACCCCACTGTCACAAATAGAAAGATTTACTAGAAAAAAAATCAAAGAATTATCAGAGCTGAACTAAATCTTTGAACAATGGACTTAGTAGACATCTTTGGAGAGTTCCACCCCACAATAACAGAATATGCCTCTTTCTTAGCAGCACATGGGACTTTCTCCAAATAGACCACATGCTCACTCATAGAGCATGCTTAAGTAAATGCAAAGGAATTGAAGTTATGCCATACATATTATCAGATCCTAGTGCAACAAAATTAGAAATAAATGGCAAAAGAGACCACAAAAACTATATAAACACATGAAAATTAAAAAATACTCTCCTGAATAACCAATGGGCCCAGATGAAATTAAAGAAGAAATTAGACAGTTTCTACAATTGAATGATATTGCCAATACAACATACCAGAACTTATGGGATGCAATGAAAGCAGTCCTAACAAGGAAGTTTATAGTGGTGAATTCCCACATCAGAAAAACAGAGTGAGTTCAAATAAATATCCTAATGTAGAACCTCAAACTTTTAGGAAAAGTGCAAGTTAAGCCCAAAGCTCATACGAGAAAGGGAATTATAAAGATCAGAGCAGAAATTAATACAATTGAGACTAATGTAACAATTCAAAGACTCAATGAATCAAAGAGTTGGTTCTTTGAGAGACTAAATGAAATAGAAAAACCTTTAGCCAACCTTATAAAAAAAAAGGAAAGAAAAGACCCAAATCCATGCAATTAGAAATGAAAAGAAGAAATCACAAGAGATCCTGTAGAAATCCAGAAGATCATCGGTACCTACTTTGAAAACATGTACTCAAGTAAGATGGAAAATTCAGAAGAAATGGATAGATTCCTAGATACGTGAATTACCAAAGCTGAATCAAGAAGATACAAAAATTCTAAAAAGTCTAATATTAGTCAATGAAATTGAAGAAGTAGTAAAAAACTACCAACAAAGAAAAACCAGGTCCCAGCAAATTCACTGCTAAGTTCTACAGAAATTTAGCAAAGATCAACTCTTTAATGAAATTGAAAGGGAAGCAATACTCCCAAACTCATTCCTGGAAGCAAGCTTTACCCTGATACCAAAATCAGAGAAGGATCCAACCAAAAAAGAGAACCATAAGTAAGTATCCAGAAACGAATGTAGATGCAAAAATCCTCAATAAGATACTGGCAAATAGAATGCAGCAAATCATGAAGAAGATGACCAAGTAGCATTCATCCCAGGGATACAGGGATGGTTCAACGTACACAAATCAATCAATATAATATACCACATTAACATAATCATCTCAATAGACGCAGAAAAAACATTTGACAAAGTCCAACACCCATTCATGATAAAAATCCTACAGAAAATTGGCAGAGAAGGTCTTTATCTCAATCTGATAAAAGCCATCTATGACAAACCAACAGCCAACATCATATTAAATGGTCAAAAATTGAAAGCTTTCACTCTAAAATCAGGAACAACACAAGGATGCCCACAATCATCATTGCTATTCAGTGTAGTTCTGGAAACATTCTTAGCCAGGGCAATTAGACAAGAGAAAGAAATAAAAGGAATAAGGATAGGAAAGGAAGAAGTTAAATAATCATTATTTGTGGCTGACATGATACTCTACATAGAAGACCCCAAAACTGCACCAAACGACTCCTAGATTTAACAACCTAATTCTGTGGTGTAGCGGGATACAAAGTCAACTCTTGGAGCCACTTTCTGGGTGAACCATGGTCTCCTGGTCCCTTGAGGAAGGATGCCGCCAACAGTCCTGTGCCCCTTGGGTCCTGGGCTTCCCAGCGCTTCCTCAGTGTGGTTCCCAAGCCTTGGCACTTCACTCCCCGCACCTCACTGTCACCCACCTCCTTTTCTTTCCTGGTGCACTGGGGTCCTTGAAGGCAGAGTCTGCATCTGATGGTCTCTGAGTTTTTCACAAGGTCACAGACCTTGAGTGGCTGAGAGCCCAGTCACCTGCAAAGTCAGGTGTGGAGAGACCAACCCCCTGACGGGTCACTCTGCACCAGTGCTCCAGCCCGGAGTCAACAAACACAAAGACAATTAAGTATGCTTCCCCCAGGAAGCTTTCCCCAAGACAGCTGACAGTGCTCCATGCTTTTAGGTAAGGTTTTACCCTCACCTGTAGCTTCTTTGTGTGGTGACTAGTTTGAACCGCTCAGATGGTCAACATCACTACTTTTGTCTATGTGCACGGAAACCATGGCTGGCTGGGCCCTGGCCACATGGCTGCTCTCACCTTGACAAGGGGAGGTAAGGCAGCTCCTCAGGGGTGATCAGGCTGAGTTTCCTGTCCACATCACAAGGCTCCTACTCATCTGGCGGCTGCAGAGGTGCAGAGAGGGGACCCAGCTACTTTTTCCAAAAGTGGGTTTCTATCCTGCTGACTGATGGGGTCACTGACCACCCAGGAAGCAGGGCAGATGGGGAAGCTGTGGCGGGCTACAGGTGTCACTCTGGAGGCTGGGGGCAAGCTTGTGCACACCCCAAGGGGAGAACTCCCAAGCTCACCCTGATACTGGGCAAGGGGCTGTGGACCTGCACTGCATCTCATACTTCCCAGATAAACCTCCAAATGTTGTCATCTCTGATAGCCACTTGACAACCAGGCCAGACATAAGACCATGCTAACTTGGACCTGGCTTCTTCCTAACAGCTCCTACTTGCCATTCTCAGGTTCTGATGTTTATATCTCAGAAGGGGCCAAGGAAAAGACGAGGCTGCTATTCGATTACATCTGCCTTAGCTAGGCTTCAGGGTGACACTGGGCTGGATTCACTTGGCTAAGTGCTCCACACTGTAGTGGATTCAACATCTGAGGGGAGAGAACCTAAGGACCCTTGGGCAGTGTCCCTGGCTTGGAAGGAGTATCCTAGAGGTACTGCCTCGATAACTGCTCCTCTAACAGTTCTTACCCACGCAGAGTCCCTGTGCCCTATCACCTCCTATAGGTCCTCCAAATACCATAGTGTATGTACTTAAGGATTAAGTCCACAGCACTTGAGCTTTGGGAACCACATTCATCCCATAGCCACCTCCCCACAGAGAGTGCTGCTGCCTGCCCAACCACCAACCAGGCCCCCGCGCCCACAGAGTCCTGTTCTCAGTATCCACACCACACTTCCTTGCCTGAACGAGATACACTTTCCTACTTGGGATACACATTCCTGGGTGACTGAGCTGAGAAGTCACTCAACTGGGCTTCCTGTAACACTGAGGTAGAGCTGGTCTGCCCTGGCCATCTGCATGACTTTGTGGAAACTGGGAGACAGTGGCAGCATGCTCGGCCCCATTCCACTGGGCATGGTTCTCCACGACACTGTCCAGATAGCTCCACCACTTTCATGCTGGTGCCATCTGATCATCTCATGTCTTGATCTTTACACAAAGACCCAGATTTACGCTATGTGTGCTGAACACCTGTGGCGTGTCAGGTGACAGGAATGTATTATCTGGCAGATCATGAAAACATAGCAGCAGGGCAGGACCCACTCTGGAAATAATACACAGCTCTTCGTGAACACACCAGGCTTCCATTCTAATAATGAAAAATTGAAAATAATTCTTTACTTAGAACATAGTTACAATATTGTGGCCACTGATAGCCTTGATTTAAGATAGGAATCAGTTCTGCTTTGAGGCTGAGAGAGCGAGGAGAGCCTGGAGTTAAGTTTTCACACATAAATATGTGCAGCACTGGCGCTGCCCAAATACACCTGTGATGGGAAACAGGCGCCCAGGGGCAGGCTGCGGGGGGTGCCGAGACACTGTGACCACTGCACTCCTCCACACATTCAGGTGGGCACACAGGAAGGGAAGCCCTGGCCACCAGGATCCCTAGCCTCTCCGCAGTCTAGGCCCAGCCTCGTGGCCCTGCTCCCCACCTCTGCCCATACCTAGGTTCCCCCGAGCTTCAGGACACCAGGCCCCGTTCTGTTGGGGAGAAGTAATTAAGGCTTAGAGATGGTGATGGCACTTCTAGGGACCCAGGCCCAGGGTTAGAAGGAGAAATAGGTACGGGGGAGGTGGGTACTTCCAGGGCAGACCCAGGTTCCTGGCCTCAGCCACCACCTGCACGGCTGTCGGGCTCCATCAGTCAATTGCTCTATGGTGAATGTGCCCCCTGGGTCTCAGACACTGTAGAGTCCAAACTTCCTCCGCCCCATGCACAGCTGAGGCCCAGGAGCTGGTACCGTGGGCCCCCTGAGGAGAGGTACCCACAGTCATGGGAGGTGGCTCCCCAGGAGCCAGCAGTCTGACCTAGGGTGGCCCCACAGCCTCGCCACTGTGGCCCTGCCAGTTCCTGGTGTCGGGCCCATCACACTGGACACTCTCCATGTTATCTAATGTTTGTTGGAATGTCTCTGGCCTCTTTTGAAAGTAGGTTTGGGGAGCTAGGACTAAAGCGTGAAGTATCATTCTCCTCTGGTCCTTGGTTTCTCCTCTTCTTCCTGGCTCCACTATGGCCAGGCACTGCACTGGTCCATTGCTGTTGCCACCACAGAATATCTGAGGTCCACTCAGTTTTCAATTCTGGTTGCCAGAGGTCTATGAACACAGAACCAGTGCCTGGTAAAGGCACTTGGTGCAGAAATAAGAGAACCAACCTTCGTGGATGAGGTGCTAGAGCGGGGAGGAGCCAGGCTGGCTCTTCCAGAACGATCAGCCCTTGTGGAACTACTCCTTTCCCAACAGCACGAACCCCTCCCAGCACAGCATTCCATGACCTATGACCTCCACTAGGTCCCACTCTCAAAGGTTCCTCCACCTCCACCCAGGGAGGCAGGAAATGTCCCTGGTGCTGACATCCTCAGTGCACTGGGAAGTGTCACTCATGGCCTCTGAGAGGCCTGCACCAAGCAGAATGTAGCTTCTCTGGGTGCTGGGCACAGGGTGCAGAGTAGTTGTTGCCCCGGGGGTGAGGGTAGGGGGACCTGCCACCAGACAGGGTGTGTTCAGGACCACACCTTGCCTCTGTGAGAAAGGGACACAGACCCCAGGCTCCTCGAGAAACTGCTCCCCAGTAAGCACCCCACCCTGCAGGTGGGGGGTAAGGCAGTTGCATTACTGACTGTGGTTGAGAGCACAGTTGGTGTCCAAAGGCCCATTAATGGGCTGGGGGTTTGCACTTGGCCCCAATACCAGGGAATTGATTTCTTTCTCGGTTACAAATTGCAAATGGAGACATCCTGACATGCTAAGGAAAGTCTGGGGATTGGGGTGCATGGAGCAATATCCAGACTAAAGAGACAGCTAAATTCTAGCTCGTGTGAGCTGGACAAGGTGAGGATGGGTCAGGAAGGGAGGGGGACAGTGGGAAGAAAATCCATACAGTGAATACGCTGATGGCGGTGGCAGGTTTTCTTTTGAATGAGAGCACCATGCATTTAAATTAAATGTCAGATGCAATTTAGCAACCAGGCATCAGGAGGCTGAGGGTGTGCAGAGAGAGCCGACAGTCCTCGGGTGGTTAATTGCTGCCCCTCCAGCACCCTGCAGAAGGGTCCCTTTCGGAGGTGAGCTGAACCTGCCTTCATGAGGGCTTAGCCAAGGTGATAAGCAGGGGCAGTGCCTGGAACAAGTGAAGTTGTTGCCTGGAAGGCGGTCCCCTCCAGTGCCCCCAGTGACTCTTAATTGAGGTTGCTCCCTGGGTGGTGTGCATAGTGGAAGCCTGACCTTACTTCGAGAACTTAATCAAGGCTGATGGAGGAGCGGAACCATCCCTATGGCCCATGTCTTTTGTTTCCAACATTAACCAAGGCAGAGGGACAGTTTCCGGAGGGAGGGAAGGCATGGCAAAGGCATTCCTCTAAAAGACAGGAAGGAAGGAAAGAAGGAAGGAAGGAAGGAAGGAAGGAATAGGGAGAGGAAGGAAAGGGGGAAGGCTGAAGAAGAGCAGAGTGGTGTTGTGCTCTGACATGAAGGGATGCCACAATAGACAGGTTTTGCAGCTAAGTGTGGCTCACAGTGAGCCAAAAAATCTGCTTTTGTGTGACTTCTGACCCTAAGGAGCCCCAGTGTGCTCAGATATATCCTGGCTCGAGCACGGGACAAGAGCTGTGCCTCACGGGCATTCCCACTGCCCTGGTTCGAGGGCCCTGCACTCCTCTCCCTCCATAGTTCTTGCCAGGCAAGCTGGGCTGTTTCCAGGGCTGGGGACACAGCCCAGGGAGGCTGACCAGCCCGGCAGGGGACGCAGTGGGGCAGTTACATGGCAGTTACATGGGACTCTTCAAATCTGGCTCCATGATGAGGACTGCACATGCAGGGGCAGGGCCACGGCTCTGAGAGCCTCAGGCGGGCACCCAGTGGGTCCAAAGTCCATCCTCAGCATTCACAGTTGGCTTGGCACACTGTGCAGCCTTCGCCCCTCTCGCTCTGGCCAGGGGCCACCTGCCCCGGGGCTGATTCCCACCCATTCCTCCCCATGGCTCCGCCCCTCCTCTCAGGTCTCGCTCTCAGGATCCTGCCTCACCCTGATCACCCGGCCTTGGGTGGGGACACAAAGTCATGCCTAGGGATTCCCAGCTCCCAAACGAATGCCCACCTCTGCCTGGCCAGGGCTGTGCCCATCCCACACAGCATCCCTTCCGCGGTCACATGCAGCTCAGGGGTCATCTTCCCTTGGGAAGCAGGTGCAGCCCCATGAACTTTGTGCTGGATGGGCTCCTGCAGATAAAAGATATGGTCCCAGGACTCTTAAAAGGAATATTAACAACTTGTAAGAATAAAGTCTGATGCATTAATATATTTTTCTGCAAGCAGATTCTTCCTGGTGCCATCAGAACATAGTCCTTGATTAAAAAACCCATTATGGAAATGATAGTTCCCTGATCATACTTGAGTTCCAGCTTTACCACCTCATCTGTCCCCAGCCCCGCAGTGGCCTGTCAGGGCCCTCAGCTGGTCATATGACATTTCCTTCCTCTGACCTCCATCTCTGAACTGCCTTTGCCTCTGAGTCTCACACCCACCTGCTCTCTGCTCTGTGGGCTCTGCACGTCTGAGCTTGGCCTTGTGCCCTCTGGATCTGTCCCATGGCCCTGCTGATGGCTCCAGGCATGTGGCATCTCATACGATGTCACTGTCCACATCCTTTCTTGCCACCTTCCTGTGACACCAGAATTAAACTCACTTGGTGACCATCAGCTCTGGAGTCCCTGGCTGGGCCCACACTGCCCGCCTCCCCCCAGGATGACCCTGACTGACCCTCAGGGAGGACCCTCATCCTTGTGGCTCCACCGACAGGGGGTCCGGGGACACTGGGCAGGAGGCTTGCAGCCCGAGGAGGTGGGTGGGTAACGGCAGCCAGTGTATGCTCTTAGTTACACTCAACAGGCACGTGAAGCACAGATCCCCGAGGAACCTTGGGGATGACTGTGGAGCTTGTGTTGTAGGGCCAGGGCCTGGAGGTAGGTGAGCGGGAACCCAAACTCCCTTCCTGAGGACCTCGGGGCCACCCCGGTGCCAACCCCATTCTGCCTGATGGCCCCTCCCACCTGTGCCTGTCTGAGCGACTCTGTCCTCACCTGAGGACCTGGGCGAGGTGGCACACGAGGGCACCTCAAACCCTAAGCCTGAGAGAGAGGATCTGGGGGAGGCAGAGCAGAGGGGTCATAGCTGGAGGAGCAGCACAGACAGAGGCTCTTTACCAATGTCCCTGTGCCCTGCCCTGCAGCCCGAGGACAGGTGTCACCACTGTCCCCAGGGAGGTCCAGGCCTAGATGGACTGTAACTGCCACCTCAGGCCCTTCCCAGTGGACCCCATGTGCCACATGGGGAGGGCGACCGCCCTGGTGAAGAGTGGGTCTCTTTTTCCATGGCATTATGAGGTGGCACGTGAAGTGGGGATTTCAGGTCCCATTAGAGAACCATACGTGATGCAAAGATGATCAGGGTTGTGGGAATAAGTCTGTAGTTGGCTACCCAGATGGAGTGAGGTGGATATGAGGTTTAACTTTTAAAAATCTATGAAAAGCACAAATACTGGGATGTTAGATTGAGCAACTGGCAGAGGAAAAAGAGCCTGGTATGCTGCCACATGTAGAAGAGGGCAGGTATAACCCAGGAACTCATTTCTGATAGTGTCTGTCAGGTTAAAGCTGTTGTCCAGGGGGAAGGTGCTTGGGGAAGTGTGACCAAGCAACTTCCTTTCTTCCCCCCCGGTACTGGGGATCAAACTCAGGACCTTGCGCTTGCAAGGCAGGCGACGGAACCACTGAGCTAAATCCCCGGCCCTAAGCACCTTTCTTGAGTGTGACAGAGTAAAGTCTTGTGACAGAGATCCTTCCTTGTGTGTGACCAATTTCAAGTGTGACAGTGTTACTTCCTTGAGTGTGACAAAAGCTTTCCTCATGAGACAGAGCACCTTCTTTTTGTTTAACAGAGCCCCTTCCTTGAGTGTGACACAGCTCCTTATCAAATGTGACCGAGCCCCTTCCTGGACAAGTTTTTACCTGGAGCTGCATATTCATGGCTCTGTTCTTGTGGAGGGACTGTAACCACCTATCACAGGCCCTTGGAATTATCCTCTGGGACATGAACAACTATATGGGGCATTTTAGTTTTCCAGAAGTCCTCAGTGTGTTCTAGGTAATACTCAAGGACCGCAGGCCAGGAGGGCTTAGTGCCACACAGAGAACTAGGAAGTGGGACTTGGCATTTGCTATGTTGACAATTTTCATGCAGGATTTGTGCCACTGCAGGTGTGAAGATGGTACAAAATGGCAGTGACAATACCAAAAATCACACATCGTATGTGTCTGAATGTTTTACGACAGGTCTCTGGAGAGTGGCTTTTTTGGCAAAGGGTTTCCACCACTGAGTGTGGCTTTGGGAAAGGCTGTAATTCAGCCCTGACTGGTGTACACCATAAACCAGGGCAGCTCCTTCATTGTGCCAAGCCCAGGGTCCCGTCCTGTAATGGAGCTGGCAATGTGGCCATCCACGGGAGGAGTGCAGAGTGTCCCAGAGACTGTTCAGGATGAGAGGGACAGTGATCAGCACCAAGGCCCTGTGGACATTAGCTTTGTGCTCACCTTTGCAGGAACTGAGGCCGAGCCATGTACGGGTAAGTGTGCCATGAGGAGGGAGTAAAAAATCAGTCCACCCCCTGCTTCTGTGGGCAAAGTGCGCTCAGGAGGAACAGCTTTTCTGCTCCATTACTCCTTGGCTAGTGGCTATGGATTGGAAAAAATGGTCAATAACTTGCTGAAGAAGAGAATGTCTGCGAACACAGCAATGCTCTGGGGACTTTCACATGCAGACTGCCCTGTGGCTCTGAAGTCAGGGAGGTGCAGGGCCTGCCGTGAAGGATCTGGCAGGAAACCGAGGCCCTCGCCAGCAAAGCGATCTTCAGGGACCAGAGGGCCATTGCTTCCCCAGGCAGTACAGCCATGTACCACTGCCACCAGCACACCAGGAGGGAAGCAGAGTGGCTGCTGTGGGGCAGAGTCTCCACTCATGGCCAACGTAGGAAGCTGGGCTGGAGGCAGAGGGCAGAGCTCCATCTTCAGGCCAGTGGCCATGGGACAAAGTGGGAACTCCAGTCAGTGCCCAGGTCATGCTGGAGACGGGAGATGGAGGACGAGCATGAATACTGGCCATGAGGGTTAGCAAGTTATGGTGGTTAGTGGTCTATGGGTAATCAGCTGGATAGCAGTGGTCAGCAGGTTATAGAGGTTAGCTGGTTATGGGGGCGGTTAGATGGTTATGGAGGTGAGCTAGTTATGAGGGTTAGAGGATCTTGAGTGGTGAGTGGGTTATGGGTGGTTAGTGGGTTATAGATGGTTAGTGGGTTATGGGTAGTTAGCTGGGTATGGGTGGTCAGCGGGTTATGGAGATTAGTGGGTTATAAGCGGTTGCTCATTATAGTAGTTAGCTGGTTATGAGGATACTTTGATCTCTGAGCCCTGCTTTTCATGATCTGCCTCTGGCCATCTATATAGCTCATAGAAGTGTATACTGAAGACTTGGCTCAATTGATAGGAAAGGTATTTAAGAGCAAACCTCCCCTACCCTAAAAACAAAGCACCTCATTAAGATATACAGTATAAAAGTCCAAGAAATAACTGCCCAAGCCCCCGGCTCTCCAAGCAGATCACTGAGCTCTCTGAGGAGTGTGCCATGCGTGCGAGTCACAGAGGACTCTGCCCTGGCCTCCTGGACACTGGGGAGCAGCAGGCCCCGGTGTTTCTTCAGTTCATGTAAAATTTGGCCTGGAATGAGGGTCGGCACTGTCCCAACAGAGTCCCTGGACCCACGCAGGGATCCACGGCTGTAGGACTTGACTCCTAGAGGGCAGGAGACAGCAGCTGGCAGGAGGAAGCACAGGACTCTGAGGCCAAGGAAGGTGGGAGGGGCGGTGGGACCCGGAGACACAGGGACAGAACTTGCCAACCGCAACTCCTGCTTCTTGCAGAGACTGAGCAATGAAAACAGAATTGCTCCCATGAATCACAGACTCCGTAATGTGCCAACAGATCCTGTCCTTCTGAAAGCAAAAACGAAAAACAACAAAAATCCAACTGAATAGGAAAGACCCCTCCTTGAACTGAAACACTGCTTATATTTCTTTGTTTAGTGAAACCAGTAACTGAAAGGTTTGGTTAGTATAGTTGCAACCTATATTTGTGAATCCCCATGCGATCCCTAAATTTCCGGAACTTCAAATCCAGACGCAGGAGATGGGTGCAGAGAGAACAGCCCAGGAAGTTCATTTTACAGCCAATCAGTCACTTGTGCAGCTCCTCCACATCTAGTTATGAGATGTTAGCGCCTCTGCTGAAGCAGGGCACATGCATGGCAGCTCCTGCACCATCTCCCTCAGGCTTTGCTCTAGAGTCCAGCAGTGACCATGTCACTGGACACCCAAGGTCCACACCCCACCCCTTGCCCCCACCAGGTGACAGACCACTTGGTGCTGCAGCCTGTCTTCATGAGACATAATGGGAAGGAAGGTAACCCTTTCATCTCAAGGGCCGTTGTCACCCCAGCCAGCCTGCCCTGAATGGGTTGTCAGTGGTGAAAGTGGTTTCTAAAAGATAAACTTAAAAATCTCTTGGAAATCACACTGAATTCCTTAAAATTTTAGAAGTGCTCTGATTTACTGCAACCCCGTTTGCTCTGCAAGACGTGTGGTTTCTGCGCTCATCGCAGTGTCTTTCTTCAGTGAACAGTGACAAGTGACTGGCAATGTGTCGGCACCACAGCCTGCTGCCACGCACGAGCCTCCAGCACGAGGAGAGCTCAGCCAGGCGGGCGCACAGCGTCCCTGACTCAGCCGTCTCCTCGGAATCTCTACCCTATTTATCGACACACAATGACTGTCACCATTGTGTGTGTTACTCAGCGCGAGCTTACGTGTGCCAGTCAACATAAAAGAATGGCCATAATATTGGCATAATTTTTCATTATTGTCTTCATTAACCACACTGAGTGGAAGGAAGAGCTTGCCCGTGCCCTGCCATCGCCATGACAACCTTTCAAAGCCCGCCGGCCCAGTGTCCACCCGCGAGGGGTGGCTGAATGTCCCCATTATTCTGCCCCTCGCCTGCCTCGCCCGTGCCAGGGGAAGGATGGACGCACAGGCGGGCGATTTATCCCTGGATTCCTTCTGACAGCTTGGCATGGTGTCGGGGCATGAGGCAACGGTCTGATTTCACAGTTTAATTACTGCTAATCTGAGAGGGGCAGAGCTAATGAGCTGCCAGCCGTTCAGCAGAGTACCACGGGGCGCCCTGTTGGAGTCCCTACCACCCGCTCCTCCAGCAGCACGCCCTCTCACCCCAGCCCCGGCGATTCTGGCCTGCTTCAAGGAAGCGGCTCATGCTGGCTCTCAGGTGTAACAGATGATAAGCAAATCCGGAAGCAGGAAGGTTGGGAAACTGTGCCTCTCAGAATAACCACAAGAAGCCAACACAGCACTGTGGGCATCCAGGAGTTTTGCCACTATGAGCCCAGGATGGGAGCCTGCAGTGCGGATTCCCACAGTCCCGGGTCTCCGGGAGGCAGGGAGCAAAGGAAGGTCTGAGCCTCACCCTGGCTCCTTTGAGTCCAGGCACAGCGCCTCCCCATGAGAAACCTTCGCTGGGCGCCCACTGGCCCCCATCCCGGGCCCGTCACGTGGTCCTGGGCACTGCCGAGTCCTCCCTGGGGGATGGCCCTCCCCCTGCCTCTGTCAGTGCCCCTCTGCCTCTGCAGCCCTGCTCCGTACCCTCCCCTCCTGGCTCCCTTCTCCATCCCAACATGAGGGGACCAGAGCAAAGGCTCTCAGTGGACGATTAACTCAGTGGACGGTGTGCTACAGGGTCCCGGGCAGCTGCTGGAACAGCCATGGGCTTCACCCTGTGCTCCTGGGCACCAAACAGAACAGAACACCAATCCAGGACTCGCTGCAGCCACAAGAAGAACGCTGCGCTCACTCTGACGTGGTGGAGTCAGTGGACGTAGCACGGCCTCATACCAGGCCCATATGGCTGTCTTCTAGAAGGTTCCTCCACATCAGCCAGGGGCACTGGGGGCCACTACCTCATCTGGGCCCGCAACAGCAGACTCCGCTTTAGGCCTTGCCCTGACAGCTGTCTGTCCACAGGGGCCAGTGGGCTGTGACCCGGGCTCGTGACACATGGGAATTTAGCAATCCAAAGTTTTCACTCCTGGCCTCATGCTGTGTGACACTTAGGTATGAAATTCTAGACCTGCTTCTATTTGTTTAATCCAGCATATTTAATTTCAGAAACATACTGGCTGGGTATAGAGACGCAGGTCTAAGTTGGAGCCCAGTCTGGGCAACTTAGCTAGATTCTATCTCAAAATAAAAAAAATATAAAGCTGGGGGAATACCTCAGTGCCAAGGACTTGAGTTGAATCCCCAGGATTTGGGGGGTGGGGGCACACTGACATTTGCTTAGCTTTAGAGCTTTTTTATATAGATTCAATGTAACTGGAGGTTCCTGCTGGTTTAAGTGTAGCAGTCACAGAACTCTTAGGGCCCAGTCATAAGTTAGCTGAGTATTCGCAACAGCTCACATCAGGGTTTCGGTGCTGAGGTTCTTATCTGCCCAGAGGTCCTCTGTTCTCACTGACTCTGAGTGTGCACTCCAGTTGCACCCCAGGGCCCTCACCTGTCTCCTTGCCTATTACAGAGTTGGCCCTGGGTTCAAAGTGAAAATATTTCCTTGAAGATGATGCAAGCTGAGAACAGAGCCCAGGGACACTGGCTCAGGTAGGCGGAGGACACAGGCCGGGAGGACACCAGTCACCAAGGGAGGACTCGGGCACAACCTCCCAGCTCAGCTCGGCGGGGAGTGGTCATGGGGATCTTCCTCCTCCACTTCTGCCAGCAGTAAGCCTTGCTATTGGAGTCTCTGAAAGATCGAGGCTGGGTCCCAGTGGAAGGCCAGCACATTCCCAGCACTGAGGGACAGAGAGGGGGAGGGGATGCGGCCCAGCTGCCCAGGGAGGTGACGCCTGGAGCTGGGAGCTCACCTGGGAGACCACGTTCCCTACAGAGTGAGGGAAGAGCACTGGCCACCGACCTGGAGGGTGAGGACAGAGCTGGAGAATGGTATTGCTGTCACCCCCGGTCACAGTGCAGGGTAAGCCTGGGGATCCCAGCAGGAGGCCTGGGCCCA
Organism: Heterocephalus glaber; assembly: GCF_000247695.1. The sequence continues at coordinate 974,855 of NW_004624800.1, read as the reverse complement.
TGTCACTGCCCCAGGCCCTGGCAGCTCCATGTCCCCAAATGGTGTTCTGCCCCGACAGAGCCTGGCGCCTTGAAGCTGGGCTTTTTGCATTGTTTGAGCAGTTTCCATTTATAACCTGTATAATAAAGCCGCTACCTTCTGTGATGCTAAAGGGCAGGTTAGTGAGGTGACAACAGCCAAACTGTGCAAACCAAAGACCAAGGGTGCTGTGGACAGAGACCGAGAGGGACCGTGACTCAGCAATGGTCAAGCACTGACAGGCTCCAGTCTGGCCTGCGTCCCCAGGTCGGATCTGCTGGAGGCTGGCGACACAGTGCAGGCTCTCACTCACCACATAGCTGCCCTGAGGCTGGAGGCCCTGTGCCAGGAGAGAGGGTGAAAGGTGCCTGGGGGGGCACAGCTGGGTAGGTCCCTGGCATGGGGGCTTCTTCTCTGACTGCCTGGAGGTGGGGAGCCCTGGGAGCAGCATCTGGCACCCTCCTTCCCCACCAGTTCCTCTGGCTACAGACGCGAGCCCTTCTCTGTGCCCCAGGCGGCAGCCGTGCTCCAAATTCAATGCTGGCAGATCTGGCAACTCTGCAGGAAGAGTCACTCTCTAAATGAGAGTGGGGTGACGTCCTCATTGCAGGAACAGGGTCCCCCCGCCCCGGCCTGGGGCCGAACCTTCTCCTGTCTTCCTAACATTGCTCGCTTGTAGCCACACGCCCCTCACGGCTGCTGAGAAGGGCTTTCTTGTGCAATTCCACCATTAGTTACTCATTCCTCTGTGAGTTCCCCCATGCACAGTGCCCCTGGGAGGCCTAACACGTACATAGGCTTTCAATTTCTAGGCTGTGATAGGAAGGACCTCTCAGCACCCACTCAAACAGCAGCTCACCGGATTCCTTGCAGACATAGGCCAGGAAGGCACATTCTGGAAGTAGGGCGAGAGGGTGGAGACGTGCTGGGTTTTGAGAGCCAAGCCCTGTCTTTGTGTCTTGAGCCAGTGCTCAGCGGGCTCCCTGGGCTCCTCTGCACTGGTGTCAGGGGTCTGCTCTGCTGCTGCCATCGCAGGGCCTGGGGCAGGGCTCACCCTTCCCAGCCACACAGCCGTACAAGTGCACGCAGGCAAGCACTGCATGGAGCTGACCTGAGACTTCTGCTGCTTTGTGAGCTGCAGCATACGGCTTAGTCTGCAGGTGGCTGCTGGATGCCTTGACTGCAGTGAGCAATGGCCCCTTTCTGTTGGGGTCGTTGTGGGTGCATGGGCAGTGCCCCACCTCAGCTGCTGCCCCAGGCCCAGCCAGGAGCCCAGATCTGCAGCTTCCTAGGACCCAGTCACACCTCCATTCCGTGTTCATCCATTTTCAGGACTTGGGCCCCAGCTGACCTGTGTCCCCTAGGTACACAAGATGGGGAAGACAGGCTAGGACTACAAGGATCTTCCATGTGTCCCGTGGGACAGGTGTGGGAGGTGGTGGGGACCAGGTGGGTATGAGAGGCGCCCGGGGTCCCACGGAGGCTGTGAGCCCTGAGGTGGAGAGGAGCGGCCCTGTGCCTAAGTGGCTAGGGGGCAGCAGGCCCCAGGAGGCTGAAGCTCAGATCTCCTGAGCATCTCCCACTGGAAAGCCCTGATCTGGGCTGGAACCCTAGATATGCACAGGGGAGGCTGGGCCACGGGTAACAGAGCCACCGAGAGCTCCAGGGTTGCCCGGGGCACAGGTGGAGGCACAGACCATGCGGGGTTTAGAGGTAAAGCTGTGCCTCTCACGGCCTGGCCCATTGCTGGCTTCAACAGAGCATCCTGCTGCTTCACTTTGTCCCTGAGACACCATACCTCTCTCCTCAACCACTGTGAACCCCATGGAAAATGCTCACCCCCCCGAAGTGTCCTGGTTCGCTACGGTTCCCTGCCACCGCCTCTGTCACCAAAGGGATCTGTGACACCACTGAGCTCACAATGTAGTATGTGGACTTTGTGCTTGGCTCAGGGACTCCACACTTGCCACAGCACTTCTTGCAGGAGGGATAATGAGGTGACAAACTCTGGCACCAGAGGGGAGGGAGGGTCGCAGGCCAGGAAGAAAGATGGCAGAGGGCTGGGAGGCGAGGGAGCAGTCAGGGTGCAGATGGTGTGAGTGGGGGGCACTGGAGAAGGACCCTGGCATGGTGCTTCTGCAACCACTGCCATGGCCGGCCTGTGGGGACCTGGTTGTCACACGCCATGACTGGCCTCCAGGGTACAACCAAGGGGCCCAGGTAAGATGCCTACCCAGCCTGCCCTTTTGGCCTGGGTCACAGGGCACGGGTCCAGATGGCCACGGCTGTGTGCCCAGAAGGTACAATGTGTAGGTGCTCCAGCTCCAGGCATTCAGAGCCAGCAGAGGGAAGGCTCTGGGAAAAGCTGAGGCCAGCCATGCTACACTGGACCCTGGTGTTGCCCATGGTGTTTCTCTGTGGCCAGTGAGGGGAACCTGTCAGAGCTTTCAGTGATAACAAATAGCCATAGAGTTAGCCCCATGCTCTAGCCTTCTCCTGTTTCCCTGTGTCTTTCTCTCATGCCCCTGTTCTTCCTCTCCAGCCTTCTCCTCCATCCATGAACAAGAGCCATCCATGCCTACTATATGGGCTAACTGTGACCTCCTCAGTGCCATCCCCTAGGTGCCCCCAGCTCAGAGTCTGCCATGCCATGGATGTTCCACCACACTAGGGTGTTTCTACCTCAAACCCACATGCATCTCACTCCACCTACCAGTGTCACGAGCAGGTAGATGGACCATGTCAGCATCCATGGTAGGGTTCAGTGGCAAAGAGTTAATTCCTCATGGCCTTGGCTCTCTCTATGGGTCTCTAGGTATCAGATGGCAAGTCATGTCCCAGATTCATGAACTGAGGACACAGACAGGTGCAGGGCACCATTCTAGGGCACAGGCACCACCCATGGGGGCAGGCATCACCCTCTATGCACGGGATGAGTCCTGGATGATCTTTGCAAGTGGACACTTACTGTCACCTGCTGTTATGGCTTAGATCTGAATGGGCCCCACACAGCCTCATGCACTTCTTGTGAGGCTTTTGGGAGGTGCTTGGATCATGAGGCGTGATACTCATCACTGGATTAGTCCACTGATGAGTTCACAGCTAAATGTGATGTTGGGAGGTGGAGCATGGTGGGAGGAAGTGGTCACTGGGCATGGTCTGGGCAGGCTCTATCTCCTTCTTCCTCCTTAATCTCTCTCTGCTTCCTGCTGCCATGCTATGAGCAACTCTCTTCTGCCCTTGTCGCCTATGGACTGAAATCTCCATAAACTGTGAGCCAAAATAAACCTCTCTTCCTTACAGTTGTGGGTGTCAGGTATTGTGTCCCAGTGATAAGAAAGTGACTAAGACAGCCTTTCTCTGGGCTCCTGGAGTAGCTGGTGGATCTTGAGATGTATCAGCTTGACCATGACCCATCAGGATCCCCTGATGACCCGACCGACATATGCCATGCCTGATGCCAAGTCCATGGTGACACGTCCCATGATGACATGGGAGAGAGCATTTGCCCGTTTTTCACTGCTGATCTCGTAGAACAAGATGTCTACTGACAAGGTTGTTCCTCTCAGCCACTGAGGAAATCCTTCCCTCATCAAGGACAGTGATACATGACTGACTTGGAGAGCACTTTCCAACAAATCTTCACAACCCCAGCAGGTGAAAATCAGCCCAGGCCAGACCCACCAAAGGGATTAGGAGTCCCAGAGCCAGAATTTGAAGGGCACAGAAAGATGGAGAACTGTTCATACATCCCCACCCCCGCAGGACAGGCAGGGGAAATGGCATAGCCGCAGTGTCAAGCTCCACATGGTGAAGGACGCTTACCTGAACAAACGTGTCAAATCCCCAATGTGACACCACAACCCTGCACCCTCATGACACAGCTGTCCCCTGTGCAGCCACAGTGTACCCATCACTGGAGTGTGTATAGGAGCACAGTCACATCTTCAATTGAAGCAAGACAGAGACAGGCTCCCTGTGCCCGCTTTGAGGGGATGCCACAGTGCTATAAGGACCTCCTAGCAGCCCCATCTCTGAAAGGTCCACAGAGCCTCTGGTGCCGCCAGCCAGGGACCCAGCCTTTACACATGGACCCTGGGGGATGCTTACCCCATTCTCCATTGGCCCACGACACTGACCTGCTGGCTGTCGCCAACCCCTTGAGCAATGTGCTCCCGCAAAACCCTGGCTCTGAACGTTGAACCTGCTGTGATCCTTTAGAATAAAACCTCTTCCTCGGTCTGGGTTTCTTTGATACAGTTTATAGATATCATTAGTTCATTATAGAATCAAGGCAGACTAACATCAGTCACTGTTCAGATCTGCCTGGATTTAAAATCTTCTTGGAATGACAGACGGTTCCCCTTGACACACCAAGGCTGTTGGTGTCAAGTCTCTCTGAGGAAGTCCTTGTCCAGATTACACAGCAGATGGGACACGGCCAGGTACGACTCAGTGTCATGGCTGATTCTGCTGATGCACGTGGTTGGAGGCACAGGTGTGAGGGAATCTGTATGAACTGTGAAGTCCCCACTTTCTCCACCGAGCCCCAGGTCCCCTCCTGCTCCCCATGTTTCCCCGACTCAGAGAAGTCAGAGCCCAGGGCACAATCAGGAGGCCCCTGGGTGGCTCAGGACGCCCCTGGGCGGCTCAGGACAGGGGACTTGCTGTTGACTCAGTTTTCTTCTGGGTTCTTTTCTTGCCCTCGATTAAATTGCAATTTTTACTCTCTATCAAATCACCTAACTTCGCAGCATCCAGATCTTTCCATTTCAAGTTCACCCACCTACCACAGCCTCCTGGCCAGCTCCAACCATGCTCTGGCTTACGTGGGCTCCCTGGAAAAATCACCCTGGCTTTCTGGGTGACAAGGACAGACCCCAACCCCACATGCTCCTGTGATCCCAGTGGCACTAACGTTTTCAGCCATGTCTTCTCCTCCAGGTGGGTCACAGTTGGCACTGATTTCTGGTGCAGAGGAGACACAGACTTGGCTGTTAGGCTGGCTCAGCTGCACCCCACCCAGCACTCAGAGGACAAGGTGTGCCCCTGTGAGCAGACAGGAAGGGAGGCTGGGTTTGAGCCTCAGAAACAACCTGATGCTGGGCCTCCTGCACCTCCTGCAGGGCACCCCGTGAGTTACGTGGATCCGGACTTGGCAACCAGGAAGTAAAGGGGTGCAAGGTTGGAGTGCATGCTGCGCCAGTGGGGTCAGGCGCTGGAGGCACCCTGCAGTGGGGAGCTTGGACAGAACTTGAAAATGTGGAGGGCTCGGCACCAAGGGGATGGGGCCGCAGTCTCTGCCTCTGCAAATGGGCTTCACTCTCACTGATCAGCCATGCGTGGAAGTGACCTGGGGTCAACCTGTGAAATCAAACACCCAGCTTTGCTGTCTTTCATCTTAGCAGCAACAATCAGAGCAGGAGAGAGAAGCCAGCTAAAAACTCATCCATGTGTAATGCATGGCTGCTCCCAGGTGTCCCTTGCAGGGGCGCTGGGAGAGATCATTGAGAAAATGACTGCCCAGGTGACGGTCACATGCACATCAGCATTCGGCTCTGCTTCCCAGCAGGAGTTGGCTGCTCACAGAGGGCATCAGAGGGGAGTGGACACTGAAGAGAAAGGCCCTGTTTCCTCTCCTTACATACCAAAGCTCTTGGCACGATGGGACACATGTGCTCCTTGGTGTGCACCACGATGCTGCCGTGTGGGTGCTCTGCTGCGACTCAATGCCACAGCTGCTTCTACTCGGGTGCCAGAGGCACTCAGAGACCTCACACAGAGCACAGGTCATCCATCCCCAATGCCAAGATGGGTCCAGTCTCGTGCTTTGAGTGTTGGAGTTTCTGAAGAGGAGCTAACAGCCAAAGCCCTGATATCACATTGTGTTTATGTACTGCAGTGTAAGGTGATCTTGTTAATAAGACTCCACCAATTTGGAGGCTTAGGAATGCAGCAGATCCATGTCACAGATGACAGATCTGCCTTGAACAGTGCACAGGGTCATAAACAAGATTCTGGGAGATGAAGTCAAAGATGTAGAAGATGCCCTCTGAGGATGCCTTTCACACTTGTGGGCCCGGGATAGGACAGTTTTGTGTACCATGCGTCTGTGACACAGGATGGCTTCACACACTTGTCTGTTCTAACACAGGACAGCTTTGCACACTTGAGTGTGACACAGGCCTCTGCTCCCCTCCGCCAGATTCTGAAGGGGAGATGCTTCCTCTCCTGGACTCCTGGATGACCAGGGACAATCCTCCTTGTGAGGCCACGCTCATCTTATCCTAGCTCCAGGCACTCTGTGGTGTGGGTCCTGCCCTGTGCTGTTCAGGCAGAAGTGACAGCAAGAGAACATGTGTTTCCCTATGTCTGAATCCACAGCCGCTGTCTGTGGAGGGTGTGCCTGAACAGCAGTGTTGGGGAGCGTCAGGGTCCTGGGTGGCTGGACCAGGGAGAGGGCAAGAGAGTCACAGCCTTGAGCAGGGCGAATGGTGAATGCTTCTCAGAGGAAAGCCCATCTCCCTGGAGTTAACAGATGAGAGGTGAGGAGAGGGTGCAGCAGAAGCTGTTCAAGCCTGGCCGCTTCTGTCTCCTCAGTTATAACAGCGATTACAATAGCTACTTCATACTGTCATTGTAAGAATTAAAGAAAATTATATTTGCATGTATATGTCATCTTGACACAGTGCCAGGAATTGTTGATTAAACATTTAAAAAGTGGCAATCACAGGCATCTTGCCAAATGGGGGCCTGGCATGTGTGGAAATAAGAGGTTTATTCAGTTAAACTGAATGCGTGTTTGAGGAAATTTTACAAACTCTACGTGATAACCTCGTGTGTCTGGACAACCACTCCCATGCAGACCTGCAGCCCTCTGGGGACCGGGACACGGCCAAGCTTGAGCCCTGTGTGGGCTACCTGGGGGGTGAGCAGCTCCAGAGCCCCAGGAGCAGGGCTGGGGGGCTGGGCCAGGGCAAGGCGGACACCATCCACAAGCACTCTTGTCCCAGGCAATTCTCAGCCTAGCATAGGACGAGCACAAGGTGGACCCTGGGGCACCAGGACCATGGGCCCCTCCCCGCTGTGTGGGAGGCGGGCTAGGAGGACAAGGGGGCTCAGCAGCCCTTCTGAGGGAGTCGGAGGGAGGCGCTACTTTAGAGATGGGTCAGGGAGGCTGAGAATGAGGAGCCTAGAGGATACATTTTTGTCTTGTTTCTGTTTTTGCAGAACTGGGGATCGAACCCAGGGCCTTCTCACTGAGTTACGTCCTCTGCCCAGCCCCTATCCTCTTTTTAAAAGATTTTGAGACAGGTCTTGCTAAGTCACTCAGCTGCACAGAATAAGCTTGAGCTAGTCATCTGCCTGCCTCAGCCTCCCAGCCGAGGTGTGCACAGGTGTATACCGCCATGTCTGGCTAAGAGTGGGTTTCATTTCAGATGAATGGTTGGGCTGACAAGCAGGGTCACAGTCTCCGAATGGATAGAGTTGGCCATAGGGTCAATCTGACCTCTTCTGGGATGTCTGGAAATGTGACAGCAGACCCAGGTTCGCAGCCCAGGGCAGCTGCCCAGCCAAGACCTGATGCCAGACACTTTCCCTGATGCCAGGAAAAGGTGGGTGTGGGCCCCCCAGGCTGGTCTCCTCCCAGAGCTGGGCCCCTCTGCTCCTCCGTGGTCTCCACCACACCCTACCACGCTGCATCACAGGGAGGAGCCACCACCCAAGGTGGCCTGGAAAGATCCCAGTTCAAACTTCAGAGTAAGATTTCTCTGAACACATCACTCATGCCATGGTGACATGGAAGAATTGTCCCTATGTGTGACTGCTAAATTTGCAAAGACCGAAAAGTTACTGTCACTCTTGTCCTAGGCGTCCAGGCTACCAGGATAGGGTACGTTAGTATTATGGATGCTTAAAACAATGACATTGTGTCCAGGGCTCCACAGCCCTCTCTACTGGACAGTACTGAGAACACAGCAAGGTTGTACCAGGGACTGAGGGCAGGCAACTAGAGGCAGGAAGGAGCTCGGCGTCCTCATCTGTTTCCTGGAGACTCTGGTCAGGCCTCTGCTCAGCTCTGCACATGCTAATCATGGAGGAGTGTGGGTAACACCAGCCAGGGTCTTCAGCCCTGTATCACCTTGCCTGTCTGATCCCCTCCAAGCCCGAGGGCTGCAGGATCAGAGGCACTAAGTCGAATTTAGGATCTGCCAGGACATCCATGCCTGGAGCGATGCCGAGAATTCTCCGGTTGTCATCCTAAACCTGTAGTTACCTCAATTCCAAGAAAAGCACAGCCTCGAAGGCCACCCCATAGTGTGGTCACCCCTCAAGTGGGAGCAGTCCCTGTGATGGAGAGAAGCCGTCATCTCATGATGGCACTGAACCACCCCCTCAGGCGATGAAGCCTTCTCCCAGGACCAGTCCTGAGATGGCGATCAATCAGACCACACTTGGCCAGGATTCCCTACCCTACCATCTATGTCAACCCCAAACTTCACCTTAGTTCCCCCTTTCTACAAAACTCCAAAGCTTCTGTCAGCCCTGTGAAGATGGATCTTGCCCCATGTCACACTGCTGATAAAGCTTCCCTCCTGGCCTTCCTGCTGCTGGGCTCTTTGATTGGCTTCATGGGGCAGGCAGTTGAATCTGGTCTGTTGGGATCCTGGAGCTGCAGCTTTCGGCCTGAAACTCCGACAACAAGACAGCTGAAAGAGGGGGTGCCCAGAAGTCAAGTTTTCTTTTTGTCTGTTCTGTTCAGACAAAAAGTGAAATGGGCAGAGCCATGTCCCAATGGTAACAATGAGCACAGATGCCCGGGAATCAGTTTAACTAGAAAAGTGGGTACCTCTGAAGAAAATGATGCACTTGCTAAAAGGAAAAGCAGTTCTCAGTAAATAGAGGGATTAGTCACACTTTGGGATTGAAAGACTTTCAATTGCGAAGGCCAGGCCATTATAAAGTAATACACAGTGTTAATACATTTCGAATGGGAACCCTGACGAGGTGCTGTGTGTGTGCGTGCACTTGTGCATGCAGGGCTGTGTGTCCAGTTGAGCTGGCTCTGAAGATCATCTGGATTCAGGTCCTGGAAGCAAAAATGCTCAGGAACAGACAGGAAGGTCTGTTCAAGGAAGCGAGAGTAGGAAGCAACTGCTCCCAGAGTGGAAGCACATCAGGTGGCATCCAGGTGGCACTGGCTGAAAGGAGAGCCGACAGCACGAGGGCCGAGAATCCAGAGATGGTGCCAGACACAACTGGGGGCTCAGCATGTGCTGGAAGGAGCATCTCATACCAGTGGGGAAGAGCACAGTAAATAAACACAACCGAGAAATGACTGTTGATGGTGGAAGGAGGTTGACACAGGACCTGGATTACATTCTCCCAGACACAGGGCATTGTTCTGGGGGCTTCCGGGAATGACCGCCTGTCTTTCTGCAAGGAAGATTGGTAAAACCTTAAAAGTTTGATAACCCTTATTTTTTCATACACTGTGGATGCACACTTAAATTGGCAAAGCCCTCTCAGAGGGTAATTTGGCAATAAAAATGCACATACTCCATGAGTGAAAAATTCCATTTCTTGTAATCTAATTTGCAAAAATTATAGCATAAGCGCATACGTTTGTGCAAGAAGAAAAGCTGCAGCACTGTCTGCCAGAGCAGATGAACAGGCAGAAGACTCAGCAGTCCTTTCCGTGACTGAAAGCATGAGGTGGACCCATGTGGTGCGGTAAGGGGAGACACCAGGCTCCACTTCCTGCTGTTGGGCATTTTTAGCAAAGTGTGGACAAAGTCTACCCCAGGCGGGTCAGAATCCAGCCAGAGATGATGATCTCAAGGCCCGTGTCATGGTGCGGGGTGCGCGTCACGCGGGGTGGGTGAGGGGCCTGTCTCCATGACGTGTGCCATGGGGGTGGGGGGGGCTGGGCTGGCCAGACAACACCCTCCCTGCTTCATACCATCTTCAGTGTGAGACGGTGGGGTCACAAGCTGTGATTTACTCTTTTGTTTTGCACTTTTCCATATTTTTCCTGTGAAGAAAAATCTTATAGGAGGCAGAACTAGCTTAGCTAGGGCCATGCAGAGAGGTCAGTGGTGCTGGACACAGCCCTACAAGAGACCTGGGGTCAGGACATACATGGACAGGGGCCTCAGAGGTAATCTGTGCCCCTTGCACTGATGCCTCAGGGTGACCAGATGAGCAGGGCCCCCCTTCCACCACAGGCTTCCCCCTAGCTGTACGTAAATTGGTGACAAAATATTTGAGACAGAATCTGAACTTCAGCGTGGCTTACATTGCCCAGAGTGCCTTCCTGAGGAGCTGCTCCTGTAAAATGGGACCCCCGAAGCCCATGTCAGGGGGACCTCAGGCTCTGTGTCCTGACTGCCAGAAAGCCACAGTAGTGACAGGGCAGGCGGGGACCTTGGGGGAGGGGTATTCAGGACCCACAGCCACGGGTGTGACCCTACTCCACATCATTGTGCTGTGTGCACCAATGTGTGCAGCATTTACGTGTTGGTCATCTCACCAACATGGCTGAGGGACAGAGCGGGTATGCCAAGAACTCCTCCCTGCTCAGCCACCCTTCCCCCGTGCTGTCCCACTGGTCACCGTGCTCTGTTTGCCTGAATTAGGCAGAGCGGCCACTTTCCCTCTCCACTGCACCAGGAAGTGGCTCCTTTCAGACATACAGGGTCTGGTGTCCCCATGCATCCCCTCACCAGCTGGTGCAGGGGCACTGTCAGTCGTGTCTGTGGGCCGCAGCCCTTGGACCCCTCCTTGCTATGAGGAGGCTGCACAGGCTGGGGGCAGACCTCTGCTCCAGGGGACTCGGCGGGGCACATGCTCAGGACCCCTTCCTCACCCCTCGCCCACACATGGGCTGTCTGAGCCCCACCAGTGTGTGACCTGGGGGACCTCCTTCCCATGGAACGGCCCACTGGCTACAGTCAGATGTGCTTTCCTGCCAGCCCAGATCACTGGACCTCAGCCCACCTCGGCTCTCACGTCCTGCACGTGACTGGGGCAAGGGGACCTGGTGCTTTGGACCTGGCATTTCTTATTCACGGGCTCATATTTTAAAGTCTAGCTGGTGATCTCACACGAGCAATCAATGAACTCTGCGTTTTAACTTCAAAGCATGAAGGAGCCGATCAGTCTCTCCATGTCGCTCCCGCAGCCACAGGCACAGGGTTTAAATCCCATCTCCTTTCCCAAAGGGGAGGCTGGGACCTCAGCCTAGAGTTAATCAGCAGTGATGGGTTTAAATCAATGAGATGAATTTTCTGTGTATCACCTGGGTATCCCCACATCCATGGGGCCCCTCTACGAGGTGTTGCTTATGGTGGGGCAGTGCAGTCTCCCTGGGCTCCTGCTCAGAGAAGGTTCCAGACCCAAGTTGCGATGGCTCAGGATGCTACTGCTACCAGCCTTTGCCTTTGCAGTCACACTTGCACATCAGGGAACGTTCAGGTGAGAAGTGCCACAGTCTGTAGAGATACACGGACTCGGCCTCCAGGCAGCCTGCACAGATCCCTGTCCACACCACAGGCGGGTGCCTCCCACCACCACACCCACAGATGCTTGTGTGGCTAGTGTGGCCAGACCCTGGAATCCCTCAAGTCATAAATGAGCCACAGAGACCCAGGTCTGTGGGACCCAAGAGGTGTCCTGGCCCCATACTTTCGTGCCCCATGGGGTCCTGCGGCCAACTTGAGCACCTTGCAAGTTCTGTCACTCTCAGGAACAAACACTGGCTCCCTGAGACTATATTCACTTCCTGTAAGCCACACGTAGACTGAGAGGAAACTGTCACCACAGCCACTGGTTGTCCCAACGGGCCTCAGGCCAGCAGGGTGAGAGGTGGGGTGCCTTGGAGTCCCGGTGATCCTCTCCTGGAAGCACAGAAGCAGCTGGTGCAGACTGGGCCTCAGTGTGCACCAGGCCTCCTTCCAGAGCAGCGTGAGGACTCGAAGCTGCCTCGCCTGTTCCCTGTCCCTGTCCCACTCCCTAAGCCACGCTGCAGCAGCCTCAGCCGTGGAATTTGCTACTCCCAGTTCCTAGGAGCCAAATTCTGAGCTGGGCCTCACACAGTGTCATGTGGAGGCAAAGGAGATGTGGAGGCAAAGGAGATGTGGAGGCAACACTTTGTACCCTGGGCCTTAGCTGGGCTGCTGAGGACCAGGGATGGAATTGTGGGCACGGGCTGGACCTCAGTAGGATAGAATAAATTAAGGTAGGTAGAAAGGAGACAAGGAAAATTGACATTTTAAAATAGTGCTTTTCAGAAGAACTGCAGCTTCAGGACACACAAGTTACTCCACCCAGTTTACATGTTTTTTTCCTCTCTTCTCCTACACAACGAGCCCAGGCAATTCATTTCCACCTACAGACTGGCCCTTTCCACCTGCGAACAGCCCATGCTTTCTGCCTGGAGTTGATCTCCTCTTGGCATCTGTGAATTGTGCTTCCTCCTCCTCGAGGAATTAGTTCTGTTGTGGGCAGCAGATCTCAGCTTGCTTCAGACATGTGAAGTGGCCGGCATCGATATGGCCTAGAGGGATGACTCGGCAGGAGGAACATGCATCCTGGGCCACCCGACCTGAGGACACCCAGCCCACAGACACCCAGTTCAGGTCCCAGTGCGCCTCTGCCTCTCCCAAGGGCTGCACTCTGTTTCCTTGTGAGCTTTCACATTTCTGCCTAGTAACCCTTTCCACGACAGGAGTCAGCAAGCCTGCCGGCCTACTATGCATCGGCTCCAGTGTCCTCAGTCACCACCTCCAGCTGCCCAGTCATCAGCTCACTCTCTCTAGGCCTCACTTAGAACAGAAGATTAGCTGAAGAGTCCTGTTTTATAGATGTGCTAGGGTCCAGCCCCAGGCTCCCTCTCAGATTGGGCTCCAACATGAGCAGGTGTTCCCCAGCAACCCGGCCTGTCTGGCCAGGAGGAAGCGGCGTTCTTGGCGTGGCAGGGCACGAGAGCGGCTCACACGAGGGCTCGGGAGGCTTTTGCTCTTCCCGCCCTCCATTCCCGAGGAGAGAGGGTGCCTGTCTCTCTTCTGCCTGTGCCCAGGGGAGCCAGATGGCCAGAGAAGGAGTAGAGACAGTGGCCAGGCACAAGCCCCTTGGGCCCTTCAAATGGCTCAGCTGCACCAGGTGTCTTAGCACTACACTGTGTACTTGTGCACCGCGGGAGCACAGTGGCTGTCTCTGCCATGAGGCAGTCTGCAGCAGCGACATGCACGTATGTGCTTACACACACACACACACACACACAGAAATACACAGGGAGAGACACAGATACAGAGACACACAGATATACACACAGGTACACAGACACACAGGTACGTACAGAAATACAGAGCTATACACACAGATACAGAGACACTCAGACACACAGACAGGCACAGATACACAAAGACACACACAGAGATATACATGCAGAGATATACAGATACACACAGTCATGCACAGACACACAGACACACAGACACACAGATATACATACACATACACATAGATACTGATACTGACACAAACATATACACCCAGATAAACACACATAGACACACAGATACTCAGATACACACAGACACACAGACGCACCATGACCCCGGTGAGAATGTCCTTCCATTCTATTACCGTTTTAATCTAGATGTCCCTACAAAGCCTCGTGTACTCCTAGGGAGGTAAGTGGTTCGTGGGGACTATATTCACAGGCGGGTTAGTCCACTCACAGTTTAAGGCTGAATATGCTGTTTGGGGTGGGTCTGGCTGGAAGCAGGTCACCAGGGTGTGGCCTGGAAGGGTCTGTCTCCCTCCTCCCCCTGACTACTCCCTCTTTTCTGGCCCCATGCTGGGAGCTGTTTCCCCTCTGCCCTGCAGCCCCCCTGCCTTGGAGTCAGCGGCAGAAACCTCTACAAACTGAGCCAAAATCTATTTTTCCTCTTTTAATTTGCAGGTGTTGGGTATTGAGTCTCAGTGGTGAAGAAAGTGACAAAGACACAGTCCCTTGAACAGGACATTTCCTTCTCTTTCTAATCCGAAAAGCAACCTATCTCATATGGTCCTGATGAGATAGTTGCACCCTGTAATTAGAACTTCATTTTATTAATTACCTCTCTTCTGCTGTGGATGAGACCAGTCGGAGGCTGAAGGGATCACAGACTCCCTCAAGACTTGGGGTTTGGAGAGCAGACCTGGTACACACAGTTTTGGTGGGGTGGGAGGTGGGGAGGCCCTGCCTCCTGCCCACGCTCCATGATGTCTTCTTGGTCTCGTCACCAGCCTCAGAGACTCTTCTTCCTAACACTTCCCAGGAAGCGGCCTCAGGACAGGATCCCTGCCTCCACAAAGCCATCTGTATGGCATCCCCAAGTGCTTTTTCCTCTGAGTTCCAGGTTTGGTCTGAGGAAGTGATCTAACAAGCCCCAGCCCCTCATCCCTTCCTGGTCAGCACAAGCTACCACTATGTCAGAGCCTCCATGCAAGAAATACCTCAGCCTGGAGCCCCCGGGGGCCCCTCTGCAGCTGCTCACCTGCAGGCCCTGTGCCACCTGCCTTCCCTGAGAGTTTTGGCCTCACAGGGCCTGGCTCTGTGCCCCAAGCCTATCTTTGTCCTTCCATGGGACATCCAGGCTTGGGACAGAGCCCTGCTAGGCTGGTGCAGCCAGAACCTCGTATCTGATCACCCCTGTTTCTCATCTCCTCTGTATCTGATCACCCTATACCTAATCTCCCACATACCTGATCACCCCATTTCCATATCTGACCAGGTCTGTCCTCCTGCCCCACCCTCGGGGATGCCAGTTGCCCTGATCCATTTTCAACAAGAATCCTGCTAGGGCACCTTATCCAGAAGCCCTCACTGAATGTCCCCTCTTAGCTATTTTTGTCACTAACCCTTGCTCCCTGGCTACAGCCCTCTGCCGCCTCTGCTGCGCTGGGATGGAGGCCTGCTGCTCCCTGCTGCATCGCCCATTACCCTGGCCCTAGCACCGCACAACATCCTGAATGAGTCTCTGTCCCTCGCTTTAGCATCGCTCTCTAACCCTCCGGGCCACGGCTGTCAGGGAAGTGAGGTTGGTGGGTCCTCAGAGTCCCTGTGGCTCTGTCCTTGCCTTATCCCTCACACATGCACACCCCTTGGATCCCATTTCCGTTTGATTTTGTTTGTCCACCTGGAAAGCCTTCAGCTCCTGCATGCCTAGGAGGAGGCTGGCCCCTGGCCCTCTGTGTGCCGTGGTTGGAGGCTGGTCCCTGGCTCAGGCTCAGCTCCAGCTGGAAGAGACTCATTCCAAGTACAACCACGGACCCAGGGGTTGGACTATGCTGTTGTCCTGAGCGTGGGGATGCCCCTTTCTGGTCATTTCCCTTTACACGGTCCCCAGTGAATGGTGCTACTGTGGCTCCCATTGCCACCTGTCTGCAGCCACCTGTCATAATGTACTGCCCACATCTCAGGCACAGGCTGCCCGACTTAACTCCTGTAACTTCAGCAACACACCCTCCAGGTTGCAATTGTCACTCAATTCTGCACAGGAGGAAGCTGAGTGCAACAAGAATGCGGAAGTGACTGGGGACCTGACTGAACAGCTATCTGATCACTGTCACCTGGGAAAATGTGGCCATCCCTGTCCTATACCATTCCTCACGGCCACGGCCACCTCCAGCTGAACAGGTTCCTGGCTGGCTGTGGCCAGAGATCCCCGTGCACTGCTTTGTCCTGGGTGTGTCCAGGTGCCGATAGCTAACAAGGACACAGAAGACCCCATACCTGCCGTCCCACCTCCAGACTTCAGCTGCCAGGGGACCAGGATAACACAGCCAGCAGACATACGCTGAGAGGAGGTGAGCGTGTGTGACTCCTGAGCCTGGATGTGGAGGAAAAGAGGCACAGTGTCTTGGCAGGAGGAGTGGCTCTGTACTGGAGTCTTGTTCTTGGATTTGCTTCAGTCAGAACATTGTACTGGGGCAGTGGGCTGGGCAGGGGCCCGAAGGGCTGGTCAGGGTCAGGCTGTCAACAGCCAAGGTCAGAAGGCAGTGGGCTCAGCCCTGAGGCTCCAGAGCAGGGAGGCCAGGGGACAGAGGGAAGCCGGATGCAGGTCTATCCCCTGTGTCAGAGCAGCTGGGGCACTCTTCTCCAAGGTGCTGACCCCTGGACTGCAGAGCCATGAAAGAGAGGAGCAGCAGGGAAGTGGCCCTGGGCTCACCCGAGGCTTGAGTGGAGTCAGCAGGGTCCCAGGAGGGGGACAGCCTGGTGGTGAGGCGGCCGGGTCAGGGCGGGGGCTGACGGTGTGGATGCATCGTGGGCTGGATGGGCCCTCACTGCCAGGCCTCAGGCTGGGTCCTGTTGTCAGCCAGCCTGGCCTCGAGCCTCTCCCAGACCCGCACCTTGACACCTTTGCCGAGAATCCTCCCCCAGGCTCCAGCTGTGCCCCTAATCACTCTTCAGAAGTTCCATGTGAACACAGGCCAGCACCTGCTGTGCCTCTCTAGGCCACTCAGGTCCTTCGTATTCCCGCCCCGCCCCGAGGCCATTGAACAACAAGACACTGTCACCCCACATGCCCAGTGGCCGCCTGCCACTCCCTCACCTACCCAGGCCCCTGTCCTCTGTCTCATCTCGTGGGCCCGTGGGCCCTGCTCTGGCCACCTGGACCTGGGGGAGCTTTTAGAGTGTCATCTGGGTTGCTCTGCTCTCCTCCTGGCTTCCCGCCCACCAGGCACCCAAGTCCTCTTTGTCTGGGACAGCGGAGCCCTGGTGGTCCAGCTGCTGCTGTCCTAGGCCAGCCCCTGAGGTCTCTGAAGCTTCCTCCCATTCATTCCGGGTGGGCTCCTTATTGTTCCTGGTCACCTCTGTGCCCCAGGCCAGTGTTCATCCACTCACTGGGCTCTATTCCCTGCAGGTCACTTGGCACCATGCTTGTTGGCTGGTCTTCCCCAGGGCACACTCTGTGACAATGTGGCCTCTGATCTGCATTCTTCCCCGCAGCAGAGTGACTTGGTTGTTGCCTGTATCCCAGGCATAGCCTGTCCCCGACAGAGCACCTGGTATAGACACTCCACGGAGGTAGGTTTCGTTTCCCCACCTCTTGTACCTTGTTCATCGAAAATTTAATCAATGTCTTATTAGGGAGACAGGTTTTCTGTTCTTTTTCAACCTTTAAAGGGTGAACGCCTGATTCACAGCTTGCTCTGCACAGGTGTGGCTATGGTGCGGGTCACACATCCAATCCGACTTAGTGACCCAGGAGGAAGTGGCTCCACGGGTGCACTGGGCTGAGGCCAGAGCAGAGATGCCATGCTGCCCCGAGGTCTGGCCTGCAGGACAGTCTGCAGCAGCTTCGCAGCCGCTGCCCTAGGACAGAGGGTCCCTGGGTGCTGGGAAGAGCTGCGGTGACACCTGCAGGCCTCGTGCATGACACTTGGTCACCAGAGTCCTCCACATGAACGAGGAGATGGAATCCTCCCGGTGGGGGCAACCGCAGGAGTTTTCAAAATGCTGAACTCCGCATGAAAACAGCACAAATCCCCATTTCTGCCCCACTGGGTTGAGAAATCTGTGGATGACAGGGTGTAGTAAAAACACATCTTTTTAGCCTACATGAAAACAAACATTATCTTGGAACAAGGAAAAGGCAAATGTTTTAAAGGAATAAAAACAATTATTTATGCTAGGGGAATGTGAGGGACGTGACAGATTTACTGCCAGATAGTATTTAAATGGAATTCACAGGAGGGAGGAATGGGGCCTCTGCTGTCAGGGTTCAGCATTGTCTGGCATGTGGAGAACCCTACTTGGGTCAGACATGGCCTTGTCGAGAGGGCTTTGTTTCTGGGCTTCACCTGCTGCCTCCACAACAAATGTGGCTTACTGGAAGCTTGCAGGATTGTTTTGATTTGGCTTGGGGCTTTTTGGTGGCTGAAAAATAACACAAATGGCCTCTCTTCACGGTTTTGGCGGCCAGCAGCTGACAGGGCTCTTACTGGGCTGAGATGGAGGCACCCAGAGACTCCCTGTGTGGTAATGGACCTCAGGGGTGGCTCTCATGCCACCCATGCTACCTCCTGAGTCTCCTGCCTTCCTGCATCTGTCCTCTTCATGGTGGACGCTCAGCCACAAACTGCCAAGTGTGCAGCACAGACTTCCTGACAGCAGGCATGGGCACAGCAATCCCTGGGTGGTGTTTAGGGAAATGCGCAGGAGAGGCTGCCAGTCGGCTGTTCATCCAGTGGAACCGAAACCCGGCGTGGCCAGCACCTCCTCTGCTTGTCTGAGCTTAGCCCTCGAGCCACCACCTGGCTCTCTGCCTCTGCAGGTTCCATACGTGAGGAGGGGCAGGGTCAGCTCAGTGCCTGACTTATTCGACGTAGATGGCATCCCCAGCTCATAAACGTCCTTGCTGATGACAGAATCTCATTATTTTGAGACTGAATAGTAGACACAAGGTATAGGGGTCTCATGTTCTTCATCCATTCATCACCTGATACACCCTCAGGTTGTTTATGTTTCTTGGTGATTATGAATAGTGCTGCACGGAACACGGGGCAGGGGCCAGGTATCTCTTTGACAAACTGACTTATTTCCTTTGGATGGGTACCAGTAGTGGGGCTGCTGGATCCCATGATAGCTCGCTTCAATGTCTCGCGGACCTTCCATGCTGTCTTCCATCATGGCGGTGCCAATTGTATTCTGACGGTTAGTGTGCAGTTACCCTTTCCTCCACTTATTGGCCAACGTTTATCTATGTTTTTGACAGTGGATGTCCCAGCGGTGTGAGATGGTTTTGATTTGCCTTTTCTTGGTGATTAATGGTAGTAAGCACCTTTTCATGTATTTGTTGCCTATTGGTACATCTTCTGTGGGAACATTCACCTGGCTCTGTTCATTTTTCCACCCGGCTATTTGTTTTTTTCTTTTTGTGTTGCTGTTGAGTTGTAGGAGGCCTGGTATATCTTGGGTATTAACGCGTCTCAGACACATGGTTTGCGAATATTTTAGCTTCACAGTTGCCCATGAATGTGTCGCTGGTCTCCTTTGCTGATCAGCTTTGTAGTGTCGTGTGATCAGCTTTGTAGGCTGGTGTAATCCCTCTCGTTCACTGTTGCTTTTGTGACATATCCAGGAAATCCCTCCCTAGACTAATGTCATGAAGGTTTCCTCTGCTTTCTTCTTATAATTTTATGGTTTTAGGCCTTGAGTGTCAGCCCTTAATCCATTCTGAGCAGCTGCTGTGTAAGGCAAGGGTCCACCTCCACTCTTGGGCACGTGGCTATCCAGACTTCCCCCCACTTGCTACTGAAGGCACTGTCCCTTCCTCCATGTGTTTCTCGTCCCCTAAGAGGGCCAAAGATGAGTAACCACACACGTGGGAGTTTGTTTCTGGGTTTTTTATCCTGTTCCTATGGTTTGTATGTCTGTGTTTTCTGCCAGTACTATGCTGTTCTAATAACTGTAGCATTAATAATTGTAGGATTCGTATTTTGAAATCAAAAAGTATTGCATGAATTTTAAATTGCAGTTCTGAGAAGGTTTTCCTGACAGCAAAACACGTCAATTTTGGGGGTGGGGGCAATAATTTCTTCATTGCAGACTAACATTTTCTTTAGACAATGAAGTAAAAGCATTTTCTCAAGTCCCTTGGAAGAAACTGTTGGAGTTCTTTAGTATAAAAATGGGGAAGCATGGATAATATCGGTGCATCCTTAATGCACATGGAAGCTGGAATTAAAGAGCTTCTCTTGGGACTTTAGAAATCTCGCCATCGGGGCTCCTGAAGCAGCAGCCCAAGCCCTTAGTTCCTGCACAATTGCAGCTCCTCCTCCCACACGCATCAGCTGTCTCGAGAGGGGGGCTTGTTTGTTGTGGTAGCCAGCAGCACCTGGCTCTTGGCAGTGTTTAACTCTCAATATCAGAGAGGATTGGTTTCTAATTCAGGTGACAATGTGGTAGGTTGGGAGACTTCCCTTCAGCTTTGTGTGAGTGCCTGCCCTTCCTTGTTCTCCTTCCTCCTCCACACATGGCCTCACTCACCAAGTATCTGCTGAGTGTCCAGGTGCTGTCTGAGAAGTTCCAGGTACAGGTGACCAAGGGACAGACTGCGGCCCTAGTGCTCAGCCAGAGCCCTGGTCTTTATCACCATCCTGGGGCCCCAGATGGAAGTGTTCAGCTCCCCTCTGCATGGCTGAGAGGCTGTGCTGTGATGTACATGCGCTGGTGTGCGCACGCACGTGACCTCCCCTTGACCCTTTCTCCCGGCCAGGTAGCTACCCTCAGTGAGGCAGAGACCGAGCAGCCATCACCCAGTTGGAACCCGAGGTCCAGTGAGATGGCTCTGCGACACCAGTTCCCCTTGCCCGTCCTGCGCCACCCACCCTGCCAGCTGTGGGCCTTACTGATTCAGGGGTGAGCACTCAGTGTTCCCTGTGGCGCCTGCAGCCCAATGGAGCCCATCCAGAGGTGTCACTGGGAAACAACCACAAAGTGCAGGCTCTGCTGCTGGGCCTCCAGGTGCCAGGGCCCCATGCATTTCCCACCGAAACCAGAGAATGGAACTCCGTGGGAAGGATGGGCTCCTTCCTTCTCCTATATCTCAGTCCCTCCCCTGTGGTCCTTTTCCTATTTTGCAATTCAGAAGGTTTTTAAGCCCCTGTTGTTTCTTTAAGAAGCAAAGGAAAAACACACATACCATCAAGTGAAGATTTAAATGAAGGAAGAAGATGTCAGCTTATGGAGAGTGAAGGAGGCTCATTCTCCAGCTCCTCATTAAAAGTTCAAAGCACATTTTTCTTATAAATTAGGCAGAAGTAAAATTCAGGGAGACAGGAAGAGAAAAAATAAGGTTTTGAAATCTGCAAAGCATCTAAATGAGCAACAGGGAGGAAAATCAGATGCATGGAACATGCATCAGACACAAAACCCTGAGCGCTTAACGTGTGCCAAAGTGTCGGTGTCAGCTGACGTTCCCACAGCCGTGGCTGCCAGCTGTGGGGCAGGGCAGGGCCGGTTCACATTTAAGAGAGGGCTCTCCGTTAAATTAGCTCAACAGCATGTGGGTATAGGGGTATAGGTATGTGTGTACGTGTGTGTATGGGCATGTGCCTCTCTGTGTGTGCACATGCACACATCTCTGTGTCTGCACACTCACACATATGTATGTGTGCATATGGGGGTGCATGTTGTGTATGCAGGTGCATGAGTACATGTGAGTATAGATGTGTGTATGTGTATACATGCATGTATATGTGTGTATGCATGTATGCAGGTATATGGGTCTGGTGTAAGTTATATGGAAGAGTATGCGTGTGTATGTGTAGGTATATGCATGTATGTGTGTATATATAAATGGGTATGCATGCATGTATGGGTATGTGTATGTGTGGGTTTGTGTATATGTAGATGTATGTATTTATATGTACATACATGCGTGTGGGATGACCAAGAAGCCAGCTATTGTCCCACCCTGACCTTCAGCTCTCTGGTGGCTTGAACAGATGTGAACTAGGAGGAGAAGCAGAATATGGCCACTCCAACGTCCCTGGGTACAGCCATACATGGATGGTGTGTGCCCTGGGAGCCATGCCAGAGAGTGCTGTGTCCCACAAGGCCAGGCCACATGCTCCATTGCCAGGGAAGCTGCCCCTGTGCTGGCTGTATGAGCATGTGGGGTGTATAGCACAGAGCTCAGGGGGACACCCAGGACTCTGTCACCTTGCCTCTCTTGCCTTCTGGGGATGGACTTGGATGATGGGGAGAATTGGAACACCCATGTGTGTGGTGTGTTCATGTGTGCTCTATATGTGTAATGTGTCCACATACATGTGGTCCATGCCCATGTTTTGTGTGTGTGCAGTGTGCACATACATGTGGTGCCTCGTGTGCTTGTGCATGTGTGTCTACAGATTTTTTTGTCCAAAAGACCCTTCCCTAGGACCTGGTGCAGGTAGGGCACCATGGCTATGGCTATGCCAGGTGTCAGGGCACCAAGATAGAAACCATCTCATGGCAGAGAGGAAACACAATTTCTGCCAGATGCAACACCTATCACAGGGACTCAGAGCCCTGGAAAGGTGGGAGGGAGGGCTGGGCAAGTAGAGAATTGCCCTTGGGGAAGCTTCTAGTGGGGAGGTCCCCGAGCAGAGACCTCATGACTGGAGTGTCTCAGAGGAAAGGGTGGCTTGGGGCCCCAAGATCCAATTTCCTCATCCACAGAGTGAAGCAAGTACATGATTTACCCTTTCCTGGACACTGATTATGACTTTAGTGACAAACGTGGACATCACATGCATTCTTGTGATCAAGCTCATGCATCTGCTGTGTGCTGAGGCCCTGGTGCCCACACCGAAATCTGCCCCGCACACAGGGCTGCCCTGTTGCCTCCCAGGCACCTGCCATGTTCCATGCCCCTCTGGAAGCCCATCTGGCCTGTACCTGTCAGGAACCCACACCTCTTCCCACCTCACCAGGGGACAGAGGAACAGGGGAACAGGTGGATATGACCTTGTGAGTGCCTGGCCTCTCAGACCCCTTCTGGTCCTCAGAGCAGCAGCTGTGGGAGCTGGGTTGGTGTGTGGTCCCCAAGGTGGCGGGGGGAACCTGTCCTGTTTGCTGGGTCTTCTGACATGGCCCCTGCCCAGTGCTTCATTAAAATCAGTCTGATAGGCTGTGGAACCAGGCGGAGGATTTGGGTTAATTAGGGAGATTTTTAACTGGCTCCAGCTCTGCTCAGCCAGCTCTGCCTGCAAGAACCTTGTCCATCAGGCAGCTCAACTAGGACACGGGCTGGGGCCCAGCTCACAGAGGTCTCCCAGAGGGAGAACCAGGGGAAGCCCCTGTAGCATGCTCCCCAGGACAGATGCACACCCTTCCTCTGTGTCACAGCAGGGCGGGCTCCTCAGGGAATGTGCTGGCAAGGGAGAGAGGGACACAGCCGGGTCTCCCTGTCACCAGCTCCTGGACAGATGGGCTCTCCTTTGCTCATACCCACTACTAACCACTCACACATACGTGTGCACACACACAGCATGCAACATATACACAGTCTGACCTGGGGCCAGGCCACAGCAGAGGCACGAGGATGTGGGATGTGGGGCAAAGGGGGGGCTCAGGTGTTGCTCACCAGGAGGGTGGTGTACTTGCCAGGGAAGGCGAAGCACAAAGGAACAGATCCAACAACCAGCAGCAGGGAGCAGGGTCAGCCTGGGGTTCACTAAGAGAACCAATGCTGCTGAGCAGGGTTTGCCTGTGTGGTCCCCAGGGGTGTCATGGGCTGCAGGAGGTGAAGAAGACCAACAGAGACACCAGGCAGCTCGCCAGGTCATGCAAGGTGCTGGCACTGAAGCCTTAGGCCCTGAAGCCCGGCGTGTACTCGCACCTTGATCTCCGGCTGAGTGGAGAGGCCAGGGGTGATGCAATGGAGCCCAAGGGCTGTCCTTTCTGGCAAGAACCAGGGTCATAGAGAGTGTGCAGCAAATGCCAGGAGCTCAGTGTTTACCCTGAGAGGTGACAAGGCCCCAAGTGGGGAGGAAGCCTGGAGTCCAGGAAGAACTCTGATCTGAGCTACACAGTCAACAACAGTAGCACTGAGTTATGGGGGTGAATAGGGCCATCACAGGGACAGTCCTTGGACA
This sequence comes from Heterocephalus glaber, assembly GCF_000247695.1. The sequence goes on along the minus strand of NW_004624800.1, from coordinate 951,197 downwards.
AAAGCGTCCTGAGGCCTGAAGGGTTGAAGGGTCATGTGGGGTTGATACTTCTGCGGCCAGAGAAGCAGCAGATAAGAGGTGAGCCAAGGAAAGAGACAATTTTGAGAATAGGGAATGCATCTACTCTCAAATGTGCTGGAGAGGTCACCATCAATGAGAAGTAGAAAGTGGTCTTGGGCTTCAGCACCCTGAAAGTCACAGACAGTAGGATGACAGTGGAACCCATCCTGAGGTGGGCTGAAGGTGCATGTTTGGCCAGAGCACAGAGGCAGTAAGCTAAGGAGGTTAGAGCCTTGAGGGAAACAAGGGAACCAGAGGAGGCCAGGCAGCTGGATGGCTCTTGAAGCCACAGAGAATGATGATGATGATGAGGCTGTGATAAAGACAGCTGTGAGAGACTAAGGGGCAGGGGTCTGGGTTAGAAAACCACTCATCCATCCGCTATCCATCATCCATTCACCATCGATCACTCACTCATTCATCATCCATCCATCCATTGTTTCACTATCCATCATCCACCCACTATCCATCTACCCAGGCATGCGTGCATCCACCCATCCTTTATCCCCTTAGCTATCCATCCACTCATCCATAGCCACCTATCCATCTACCAACCTATCCACCATCCGTCCATCCATCCATCCATCCATCCTTCCACCCACCCACCCATTTATTCATCCATCATCAGTCCACTGATCCATCCATTTATCCATCCATCCATCTACTCATTCATCCATCTACTATTCTTCTATCCACTATTCATCCATCCATAATCCATCCACTCATCTATCTACTCACTAGCCATGCTGTCTATCCATCTATCAATCCACCCACTATCCATCATCCATCATCCATCCATCCATCTCCTATCTATCATCCACGTACTCACCCATCCATTTGCCTATCTATCCATTAAATCACCTCTCACCCATCCATCCATCCATCCATCCATCCCCATACCCTCTATCCCAGAAATGGTGAACCTTTTAGAGACGAGTACTCAAACTGCAACCCCAAACCCAGTTCTTTCTTGAAAAGTGCTCAACACTGCAATTAAACCTGAATGCCGAGGTTTTAGTTTAGAAAAGACTCATACATTCATGTCTTTTGTTTTAAAAGAAAAGCAAATAACACACATGCCACAGATTAGCCACCACTGCTACCCACCCTTGTTCCATTCTCCTGCCAGTCTACTTGTCCATCTATCCATTCACCCCACCACTTGCCACTCATCCATTCACCCATTCATTTAGCAACCAGCTGAACTTTTGCCTGTGGTGTCCTGTGGGCCAGGCCATGGGGTTCAAGGTTGGTGAGGACATACTTTGTGTCATAGGGGAAGAAGAGACCTATAGGAGCTGGTGGAGTGAGGAGGCTCGATGGAAGCGGCACGTAGGGTGCATGGGGCGCAGGCCCAGGTGTCACACTCTACAAAGGTCGTTGACACCACCCTCACAGGACTTTTATGGACACACCCAGGGACACCCACAGATCTGACTGAATCCTTGAGCTCATGTCTTGCTGGCTGTTTGTGCCCACCCTTCCTACTGGCATAGTGGGCTCCCAGTGCAGAACATAGCACCTCCTCCACGCCCACATCTTGTCCTAGGTGCCAGGGCATGGGTCCCCTGGGGCATCTGAGGCTTGGGTCCCTGTATTTTACATCCACCACCCCACATAGCGTATGCAAGCAGCTTGGCAGAGCCCAAAGTGTGCCCAGGGAGGAATGCTTACTGGAAATAGAACTCCCGCCCTATTATGTCTACTCAAAGCCCTCTGCTCTTCCAAGGAGCTGCTGAGATTTTAATTTCCTTGTGACACCACCTCTGATCCCCCAGACCTTTCTGATTCCACCCTTCTCAAGTGGTGAGCACAGGCTAGGTCAGGTTTTAACAGCTCCTTCTTTAATTGTTGTGTGACTGTGTGTGTAACTGTATAATTATGAGCATGTGTCTGAATGTGCATACTTATGCAACGTGTGAGAGCGTGTGTCACTTTGTGTGTTTGTGACTATGTGTTTGTGTGTGACTGTGTGTGACTTTGTGTAACAGTGTTCGAGGACCCCTCTGGGTGTGGCAAGTGTCGCTGGTGCTCTCTGACATACATCAGGGAGGCGGGAGGGCTGGGGAGATGACCCTGAGCAACCACCAAGCCTTCAGGGCTCTCTCCGTCCTTCATGGCAGCTACAGGCAGCACCCAAGTAGAGGGTGGGTCCAGGCTGGAAGCCAAGCTCCATTCTGGATGGCAGAGGACCCACAGCTGGCCAGAGGCAACCACCATGTGTCTCAGCCTTGTCCTGGGTGCAGCTGCAAGTCAGGACCTTAAGGCTCCTACATGACCTCCAGAGCCCCTCCTGGTGGGCTGCTGGACCTGTGTCTGGAGCCCTAGCGTGGGCAGGCATGGGCACCACCCTCCTCTGCAGAGTCAATGTGGGAGGTGTCTTGCATGGTAAAGTGGGCCCAGCTCTCTAGTGGTCACTGCCCTGACCTCCTGCACTAGCTCTTTCCATGTGCCCCTTCTGGGTGGCTTTCAGCCTGGGAAGGGCTACACTTACCATAGCCCCTGTGCTGCTCAGGTCCACCCTGCACTTCTGAGCAATGCCCAGCCAGGCCCTGGGCACATGGGTTAGTGTGACATCTTCTCATTAACATCCTTGCTCGAATGTTGCTGAGGCAGTGGGTGCTGGGGGGAAGGACATGACTTCTCACACAGAAATCAGACAAAACGGCCAACAGGGGAACATATGGGAGGCATAGAACCCTACATTCTGGTCGGCTTCAGTGCCCAATAACAGGATGGCCCTCCTTCCCTGGCCATTTTTACGTAACTTATAATGTTGTATTTGGGTTTCAATGAAATGTGGGTGGAGGTTCCCTTCCCTTCCACCCTGTCCCACACACGACGACAACTCTGAAAAGTGCCCCTAAAAACCCCTAAATTAGTCTTAAAAATACACACAAATCTATGGGGGCAGGGAGCTGCCCATAACGGAGTGGTAATTACCGAGAGAGGAGGGGCGGTGGCCTTTGTGCTCTAGGACTGACAGCCTTGACTCATGCATTATTCAGGAGCGCGGGAACAATACGGGAAGCCGAATTGAAAGAGAAAAAAAAGAATGGTGCAAAAGCAAAGCCAGGAGTAAATAAAGATTGCTCAGGGAACCCTACTATTTTTCTTCAATTGACGAAAAAATGGCCACATTTCTGGTGCTGGGGTATGGCCCTGGCCACCTCCGGGACGCCCTGGTTGGTTTGGCACTGTCCCCTGCTGCTCGTGGCCTGCAGGGCTGCAGGATGCCCTACGGTTTGAGTGACACTCTCTCCTGTCCCCTCCTCTCCCTTTCTATCCACCATAATGTAAAGCTTTGTCAAGCTAATACCTCAAGGATCAACATCAAAATTGGAACTTTCTCTTTCTATAGCCACATCCAATTAAAAGTATCTTAGACCTCCCAGCGGCATCCCCTTCGGGGCAGCCTGGCTGTCAGGGTGCTGGAACTACACATACATTTTAAATCCAGCTCAGGCTGCAGCAGTACACAGTGCTATAAGCAGCATTATCTGCAGCCCCTTTGTGTGGGGGGCCGTGTGTGCCTGCACATCCTGCATGGGGACACTGCAGGCGACCCACTCCCGCATGGCAACAGCCAACCCCTTGCTGGTCACACACCCATGCGCTTCAATTTTTTCCTGGGGGAAGAGGAAGATTTTGGAGTTCAAGTAGTGCATCCAGGGCTTGCAGGCCATTTCTGAGCAGTGCCTGAGCTCACCGTTTACCTTCTTGTCCAAGCTCATGAGAGCATTTAACAGCCCCGTAATGCCTGTGCCCCATACGCCTGTGCCTGCTTCCTAGCTGCTGTCGGACCTGGGGCTGGCAGGCATGCATCGAGTGGGAAGACCACACAGGGCACGTGTAAATGAAAGACATTAACAAGCAGGAGGAGCGAGAGGGATGGGTAGCACCCTTCTTGGAGGCAGGAGACGTGTGAGCTCTAGCACAGCCAGTACGCAGAGTTGCCGGACGTGGTCTCCGTGCCTCTCTCAAATCACGCTCTGTGAACATTGCTATGACAGTGAAAAACAAGATTTTCCCCCTGCAAAATTAAATGTCACTCCTGATAGCATAAAATCTGAAACATCATCTTCCCAGGTCACACCAATACTTTACGCAGAAGATTAAACTCTCTCTGTTTATTGAGTGGATAATGTAGCCTTCCAAAGTGTGAGGACCCCTGCTAAGTGAGAAATTAAAAAAGCTGCACTGTAAAGTCTAATGGTATGTATGAAATAAAGAAAGGTAACTTAATTGGTAATCAGAAGAAATCATAAAACTAATCTTGCAATTAATGTCTTAGAAAGCAAGCCTGTGAGTGAGGTGTGTGTAATTACAAGGAGACAATGTGACAGTGGCCTGCAGTGTGATGAGGCCAGTGACACCCCCCTCCCTGGAGATGTGGGGGGTTGGGGAGTTGGGGATCCCCTCATAAAACGTGGGAGGTTGGCTGCTCCCTGAGGGCAGGTGCTGAAGTCTGCTTTGGTGCTGATTATTCCTGGTCAGAGCCAGTGAACAGGATGTTAATTTGTTGATGAAAGGGAGGGAGGCAGGGGTCTGCATTCTGCCCAGGCAGCCGTGTCGTCCTGTGTCCCCCATCTTGCATCTCCCATGCAGGGTGCGTTCTTCCTAGACAGGATGTGGCAGGAGGAGAGTCGGGCTTCCCACTGCAGTGTGGACAGTATCCCTCCGCAGGACAGAGATTGGAGGAGGCTCTGTCTGCAGCCAGCAGCCCCAGCTACACTCCTTGGAGGAGCACAGAAGCTGGCAAATGTCCCAACCCCAGCCTGCCACCATCCAGGTAGAGTCCTTGGGCCACACAGTGCCTTCCAGGGCCTCTGACTGCGGGGGGGACAGAGGACCCCTGAGCCGAATTCAAGGGGGAGATGAGACATGGGCAAAGGCCCAGGAAATGCAGAGCGTGGAGCACTGGGCCTGTGGGGTCGGCTTGGAGCCCACCCGGTATTTCCCATACCATGGCTCAGGACAGAGGGTCAGCTTTTGCAAGGTGAGCTTTTGGAAATGAATAAAACACTATCATTGTTTTAAGAGCAGCTGGGAGAGGGCCTTTTGCCATGACAGCTATGTGAGCTCCATCCCTGAGAGCCGAGCAGGTGGTCCCCAAGGGACAGAAGTGGGCACCAGTGCACGGCCGGAGCATGCTGCTCACCCTATGGACCCTGTGAGGGAGGGACGAGCTGTCTCTTCTGGAATGAGCCCTGGGCACCCTTGGCGTGGTCATCACTCTTAGTGGCTCTGTGGGCTCTCACTGCGCCCGGCTGGCAGGTGTGGGGCACGGCCCTCAGGGTCCCCCAGGACAGCAGCTGGCGATGCCTGCTTTCTCTTTAGGGTCTGCATTTGTCAAAAACAGAGATGGGTGACTGAGGCACAGGAACAGGAAAAGAAGACACCATCCTAACCTCCTTGTCCAAGAAAGGCGAGAAGGATGCAGGTGTTTTCTTTACTGTCACATGGAGTATTTTATATCTGTAAAAAGGTGCACAGATGGACATCACGAACGCAGTGGTGAGAGAAGACAAAGGACAGGCACTTGACAGCCCTGGGTCACTATGGTCAGGTGGCCTTCCCCTGCCCCCATGTCACTAGGAAGTGATTTGAGAACGATGGCCCTGGCACCTTCTGGTTTCCCTTCCATCAACTGGGGTTTCTCATGCTCTTGTCTGTAGCCTTGATGCACCGTGCGGACACTGGGTCACTGCTGAGGACCCTCCTGATGCAGAGGACACTGTGCAGCCTGGGGGCTCCACAGTGTCATGGGCTGGGCAGAAGCCCCAGGGCAGAGCCCCCAGAGGAGGACAGGGGGACTCAGGTCTTGCAGGAAGAGGAAGGACCATGCCATTTGGCTCCACACAGGTAGAAGGAAGGTAAACATGGACCCTGGCTTTCCGTGACTGGGCAGATGAAAGCCTGAGTACAACTCAGTTATGAATATTTCCAAGAAAAATATCCAAATAGCTCTCTGAACTCAGGGTAGAAAACCATATCCTCAATTTCTTCACTGGAAAACACAAACTACGGAGAGGAGGTGGACAAAATCTGATCAGTAAGTGGATAGGGTGCTCTGCCTCACAAAAAGACCACAGGCAAGGTCGGTGGGTAGGGTGATAAACTGCACAGACTCGCAGTGTTGCGGCCTTGGGCATTTCTGCCCTTTCCACAAGGCAATGGGAACTAACAGCGCAGGGAGACGGTGTATCAGCAGGAGTGTGGGACCCCAGGGTTCCAAACCTGCCTAGGCATGGCTGAGGTCAGCGCCTCAGGGATAAAGAGGCTATAAAGACCCTCCTCCCAGATGTGGAGCGTGCCAAGAGACCTTGAGGGGGCTCACTCTGCAGTACAAAGCTTCCAGGGCCAGGGATTTGGCTCAGTGGTTCCACCACCTGCCTCGCAAGCGCAAGGTCCTGAGTTCGATCCCCAGTACCCAAAACAGAACAAAACAAAACAAAAAAACAATACTCCTTACCACAAAGCTTCCAGCCTCCACGGTCTGAGAAGCCACAATAGAAGGGCTCAATGCCCAGCATGACCCAGCAGCAGCATCTCAAGTGGTGATGGCCAAGACTGCCTGGAGTAGCCGTTTGGTTTTCTTGCCTAGTTCTCTGGCAAAAAATCAGCAGCAACCCAGCAGAGCATGGGGTGGGGGGCTTTGCCTCCAGAGCAGGCCCCAGGGATCTGCTTGACTTTGAAACCAGCTCAAGACAAACCAGGGATGTCCCAGCAGGGATCAAGTCCCTCTTGTCTTCTGGGCTATGTCTCAGGGCCTGTCTGGCCCGGCTGCCGAGCAGGACCTAGCTCCAGGGACATCCTCAGGAGCTGAGTATCCTGAGCCTGTTTATACCACCTTCTATAAGAATGCTCTCCTCTAGGGGGCTGGAGATTTGGCTCAGTGGTTCCGCCGCCTGCCTCGAAAGCCAAAGGACCCGAGTTTGATCCCCGGTTCCAAAAAAAGGAATGCTCTCATCTAAACAGGCTACTGGGTCCAGGCTGCTTCCTGGGGGTGCCAGGACTGTCCATAATAAACAGAGCTGTGCTGTTCTCTCCACTGTAGACCAGGCACTTGGAGTTATACTTCCAGGAGGTTTAGGAAATGCAGCCAGGCCTGCCATTTCCTATGGAGTGCCTCAGTCTGTTACCCCAAGGGCCTGGTGTTTAGGGGGTCGGTGTGTGGACTATGTACTGACACTGCTGCTCAGTGTCTCCCATGGCACACGGATGCTCCCTTTCCCAGCCCCAGTGGACTCAGTCCGTAAGTTCCTTGTCATAGGAACCTCCAGGGGCCAGGCAGGGTGTGTGGCCAGCTCCAGGGGAAATAGTCTGGGTGTTGTGGGCTCCAGGTCAGAGGCTCCTCAGGGCCTTCTCTGCCTGAGTCACTGGGGAGATGGAGCCCAAACACTCCTGCAGTGCAGGACTTGACCTCCATGGTCAGGGGAGCAAGCCAGAGCCTCAGCCACTGTGCTGTTAAGCAGGAGCTGCCTCGATGCTTGGGGAGGAGGGTGCTGGAAAGAGGATTTAAGCAGAGGGACCAGTGGCTGGAGCAAGGTGGGGGTGGCAGGTGGCCACCGGGCCTGCCCCCTGGGGCTTCCTGCCCCATACCACTGCATTTCTAACTCACCTCTGCACCGGGCCTTCTCCCACCCCTCTGGCCTATACAGAATCCTTGGTAATTACCAGCCCTCTCCAGGCGGGGACTGCTTCATCATTCCCTAATGAGGCTGTTTTGGGTGCCTGCCTCCTAGGGAGTGGTAGTTAATGCTTAACAAGCATATGCACTATTTAAATAATAAAGAGAATATCAGCTGAGAATCTAAATTATCCCTTAACTTCTCAAAGTAATCATAACAGGCATTTGAAAATTCAAACGAATATGGCTCATGAATAAAAATGCACTTTTGATTTTTTGATACAAATATGTACTAACAGGAAGCTGGGTGCTGGGGTACCCTGAGTTCTAGGCTATGGCAGCAAGCTGCTGTCCAGTAGGTCCCTGGGCACGGGACATGGGTGTCGCTGTCTCGTGAGGGAGAAGGATGGAAGTGCAGTCCATGCTGGGTGGCACCTGTGCCGTCTCTGCCCATCACACAGGAGTTGGTCACCCCAAGGGGCCCTGGCCAGGTGCCTCCAGGTCTGCTGTTTCCATCTCTTCCCCAGACCCTGACAAAGCCCCGTAATCCATCAGGGGGTGTGGACCAGGAGCCCCTCTTGGGATTTCCTGTGCGGTGTTCACTTCCTGCTCGGAACCTCAGTGTAACTGAGCAAAACTTTCCCCAGGAGCCTGGAGATGCTCCCACCCACCTAGCTACAGGCCCCATGCTGTCCCTAAAGCCTGCAAGATGGGGTCTTCTTCAAATGTGCTGCAGAGAGAGGTCAGGAACGTCTCATCTCAGGCTTTCTGAACCAGCCTCTTTTACCAAATGATCATTTTAATTTAAAATAAATTGACCTTAAAAACAAATTCAGCAGGAAAGGCTGTGTTTAAAGGGAATGGTTCCTATTTTCAGTTTTCCTCCTAGTAATGAGGGTGTCTTTCATGGTGGCTATAGAGTCGTCCCAAACAAGCCCCTCACAGCTGGGTTCGGAGCAGGTCATGTGAACCTGGAGTTTCCCAAGGCAAACGCTGTCCCAACTCATCTCCCTTCCTCTCTGAAAGACTCTGACCTGGGCAGCACTGTTCCATCACGGGCCTCAGTCCTCCCCCAGCCCCAGCCAGGAGCTGCACTGTTCATGGGGGTGAACGAGAAACACCTCAAGGTCACCCCTGATGAGTTACTGGGTGTAGGGCAGCTGCTTTGTCCCTTGCCATTCGAGGAGTGATTTATTCACAAGCAATAACAAGTAGATGGGAAACCAGTGTGAGGACAAGCAGTGGGCACTCGAACCTTCTGCATCAAACGCTGTGGGCGGCAAGCATCCTGCTCAGGACACAGAAAAGCCAGCTGATCCAGGCCCCGGAAGCATTTTTGTTTGGCCTCTCTGCTGCAAATACCTCAACTCATTCCATCCTTTGTGTTTGACTTTTGTTTAAATGCTGAAGTGGGAGACCCTTGCAATCAACAACCTGAGCTCCCTTCCCAGCTGGGCAGGCGCAGCAGCCTCTGTCCCAGCGGTGCTTCCCTCACCCCCCATCGGAAGCACCGGCAGGTCAGGGCAGAGGCCGAGCTTAGAGAAGGCGGAAGCAGAGCCTCCAATGGCCTCTCAGCATCCGAGCACAGGGAAGCTCCAGTTTCTTTCCACAGGGCTTTTGGGCTGTTCCTCCTCCCTGCTGCTGCCCAGAGGGAAAGCCCTGGTGGAGGGAGACACTTCCCTCACATTAGGGGTTCCAGTGAGTCTCCTTGAAACTGCCACATCCCGACCTAAGTTCCTACAGATGTGGCCTGCTTGGAAGCAGCTTTTGTAGCTGTAAGGGAGGTCATCAGGGCGGGCTCACCCAGCCTGGCTGGTGTTCCGGGGGATCTGAACACAGAGGGACACAGGGAGGAAGGACTAAGTGATCATGAAGATGCCACGGATAAGCCCAGGAGGTGACTCTTGTCCCACGAAGCCCTGATCTCGGGCCTCTGTCTCTAGATGGTAGATCTACCCTTCCCAGCCATTATCAGGCTTCTCTCTCCTTTCCATCCTGCTGTCCCCAGCTGAGCTGGCCTCACGGATAGGGAAGGCCTGGGTTTGGTTTGCCTGTAGGAAGAATGCACCCCAAACCAGCATTGAGGGTGTAGGGTCAGCTCAGTCAGGGCCACCTCCTGCCCACCTGCCACATCTGCATCTCTCCAGCCACACAGCCTGTTACACACCCACACCTGAGGCTCTCTGTGGCTCCCACAGGAAGGATGTCCGTGGAAAGAGGCCAAGAGACTCTGCTGGAATCCAGAATCAGGGACTTTCTGCTTACGAAAAATTAAGAACGTTTGTGTCTTCAAGTCCAGCTAGCTATCTGTGAAAACAGGCCCTGATACCCAGTGCGCTAGTCTCTGAGGGAGGAAGTGAGGGAGCAGTGGGAAGCCAGGGGCTGAGGCGGGACCTATTCCCTTCTGGGCTAGGCGGGGAGCCACGCCCTGCGGGGTGAGGGCGGAGCTGCCAAAGCCGGCCTGGGCCTCACAGGAGGAGAGGACTGGGAGGAGGGATGCAGGGGCTCCAGCTCCCCTGGGGCATCACACCAGTGGGTGTTAGGGAAGGCACCAGGGCTCCAGGCCCCGCTGCTGCTCAGGTGTCTGAGATCTGGTGGGAGCACCGGAGAGAAGGGCAATGCCTGAGACATGAAGTTGAGTGAGAAAAAAATGCCAGCTGGGAAAGACTGCCAATCATCTGGTTCCATTAAAAATATTCCTCATCTGCAAATTGGCACTTGGCAGGACCTGATATCAATACTGTATCCATGTATATCCAAATGTATACGCTGCAGAACCTTTAAAAGACGAGGACAGGTCAAATAAACATTTAATAACAACTCTGTTCTTTATAGCATGAGATGATTTTGCTCTCTCTAGAAAATGATTATTTTAGCAACAGGAAGGGTTGTGAATTTGTTGTTATTTTTGCTAGATCCAGCATCGTCTTTGCGAGTGCCTCACAGATCTAGCAGCTGGAATGCTGCTGTACACGGTGAGTTGGTTCACATGGAAACAGCCCGCTGTGCTACGCAGATCATGGTGTTTACCTCCCAGTCCTACCCAGCAGATGTGCAAAGGTGTCTTCCTCCTTGCCTGGTACTCGTTTTTTGAAGCAATTCAAAGGTCATATACTTTATTATAATTTTAATTTATATTCAGTGGATGGAAACATTTTATTTGGAAAGATGTTAGGAGAGTTAGAAAATTCCAAGTATTTTGGGAACAGAGCCACGACTGATCTTACAGGGGACACAAACTCTTGTCCTTCACCATGTTGTAAAGGGATGGAAACATTACCCAGTACTCATTTTCATTGGGCTCTATAGCAGGTGTGTTTTTTGCTATTTTCTTTTAAAGTAGACTCTTGCACATCGTTAAGCTGTCTCTTTTGCACTAAAGGTTTACTCTATTTTAAAATATTTTCTGGGCACATCTACTCTCACCACAGGCCAGCACTCCTGAGACACTGGCCCTGGACGCCCAATCTACATGGTCCTTCCTGACAACCGGCCAACCTCCGCCATGCACAAGTTTTAGCTTTCTTCCTATGTTATTTTAAATCTTCTTACCAGGTATAATTAACAACAGTTCAAAGGTCTTGGTTTTATAAAATTTATAAAATTTAGAGTATGCTGAATGCATACAATGAACAGGCTGGACTATGAACACCAGGTTCTTGGGGTGGTGGATCGGAGGGACAGAGGGGGCTGTGCTGTGGGCTCCTGAATTCTTTCTGGTATCTGAGTCTGAGTAGCCAATTCCTCTCTGGTAATTCTGATTGTAAAATTCTCCCTCCATGGAGCACTGCTCTTATTTCCGAAGTCATTCATTGTTTTAAATACACCTTGCTCTTCACACCTTTCCTTTAATGGTTTGCAACAAAGAACTTCAGGAAAACTCAGTAGTGACACTGCATTTAGCAGCCATCACAGAAGGGACAAGGTTTGAAACTGGATCTGTTCATCCACCACCTCTGCAGCAAACCTCCGCAGCTCACCGTTCACCCCCGCATGCCTCTCCAGTGGGTCTCTGCCTCTCTTCCCAGTGTGCGCTGGCTGGGCAGGGCTATGTTCGCAGTGCTGCTCGTGCCATGAGCTGGTGGTGTTACTTGTCAGCAGTTGCGAGGGGGTTCCCAGAAGCAGGAGACACTGCTGCCCTGCTGCTCAGCCCACCCACCCCAGTGCTGGAAAGAGGGTAGAGACAGGGCAGAGGAAGAACTCCTCCAAACTGCTCAGGCCCTCTCTGGATGGGGAAGGTGAGTCCACTCATCCCTCGAGGGTTTTGGTTCCCACCACACAGGCCCAGCCATCCAGGGAGGAGGGAACAGGAGCCATCGCCCCCTACAGGACAAAGGGCTGTGTGTCCCTCCTTGTGTCCTTCTTCCCTCCCCACCACTGCTCCTCTGTGTCGGGTGGAGTCTCTTCCTCTTCGGGTTGGCCGGACCACATCAGAGTTATCTCTGAGGCCCACATCAGAGGATCCAAGGCGTGGACATGGCCAGCCAGCAGGGTGTTGTCGTTCTTCCGGTCCACTACAAATGACTCAGTGCCTCTCAGTCCCAGAGCACTCTGGGTGCTGGAGACAGGTGCAGGTGTGAGCAGGCTGGGCTGTTGCTGTGAACGCTGGGGACAAGGGTTTAGGTAAATGTGTCTCTATAACATGTGGGTGCCCAGAGCAGGCCGGTCCTGCAGGCTCCAGGGACCAGAATGGATGCCAGCCAGAGGGGCAGGACCAGGACACTTGTCAGGGCGGAGCTGGAGGAAAATAGCCCTGTGCAGGACTCAGTGTCCACACTGTCATCTACCAACCCTGAGAGGTGCTGCTGACACCCCATAGGCAGAACCTTGGAAGTCCCAGATGCTGAGCCACAGCTTTCCCCAAAGATCAAGCTGGCAGGCAACATACATCCTGCCAAGTGACCCTGAAAGCCCAGAGTGAGGACAGGCATGAGAAGCAGCCAGCCCCCGTTCTGTCTCTGGTGGCAACCAGGCCAGGCCCAGTAGGGTGATGGTGGCAGGCCTGTGCTCTCCTTGGAGGCCCTGGGAGACCTAGGGTCAAAGGCAGTGCCTGACCCATGCACCTCTGAAGATGATGTCTACGAACTGGTCACAGCTCCTGGAGGAGCTGGCAACACCTCACTAACAGGAGTCCACATCAGTTGACCACCAAGTGATTCTGCGGGAGCCCCACACTGCATTTTTTCAGTGGTGGAGTTTGTGTTTTTAGACACAGTGTTGGGTGTTCATCTTTGTACTGTGTTTTGGAGCTGGATTGGCTGGGTGACTGTGCGCCCTGTAAATGCATTTCCTCTAGAATTGGAAACTGTTCTATGCAAATCCCATTTCTGTTCTCTAACGATGCCTTTTAATATCTAATCTTCTGCTTTGATATCGTGCTCACTAAACGTGTTGAGATAATTAGGTGATAGAGCTAGACAATTACTCCAAGGGAAGAGAGCGGGTGGGTTCTTATATTTATATAAATATGAACGGTTTAAATAAAACACACACCAATGACAGTCGCAGCCCAGCAGCATGAAAACCCATGGCACTGCCTGGCTCTCTCAGTCAGCAGCTGGCTGGTTCGGTTAATTTTAATTTTAATTCTTTTGTGGAACTGGCCAATAGTTGACACTGGAGTCTGAAGCGGCTGGGTCAGCTCACAGGTCATTACTAACCAAGAGGAAGATGAGGGAATATGGCAAAATGTCCTTTCTCCTCAGAAGGCTGCAGCAAGGGACAGGACGGACGCTGAAGGGACAGGAGGTGCTGCAGAGAGTGACAGTACGGATGCTGGATGTAGTATTTGATGCTCGTGTGTGGAAGGAAATGTTGGTCAGAGAAATTCTTTACACTTGGTTCATAATAGTGCACAAATGCCTAATTCTTACGGGTTTTAAATGGCAAGATCTTTAAGATCGTATCTCAAGGACTCTGTAAAGCAAGAGGCCTGGAAGATGCAGGAGGCAAGTCCAGCCGGCCAGATGGCTGGCAGGGCCTGAGCTTCGACGTGGGTCCCTGGTTGGCACTGACCGTGCTGCTTGTTGGTCACGGGGCTGTAGCTTGGGGGTTCTGTGTGCGGGTCTCGCTGTCTCCGGATAGCTGATTGCTCCCCGTGCCCAAGCTCCCAGGCCACCAGCCTCACTCATCCGCACTCCAATGCCTTACGGGTACTGAGAGGCTGCTGAGAGCCCACAGGCCTGTAGCTCGAGACAGCAGACATTACAAGGCCGGGGTCTGGTCACAGTGCTGGCAGCCTATGCCCTGCGGACTCTCCCAGGCAGGGTCCTTGCCCGTGTTGCTGCTGCCCTCGGCTGGCACAGCCTTGCTCCCAATGCTGTCCACGTCATTATGTGGTGTCTTCCTTGCACATCTGCATCCTGTCCTCTCATTGGCAAGGCAACTGCTATATGGGTTAAGGACCCGCCTCTCCCCATTGTGACGTCACCCTAACTTAGGAATGATATCTGCAGTGGTCTCATCTCCAAATATGGCTGGGCCAAGACTTTCACACAGGGCTCAGGGACACGATTTGGGTCCTGAGGCAAGCGAGGGACCTCAGTGGGGGAACCCCATCCCATCCTAGAGCCCACTACAGTGGGTCCTCTTCTGAAAATCAGAATTTCACGTTTATTTCAAGCTAATTTGTCATAACCCCCTACTTGACCTAATTATAATGTATTTTTCTGTGTTTTCCTATTGGATTGTTACATAACTGGGGGCAGGATCCGCTTTATAGTTGTCTCACTTTAAGAACAGAACTCAGCATGTGATGGTCAATAAATATCATGGCCTTGCTCTAGACGCCTGGAGAAGGAGATGCTGGTGACTACTCTGCTGGCAAAAGCCATGTCCCAGATGGCATCTGGAGCAAGCACAGTTCCAGGGTGAGGAGGTGCTTTGAGGATGAACAAGAATTTAATTCTCACAAATTGGCAATCAATCAGTCAATCAAATGATAAACAATGGAGGATCTCAGGACCTCTTATCCAGCATGAAACATCTTATTTGTTTCAGTACTGGGGATTGAACTCCAGGCCTTCACACTGAGCTCCATCCCCAGCCCTTTTTTATTTTGAGACAGGGTCTCGCTAAGTCACTCAACTGCTCTGGCTGGGATTGAATTTACACTCCTCCTGCCTCAGCTTCCAGAGTGCTGGGATTTCAGGCATAGAGGCTTGAAGCTTGCACATGGCACAGGCACATTTGGCCTGGCTGTGGAGCATGAGCCCCGTCACATGTAGGAGGTTTGCAAGGGCAGCCTTAGCCCCATGTGGCAGATGCTCCTTGCCCTGCATGGTGAGGAAAAGGGACCGTGAGGTGCACAGCCAGCCACTGATCCACACAGCATGGCCCTCATGAGAGCCCATGACAGACACGGCCCTGGAAAGCTGGGTCTCAGGGAGGTTTCTCCCCAGGCGTGCATGGCCCATGGCCCTGGTTACCACCACCTGTTGTCCTATGGACCAACAATGTCCACTGCATCACCAACCAGAGTCATGAGAAACCAGGTCTTGTGGACTCCATGTCTCCAGGAGCCCAGGCTGTAGCCTGACCCTCTTCGCCGAGTTCTATCCAGTGCAGGGTTGGCAGGTGTGTCACATACCCCGCAGCCCATTGGGCACACAGCTGCTTCCTTAAAGACATCTGTGGAATCTGTGCTCCAGAGGACATGGCCCTGGTCATCTTCCTTCCTGGTCCTTGGTGAATCCTTGAGACCTCATCCAAGGTCATACCCTGGTTGCTCCTTCTGGCCTCTGTGTTTGAAAAGATGCTAATGCCTATATCCAGCTGGCCTGTAAAGCTCTATGCCATAGTCAATTTTTTAAAAAATGAGGAATTCCAAACCCTGAGAATGTACGTATAATCCCTCAAAAGAAAACTGTCAGGCAGAGGCTGCATGATTCACTGGCCTTGTTAGGGGATGTGTTCCCCAAATTCGTGCTGGAGTCCTGCTCCAGCATCTGAGAATGTGACTGGATTTAGAGACAGGGCCTTCACGGAGTTGACCAAGGGAAAGGGAGGTCTTGGGAGGGGGGACTTGAATCCGACCTGTCTGTTTAAAACAGGAACAGGACATCTGGACGCAGAGGTGGACCTGGATGGGAGACTGCTAGCCAAGGAAGGCGGCTGGGGTAGATCCTCCACGAGGCCTCAAAAAGAAGCAGACCCAGCTCTGGACTTCAGACCCCCAAATGGAACTACAGACTTCTGCCAAAGCCACACTGCCTGTGGAACTCTGCTCTTGCACAATCCAGGCCCCCAACATCTCCTCCTGTGTTATTCTGGCCATGGTGAGCACACAGCAGTAGCTGCAGCCTGCATGGTGTTAACCATCTGATTCCTGTCAACTTGGGGACCTGAAAGCCTTCCCAGAGCTCCTCCTCAGCACAATCTGCCCATAGGCTCTGTGGATCTCTCTTGTCTGGGATGCAGCCTGGGCCTGAGGCTTCTAGGGAATGTGTCCTGCGGAGCATGGACCCATGCTTGGTAGCCGGCTGCGGAAGTGGAGCTCTTCGTGGTCCTGGGGCTGTGTATAGGTTGGCAGTACCAGGCTGTTCTGAGGGGCCTGGAGGAAGGAGGATCACACGTGGGAGCTCCCTGCTCCCATCTCTGTGCCTTGGTGTTGTCCACACAGATCTAACCCTGGCACCATCACACACCTGTCTTCTCTGTGGGACAGTGAGTGCCTCGTAGGCCTCTCCAAAGGCTTGCTGACCCCAGTGTTGGGACAATGCCTGGCAGTCCTGGGAGCTGGGACTGTGCTGTGATGAAGTTGTCTCTTGCTGGTGACAGCCAGCGTCCTCGCATGGCTCCTGACTCCATGTCCCCAGCGGTTACCCCAGGCTTCCCTCCCCATGCAGCCTGGGCTGGGTCTTGGTTCAAGACACCTATGTCCACTCAGGATCCTGCTCTCCAAGGTCACAGGACACAGTGAACCTGGACTGCCCAGTCCTTGGCCTGCAGGTGTCCTTCTTAGTGGCTGTGTGGGTGCCTGGTGTGCAGGGGGCCCAGCAAGGTGAGCAGCCGTGTGCCCGCCCAGCCCACGAGGCTCTTCTCACTCCTGACTGGTTACATTGCAAGGGGGTGACTCCTGGCCAGAGAGGACAGCTTGGCGGGGGGCCCAAGTGTCCAAGTCGGGCACTGTCAGGCACTCACTCCTACCCACACTGTTGGGGGCAAGGAGCTGACTGCCAGGACATTGTTGGTGTCAGATTCACATGGGGACACTTCCCTCAGCCCAGGACCCTTCAAGTCTGCAGATTACAGGCCCCAGGGTTACGGCCGGAAGAAGAGACAATTCTGGTCCGGCTGGGTCCAGGACTGCTGGTCAGAAGGCATCACACTGCTCAGATGACTAGATGGTTGTGGAGACCCTGACAAAGCCCATGGGTGTCTGATCTCCCAGCCTCACTGCTTTTCTGGTGGATGTGATAAATTTAGGCAACTTGATCTGCATCTGCAGATCGGCCGTGGGCTCCGGCCTCATTGTCTGGGAGCCAGAGCTGGTGAACTGACCAGCTGGGGCTGCGACCCCAGCTGATGTCACCAATGCCAGCCTGGCTGTGGAGTGGCCTCCAGGAGCTTGTGGGGGGAGCATGGTTAACATAACAAAGGCCTCCCCAGCAGAGGAGCTGGCCTCCCCTCTGCACCCCTCCCAGTGCTGCTCTGACAGATGCTCCCTAGCACCCGCACCCTCCCTGCCTCCTGCACCTCTGACAGCGTGTTCTGGTGCAGCATGGAGCTCACTGTCTGCATGAATACACTCGCAGCAGATGCTAGAAAATGGGAGTCCAGGCACCTTTTTGTTGTCTCTCCTTCTTTCATAGGAGCTCTGCATGCACAATGTGAGGGTTATGACTACAGGGAAAGTGTCAATCATGTGGAGCCTGGTGATGAGCTGGGCTGGAGCCCTCCTGGGCCTGCTGCCCCTTGGCCTCGGTAAATTAATCATCAGTGAATGGGAAATGCTGTTGTATTACATGTGTGCACACATGCACAGAACACAAAGCACATATACATGCACATGTGTGTCCACATGCATACTCATATGTACGTGAGCACACATACAAAGCACACATGTGCAGACACAGGCAGTGCTCCCACCATACTGCTCTAGACACTGCTCATCTCTTGGTGAAATTTAATGGTTAGACTCCATGTTGACCTCATGGGGAAATTGGATTTGGTTCTCGTCCGATTTGGTTTGTGACCAGAATCATGGGGAGAATTAAGTTCGTGAACCTAGGTACCACTGTGAACTCAATTCACGGACACCAGCACCAATGTACCTCACCATGCAAAGCAGATGGGAGACGCCAGCCTGTGCCTTCGCACTCGAGGAGGGAGACTGTGACCCCCCCAAGACGCCTACAGCCCATGCTGCACACAGACTTGGGCCTACCCTGGGCTGTCTCAGTCAAACCTGAAGCCCACGAGTGGAGAGGTGTGTAGGTGTGTCAGGGTGTCGGCGTGGGTCTGGCCCTGAGGGTGCCCCATAAAGTCCACAGAGCAGGGAGGACATGGTGCCACTGCTGCCTGGCTGGTTCCTGAATGGCAGGGTGCCACAAATCCCTCAGAACTCAGGGACACAGGTGCACTCCTGTGGTCACCCAGGAAAGGGTGGCCAGACACATGTATCCTGTGCTTACCAAGGTAGGAGGCAGACGCCATACCCAGGAAGCCGAGTCTGCAGAGCTGAAGTCTGCAGTTTCACCTGCTGACTCAGACGTGGGTGTCCCATTGTTTGTGTGCCTCCTGCACATAAACCGGGCCTCCTGGCCAGTCCAGAGGGCTCCATGGTGCCCTGGTGCTGCATCTGTTACCACTCATGCCCATGGTGAATGGTGGCACAGGACGAGCTGCAGGCAGGCCCAGGCCATTGGTTTCCTTGCAGAGCTTGCTCTTGACAGCTTCTGAGGAGCATGGGATGCTATGGCACTGGGTCACTGCAGGGCAATATCTATAGACCTGGGCTTTGGGAGGAAGCCCCAGCTGCTGGTTTAAGCCAGGCCTGGATGAAACCACCCTGTGAACTTCAGAGCTTCTCAGCCCATCCTCTGTGTCCTCCCTGGTTTAATGCAGCAAAACCCGATTTCAGGAACTGGTTAAATTTGCAAAGGGAGGAAAACCATGGTACATGAAGAATGACTTAATTTCTACTCAGGACCACCCAGGAAAAGAGTTCTAAGCCTGGCAGATGAAGTGTGAACTCATCCACTCAACCATTCAACCATCCATCTACGTATCTATCCACTCCTCTGTGGTCCTCCAATCATCCATCTGCTCATTTTCCCCTCCATTCATCTATCCCTCAATCATTGGTTGATCTTCCCAGCCAGCCACCTATCCATCTATCTATCCACGCATCCATCTGTCCACTCATCCATCTATTCATTTATTCATCTATCCATCCATTATCCTTCTATCATCCTTCATCCATCCATCATCCATCTATCCATCTATCCACCCATTCATCCATCATCCATGGATTCATCTATCATCCATCCATCCACCCATCCAACAGAGAGTGACTGAGGCTGGATTCAGAGCACATACTGACCTGGCTCTTTCAGGCAGATGTGGCTCCTGCATTTGTGACTGACCTGGCCAAGTTTGCAAGACCATCACCCACTTTTGCTGTCTCAGATTTGAAGAAACTGAGGCCAACAGATGTCACATGATTAGTTCAGCATCACCAGAGCATCCATGACTCAGCCAAGACTCCCCCACTCTTGCCTCAGCACCAGGAATTTTCCTATGAGGCTCCACATAGGACCAGAGGTTACTTCACCGAGGCCTATGAGATGAAAACCATGGGACTCCTGGACACCTGGCAATACCGTTTCTCATCCTTCCCTTATCCTTATCCTTCATTCCTTGCTTTCAGTCACCTATATTCAATCAGAGTCCAGAGCTATTAAGTGGAAAATTACAGAAATGAATAAGTTATGAATTCTAAAATGTGCATTGCTCTGAAGAGCATGATGCACTGTCCAGCCCTACACCAGCTGGGACATGAGTTGTTCCCTGTCCGGCGTATCCACACTGTCCACACTACCTGGCCATCCATCACCTGGAAGCTGTCTTGGTTGTCAGGCTGATCATGGCAGTACTGCAGGGCTTGTGATCCAGTGACCCTTACTGTACTTAACTATGTCCCCAAAGCACAAGAGTGGCACTGTTGCAGAGCAGATGTACAAAGAGAATTCATGAAGCGCTTCCTTCATATGAGAAGGTAAGAGTTCTCAATGAAGAAAGAAAAATGTTGCATGTGGAGGTTGCTAAGGTCTGTGGTAAGAAAGAGTCTGCTGTCTATGACAATGAGAAGGAAAAAGAAATCCATGCTAGTTTTGCTGCCATACCTCAAACTGCAAAACCATGGTCACTGTGTGCAGTAAGTGCTCTGTTAAGATGGAAATGATGTTAAATTACAGGGTTTGGGACTCTCAGAGGTTTCAGGCATCTCCTGGGGCTCTGGGAACAGCACCATAGGGTGCTGGCCCTGGGTCAGCAGACTGCAGACCTACTCTGTCCAGTCTCTCATGTGCAGAATGCCTCATTCAATGAGAGCACAGCATTTCCTGACACTGTGGCAAAGAGAAGGAAATGTACGAGTCAGGAAACAAATGTCTTCAAGAGCCTAGAGGCTGCTCCATGGGTTGGACAAGCTCAGAAAAGCATCAGGAGTGAGGAGACAGCTCTCAGGAGTCAGGGTAGAGCCAGTGGCTACCTCCCCCATACCCACTCTGTGGAGGCTCAGCCCAGGGAGAGCTGGGAGACATGCAGCCTATGCAGATGGAGGATGTACCTCTGGTTGAGCCCAGATATTGGGGTCAGGACAGCCAGTCTCCTGTGGAGACTTCTGCATGCCAACTGCAAGGTCCTGCTGTTCCCTTTGTGGGCCACATAACCAGGGCTTCATGAGGCATCATGTGTCCTGAGGCTGCCGTTTGGGAAACCGAGAGGAGGGGTAGGTGTGAGGCCTGCACTGTGACTCGGCCTATTGGGCACTGAGTTTTGCTGTGATGTCTCTTTGAAAACACTAGAAGTAGGCTGGGCAGTGTGGTCAAGGTGTTTGGGGCTGGTTTTTAAAACAAGACAAAACGATAAGTCTTTAATGGGAACTGAGGGTGCCACTGAGGGTTTCTTCCATTGGAGTCCAGTACTCACAGCAGGAGATGGAAACGTATGCCAGAGATTCTGATGACCTTGCTCAAGGTCATGCA
This sequence comes from Heterocephalus glaber, assembly GCF_000247695.1. The sequence continues at coordinate 930,293 of NW_004624800.1, read as the reverse complement.
TTGTCTTTCTGATGTGGTGGCAACAGAGAATTTCAATTCAAATGCCAACTGTGGAAAAGAAGTCCCTGTTGCCCAGGGTCTTTTATTGTACGTCTCAGAAGTCTTAATTCTGGGAGGCAGTGACCCCAAACAGATCTTTCAAGAGCCTTCCAATTTGTCTATTTTTCCATCCCTTCTTCATATCTTTTTTTCCTACTTTATCCTTTAAGTCTCGGTAAATTCTTGGTAACCTTGGAGGTTTAAGTCACCCTAATTTTGGGATTCCATTAGCACTGGAGAAGAGGTGTGTAAGTGCGGCCCCTAGCGGTGATGCAGGATGCAGCAACGCAAGCGTTAGGAGGTCTAGAGACACTGAAGTCCCACCTCGTCTCTAAAGGAGGAGGGTCCTCCTGGGCTGGTGGGTGGGTCTTGCCTGGGGAGCCAGTGGAGCTCCCTGGAGTGAGTTCTCTTTCTGACGATTTCCCTCTCTGGCTGTCCACCGCCAGCTCTTCTGATGATGGCTCCCAGCTTTTAACGCTGAGGTTCACTTTCATCCCATGCCGACTTGGCCACCCTGGGTCTCCTTTGTTTATGGTAGCATCTCCCGGGAAAGTCTGTGTGTGTCCTCAGAGAGTCCGTGTTGGTCCCCACCACGGTGAACAGCTATCTTTTGTCATAGAGTTGGGGTGGCAGGTGGCTGATAAAGGGGTGCGGTGTGTCTAAATCCTGCACTTTTTTGCTCTGGGAAATTACCCCTTTCTTGAATAAGCAAAGTTGCATATTAACAACAGCACACATAACCCCAGTTGTTTAGAGCTTTAGAGTTGTTTAGGCACAGAACCTGAGGAGACATTTTTTCAGAGAGGACATGGCCAGCAAGCATGTGAAGAGATTCTGCATTAGCAGCACACAGGGCCTCTGCTCTCAGTGACACAAAGTTCTTTCCACTCTCCAGGGCAGAGGGCTTTCCCAGGAGAAAAGGCTGGGCTCTGTACAGGCGGGATGGCAATGGGCCTGGAGCCCAGAAGGGACACAAACTGACTTCTGGGAGGACCAGGCTCTGACAAGCAGGAGGTGCCCTCATGGCTTCTCAACCCTTCCTCCTCTGTGCTTAGGAGCAACAGAAGATGCAGCTGTCCTAGAGAAGCTCTGGACCTGAGCATGAAGTGTGGGCACCTCTTGGCTCTTTGTCTCCTGCTGGGTACGCCCTTTGTCTGAGGGGAGCAGCGTTCCTGTGACCTCAGCCAGGTCAGGCTCGGAGTGGGAAGCTGCAGTCCTGAATGAGGCCTGTCCAAGGTCCTGCCCTGTCTCCTTGGCCAGGGTTCCTGACCAGTGGAGCAGAGCTGAGAGAGGAGAACTCTATCCAGAAACCGGGGTTCTGTGTTGTCTCCAAGACAATCAGGGCCACTCTGCCTGGCCCAGGGCATGAAAGCAGATAGAATATCACTATAAAATACACACTGATATAAACATTCTGCTCTAACATATTAATAGTGGTCTGTTTTCTTCACATAAATAGGGAACAACTGTGATCCATGGCAGAGGCTACATCAGCAAACATGGACCAGCTCCTGGCTAGGATGGAAGTGAGCCAGCCCCTGAGCAACGTGTGAATGTGAGCTGCAACAGTGGTGACCCCAGAGACTCTCTCTGATGGCCTGGGGTCCAGCACAGAGCCCTGAACACCAGGAACTCACAGGGTGGGGAGGCGGGACCCAGGAGGACACACATGGCGACGTGTGTCTGTGCTTCCTACTGAGGAACAGCATGGGCTCTAATCCCTGTCAACATGCAGGGAAAGCACATGCCCAGGCAGACAGCAGGACCCCACACACCCACACACCCACACAGGCACACACGTCAGCACACAAGCACACGCGCATGTGCACAACCACATCCTACAGTTATGATCTTTTCTTTTTCTGTCTTTTCGTGCAGTGTCTTCTGATTTATGATAATTGTCAACAAAAGCAAAAACACAGACAATTTTAACTCTGCGGTAGCTATGAAGTAACTGGCATGAAATTATGTTTTTTTCTTTTAATAAAAGGGAGGGGTCCTAAAGTCTCCATGGCCTGTGCACAGTGGTCTTGTTCACCCAGACGCCCCTCGGCCCTCTGTGGCCACACCCACCTGACAAGGACCCACCCCAGAATATTTGGCCAGCCAGGGCCTGGAGGACTCTGAGTTAAACTCATTTCCATATCAAACCCAATTTAGATGAATAGTCTTGGTTAAAAAAAAGCCACAGCATCAATAGCCCCTGATTAGATTTTCATCTCCTGAGCAGACAAATATGAATATTTATTACCATGAATGCAGATTTTTCTCTTTCCATTGCTCTGATCTTGAATATTATCCATTGCTAATTTTTATGAAAATTTGGGCAACATGATGTTTTCACATAAACTGACAGTTCTTGAGATAATCCTGTTATTGTCTGGTTGAAAATGACAGCTTCCGCTCATTCATGTGTTAACGAGGGATTAAATATTGTTTTTAATTCCCATAATCTAAGATGGACTGGAAATTAAAAATTGAACATTGTGTATTAGCAGGGCTTTGAGGACCAGAATTTGTTTGCATTCACTTAGAGAAGATCTATAAATTAGCAGCCGTGCAACTGGTCCCTTGATATTGCCATGAAGCCAGCATCGTGAAATACCAAGGACATTTCTCAGTCAACTCTTCACTGTACCTGCTCCCTCCACCCCAGGGGGCAAACAAAAAGACCCTTTTTTTTTGGCCCTTTGCCAAAAGAGCAAAACCACAATTCTCATCCTGGCATTGTCAAATTCTTCTCCAGGCCCTCACGCCAGGGGACAGTGGTGGCTCCAGGGAGCTGGCATGTAGTCTGTGTTCTCACCTCTCCTGAAGAAACCCAAGGACAAGGACCTGTGGTGCAGAGATGTCTCCCCCATCCTCTCCTGGGCACATGGTCACCCCCGGGTATCCCTGTGACCCCCTGGATGTCCTCGTGACAGGTCAGCTGGCATGTGTAGGGGTTCTACTGCATTGCTGTGCCAACAACTATGGGCCTAACTGTGGATCTGATGAGATTTTAGACAAAACTTTCCCATTATGCTTCTAAAGACACACTAGACTTCCTTTACCTATCTGTTCATCCATCCATCTATTCATTCTTCCTGATTGCTTCAGTAGAATTTTGTACTTTTTCATTTCTTGTTGATGTGGTATAGAGAAATAGCATGGACATATTTCTTAGCAGGTGGCTTGTCCAAACACTGTCTTTTGGAAAGAATGAAAAAAAGAAGCCCAAAGTCTAATGAGATGCTAATGGGTTGGGTTTGACGATGGGTGAGTGCGGTGGCTGACTGTGTCTCCAAAATTACCATGTGAGGTCTTAACCCCAGGGCTTCAGAGTGCGGCTGCCTGGGAAAGAAGTTCTTCATGGAGAAGTCCTTTAAAGTGCAATGGGGTCACTGGGGGTCCCCAATCCAACAGATCAGGACCCATCCCACACAGAGGGATGGCCATGTGAGGACACAGGGAGAAGGTGCCATCTACGAGTCAAGGAGAGAGACCTCAGGGGGAGCCAGCCTGTGTCACCCTAGCCCGGAAGGCCTCAGTTTGGGGCACCCCATTCATGCACATGGCAATACGCTAGTAAATGTCCCTTCCCTTGTCTCTTGCCCATCTTCTATTTGTTATAGGATCTGTACTGATTAAGAATATTCTTTTCCCTTCCTTCCACTGGTAACTCAGCCACTGTCTCTGAGGAGAGGGGATCTCACTGGGTAAGCACATGCATTGGTGAAAACTGAACCCTGGGGCACCATGGTCTCGGTGCTGAAACGGTGGACTCCAGCCTGCTTCGTCTCCAATGGGTCCTGCAAGAGCAAGGCTGTCTATGCTTCTGTTCCTCACCCAAGCACCACATTCAAAGCAGAGCCTTGGGAGAGCGCAGCACCACCAGTTGGGGCATCGTGCACCACCGTATTCCATAGCCGCCTAGGACTGAACTCTCTGGCTTGTCGGTGGCCTCGTGGAGAAGGCCCTGGTGGTGACACCTGTGTAGCCCTCACCTGCCTGGACCAGAGTGGTTCTTCCCAGGGACAGCACTTCAGGGCTGGTCCCAGAGTGTCTGGACCCTTGTTGGTGTAACAGACTCAGGTTGGAGAATCAGGGGTTTCCATTTATTTCCACTTATCTCACAAACTTTGCCAGATCAAAATTTTATACCACTGTTCATTTCAGATGCCCATGTTTGGACTGGGTCTTTAAATTTGGGAGGTCTGACTTTTTTAAAGTTCTTTATAGATTCGAGATAGTAGACTGTTGTCTGAGGACAGCTGGTGAAAATTTTTTCCCACGTGGTAGGTTGTCTCTTCATGTACCGTTGGTGGTTTCTCTTGCTGTACAGAAGCTTTTTTTTTGGTACTGGGGATCGAACTCGGGAACTTGCAGTTGCGAGACAGGTGGCAGAACCACTGAGCTAAATCCCTGGCCCCGAAGAAGCTTTTTAATAAGAAGAGATCCCACTTGTTGATTGCTTGTGCTAGTTCATGGGCAACTGAGGTTTTGTTCATAAAATCTTTTCCTACACCAATGTCTTCAAGAGTTCTTCCTAACCTCTCTTCCAGCCGGTTTAGTGTTTCTGTTTTAATATTTAGAACTTTAATCCATGTGGTTTTTTTTTATTAAATGGAGTATTACTCAGCCATAAAGAACAAGAAACTAGAGACGTTTATAGCTAAATGGATGCACATTGAGGCGATACTCTTTTTTTTTTTGGTACCAGGGATCGAACTCAGCTCCTTGCGCTTGTGCAGCAGGCAGCGAAACCACTGAGCTAAATCCCCGGCCCTGAGGCCATACTCTTAAGTGAAATAAATAGGACACACATGTGTAAATACTGAATAGTTTCTCTGGTGTGAAAAACTGAAAATATAAATAAGGACTAAAAGGTACAATAAATAATGTGAAATAGGAAGAAAAGGGGCAAAGGGGAAGGGGAAATGTGAGGGGTAGAGGAAAGGAAAGAAGGGAATGGAATTAATATTAGAAAATGGAAAAATGGAAACAAAGTCCTTGTGGATAGGGAGAGGTGGAGGGGTTGAAGGGAGGGCAGGGGAAGGGGGAAAAAATAAGAACCAAGACAGATTATGTAAAAGTGCAAATTTCCAATGATGAATGTCATCATATTGTATACCTAAAATGTACCAATATAATTTAAAAAACTTTATCACTGAGTTTAAAAATATTTTATATTCACAGAATATACCAGATACTAATGGATCTTAGAGATGGAACCGGAAGATTTCAGTGTTTAGGAATCTTAATGAGAAAAGATAACCTGAAAAACAATGAGAATTAGCTGGGTGCGGTGGCACACATCTGTAATCCCAGAATTCTGGGAGGCTGAGGCAGGAGGATCACAAGTTCCAGCCTAGCCTGGGCAATTTATCAACGTAGCAAAACCCTGTCTGTAAATAAAAAATATAAAAATGGTTGAGGATATAGCTCAGTGTGAAAGCTCTGGGTTCAATTCCCTGTATCATAAAAAAGATTACTTACTTTTCATATTCACTTGAGAATAGAAAACTGTCAGGGAGTCTGTAAGCATCTCTTCTCACCCTTTGCTGCTTCGCAGGCAGTGATCAGCGATCACCCAGCCTCTGTGCTTCCAGTGGTTCTGCCACCCCTGGTCTTACAGGAGGTGGGGCTGCTGAGGTGTATGGGTGGGGCAGGAGATCCAGCCCAGCTTTGGATTGGTGCATGCCTGTAAATTCCGTACATGGGAGGCTGAGGCACGGGGATTGCTGGGAGTTCAAGGGCAGCTTGAACTACACAGTGAGGCCTTGTCACTCGCAAACAAACAAAAAACCAAAAAAACCCTAAATCAAACTTGGTTATTATGGGGAAACGGCTGTGGCTGGAGAGGATGGTAATGCAACACTGTGTGAGGTACTGTGCTCCCAGAAGGAAAAGCATGCTACTGTAGAGCAACTGGTCACTGACATCATCGAGTGGAGGATGCCTGCGATCCAGGTATTGTGGGCTGATTTGGGTCTCCCCAGTCCTAACCCTCTGCACCTATGACTGCAGACCCCTCTGTAAATAGGGTCATTGCTGATATAATTAGGTGATACTGCAGTCCTGGGGGACAGGGCTGTGTGCTTAGGAGAAGATGGCATGTGACGACAGGGCTGCATCCTCAGGCCAAGGAGCACAGGGTCACAGGCAGCACCAGAGCTGGGGAGGCTGAAAAGACCCCAGAGCTTGCAGAGACAGTGTGGCCCCCAACACAGGAAGTCCAGTTTTAGAACCATGCACAGCTCTCTGTGGCATGTAGCACTTTGCTCTGGTGTCCCCAATGTGCTGCTGCCCAGGTCAACAGGGCCAGCAGCAGTTCCTGGGCCCAGGGTCTCTGCCAGTTAGTTGTGGGAGCCTGGGGCCATGTCAGGCACAGTCCTGTTTAAGTACCAGGATCCAAGTCCAACACCTGATCCTGCAGAAGGGGTGGGAGAGCCTTCTGCGGTCATCTGACTTGCACAGGGTCGCTGGTGAGGTCCTGGGCTCTGGTGTGGCCTGGTCAAGAACTTCTGTGGAGTGAGGATGGGGCCTGGAGTCTGGGGGCTGAAGTGGGTGGCCACTCTGTGCCCCGGGTGTCCAGGATGGGAAGAATGGAGAGGTGTTCTTGTCCCCGTGGTGCTGACATGGAGGGGCCCAGGAGGCCTGAAATTCTGTCCAGGCTGTGCCTTCTGCTGGCAGAGCATGTCAGCTCCACATGTGACTCACACGTTGGCTCTGCTAGGTGCTGGGGCTCTGTGATACATCAGGCTCCACTTTGAGGACATTTCTGTACGTAGGTCCCTTCTCTCAGTGCAGGAGAGGTGTTCACACATCTCGATAAGAAAGCAGGTCTACGTCACATCTGTGCCTGCTGCATTGGTGCATTATATGTCTGTGTTGCCATGACCTAAATTTAAATTTAGCACCTGGTTATATTTAGGGTTATGTGGATGACTATTTCACGAGGGTCAGAGCAGCCTGACATCCTCATGCCCATGGCACCAGGCACAGGGTGGGCTCTGTGTCTGTGGCCCTGGAAATAAGTGGCCACAGCTGTCCCCAGCTGGTGCTCTTGGAGAGGGTCCTATATCGGAGGCAAGGCGGGTGCCGTGGCTGAGGGTAAGTGGGTGGAGAGTAACCCCATCTTTCATGGGGATCCCAGGCCCACAAGCACTGAAAGCTGAGAGTGAGTGCCACCTAGGGGCATCCACCTGAGTGTGGTGTCACAGCCCCATTCACGGCTCATGTCACAGCTGGTGTGTACCCAGTTCCTGGCATGTGCTGGGCACTGTGCCACCTGCCAGAGACACCACGGAGATCATAGCACACTGTCATGCCTGAGCTCACAGTTTATGAAGGAGATGGATGTGGAGTCACGTGGTCAGCAGGACTGTGATGAGGGCTCTTCAGGACATGGGCAGGATGATGAGAGAGGCTGTGCAGGGCACCTACTCTGTCACCCCTGCCCCAGTGCTGCCCAGGTAGAGTGGGCAACACAGGCTGGACCTGGCTCAAGGGGTCACTGCACCTGTCCCAGTGTAGCCACCATGTAGGCCCTGCTCTGGGGTGTGTGGGGTGGGAGGCAGCTCTGATGCAGAAGCCTTTATTGTTCCCAGGCTTGGGGCAGCCCCAGTCACCAGCTGGCAAGGTGTAGCTTAAGGAACAAGATGTAGGCTCTGGACCAGGCTGCCCGGGCTTGACCCTGGCTGCTGTTTCTGCTGTGTTACTTACCCATCCCTCAGTTTCTCCATCTGTGCCATGTGTCACATATTTGGGATAGATCCTGGCAGGGAGGAGGTGTCAAGCAGCGGTGAGCAGCTACTGGCCCACCATTCCCTTGTGAGGACTGGGTTGGCATCCTGAGGGCTCCCTTTAACTTCCCTCTGAAGAGCTCTTTTCAGGGTTTAGATCTACATGGCCTCCAAATTCCCCCTTGTCTGCAAGGGCACTGGATCACGGGGCACCACAGCTGAATGCAGTAGGAGGTGGGCCTGGTGAGAAGCAGTCACCAGGGCATGGCTGGGAAGTGCATCCCCTTCCCAGGCTCCCTCTCTTCTCCCTCTGCTTCCTGTCCACCATGACCTGAGCAGGTTTTCCCCACCAGGCCCTTCCAACATGCAGCTTTTGGCTGGAGCGGGCTGACTATGGACTGAAACTTCTAAAGACTGTGAGCCAAAATAAACCTCTCCCCCTTAAAGTTGAGGGTGTTTGGTATTTTGTCCCAGTAATGAAGCAAGTGACTAAGATAAATTCCAAGTCTTATAAGGAAGAACCAAAGATGTTTCCTGAGCACTACCTGATGGCTCCTGGGACTCTCCAGAGTTCAGGTTTTCAGTGAACACAGGCTCTGACGCCACGCTTATCAGGCTGGGAAACTATGGGAACGTCTGTGCTCCATGGGCCTGTTTCCCAAGGAACTCAAAGGATACCATCTGAATCCAGCCTCAGACAGCACACGCACCCCGCAGCTGGAATATACATGATGGGTGTGTTTTACAGAAATGCAGCTGGAATGCTAGAAAAGGGCAAGGAAGCATTGAGAGGGCGGTGGGAGGTGGAGCTGCCACTGCCCTCAGCGGACATGACCAATGGATCCCATGCTATGCAACTATGTACTTGAACAGTAAGGTCATTACTATAGCAACTGCCACTTCGTGTGACCTCTCCTGCATCTAAGTCATGAGGAAGAACTCCAAAGGCACTGGAGAGCCGAGGTGGCACTGGGTTTCAGAAGAGAGAGGTGCTTCAGACAAGCTCCTGTTTGCTGATATGTCAAGTGCAGTTAATTACATCGAGTGCACCCTGTGTCACTTTCTTCACTGTGAGAAGCAGGAAGAGTACAAGAAGCAGTGGGGGCGAGACATGGGGAATGCTGTGGGCCTTCCAGTCCTACAAGGTCAGCGTCAGCCTCTGTCACACATAGCTGAGCCCAGAGAGGGGATGTGGGACCTCTGTTTAGCCAACACCTGCTCACTCAGGACTCTGGGTACACCCAGCTCACACAGTCGTCCAGGGTTAAATGCAGGGCCATGTCTGGGTTGCCACAGACAGTTAATGCAATGCTACACAGAGTCCCTTTTCAGACATAAGCAGGAGGGTGTGAGGGTCATCCGGCTTTTCTTGGAGTGACACACTTCTGCAATTAAGAGAATAACTGTGTCCTCTGTCAAGAAATGCAGGTTAGATGGACAGGAGGAAGGTGGCAGGTGTGGAGCAACAAGGTGTGCTGAGTTGCAGCAGGACTGACCAGAACACAGCCCTGCTCCCAGGCTGCTGGGGGCGGGGCTGGCGCGTGGGGCCCTGAATGAGCTTGGGTGTGAAGCCTCACACTCTGGACTGTGCCCCTCTGGGTGCGAGGGGTGGTTGTGGCCTCAGGCTGTGACCTGGAGCCCAGCCCTCCACTGAGGGCTGTGACGGGATCCAGGGCATGTCCAACCAAGCAGCCCCAGCCTCAGCTCTCTGTACCTAGGCCACTGCATCTCTGACCCCAGCTTGATGCCCAGTGTCCCCACCCTGCCAGCCTCTCCACGGAGCCTTCCTTCCTGTTGGGCAGATGTCCCCTCCCTCACACTCTCCAGGAGCTGGGGTCTCCTGCCCCAAAGCCAACGGAGGAGCAGGTGGAGGGTGGACAAAGGGTTTATGGAGCTGCTGCAAGAGGGAGCACCCTGGGCAAACATGGATTCCACAGACAGAAAATGGAAGGACAAGAAAGAGGGCACAGTAAACCACTGTCACAGCTTGCAATGGGGGCTCAAGCCTGTCACTCCTGTCCCCCATCCCAGGCGGGAGCTGTGCTCAATCAGCAGGTACAAGGCATCTCCAGGTGGCTTTTCACCGACCAGTGTCAGCCCCATGTCTGTACCTCCAGCACTCTGAAGACTGAGGTGGGAGGATTGCTGTGAGTTTGAGGCCAGCCTGGGCTACACAGTGAGACCATGATTCAAAAAACCGAACAAAAGACAAAAACCACATGATCCTCTCAATAGAAGTAGAAAAAACATTTGACAAAATCCGGCACCCATTCATGGTAAAACCCTACAGAAAATTGGAATAGAAAGTTTTTATCTGAACCTCATAAAAGCCATCTCTGAAAAACCAACAGCCAATGTCATACTAAATGGTCAAAAACTGAAATCCTTCATGCTAAAATCAGGAACAAGGCAAGGATGCTCACTATCACCACTCCTGTTCAATATTGTTCTGGAAACATTAGCCATGGCAATTAGACAAGAGAAAGGAATAAAGATAGAAAAAGAAGTTAAATTGCCATTAATTGGAGATGATATGATACTTTATATAAAAGACACCAAGAACTTCACCAAAAGTCTTCTAGACTTAATAACCAAATTCAGTAGAGTAGCTGGATACAAGGTCAACACTCAAAAGTCAATGGCCTTCCTCTACATGAACAACAGACTCACTGAGAGAGGAACTGGAGATATAACTCCTTTCACAGTAGCATCCAAAAATATAAAATACCTAGGAATCAATCTAAAGAAGGAAGTAAAAGACATCTACTCTGAAAACTACAGTACTCTGAAAAGAGATCGAAGAGGTTATCAGAAAACAAAAGGATACCCCTTGTTCTTGGGTAGGAAGAACCAGTATAGTGAAAATGGCCATACTTCCAACTGCTATATAGATTCAATGCAATCCTGATTGAAATCCCAACAGCATATTTCACAGAACTAGAGAAAACAATCCAAAAAAACCAGAAGAGACCTAGAATAGCAAAGGCAATTCTAGGCAGCAAAGACAAGGTAGGGGGTATCACAATACCCAACTTGAAACTATACTACAAAGTTACTGTGATAAAAGCAGCATGGTACCGGCAAAGAAACAGACCTGAGGATCAGTGGAACAGATTAGAAGATGCAGAAACAATGCCAGACACACTCAGCCATCTCATCTTTGACAAAGGAGCCAAACACCCTCACTGGAGGAAAAATAGCCTCTTTAATAAATGGTGCTGGAAAAACTGGGTTTCAACTTGTCAAAGATTAAAACTAGACCCATATCTATCACCGTGCACAAAACTAAAATCAAAATGGATCAAAGATCTAAATATTAAAACAGAAGCACTAAACCTGCTTGAAGATAGGTTAAGCAGAACTCTTGAAGACATTGGAATAGGAAACGATTTTATGAACAAAACCTCAGTCCCACATGAACTAGCACAAAGAATCAACAACTGGGATCTCATCTTATTAAGAAGCTTCTGCACAGCAAGAGAAACCATCAACAGAGTGAAGAGACAACCCACAGTGTGGAAAAAAATTTTTTCCTGCTGTTCCTCAAACAAAGATCTACTATCTCGAATCTATAAAGAACTTAAAAAAATTAGACTTCCCCAATTTAAAGACCAAATCCAAAAACAGGCATCTGAAATGAACAGACATTTCTCAGACAAAGAAGTAGAAATAGCAAATAAATACATGAAAAAATGTTCAACGTCACTGGTCATTCGAGAGATGCAAATGAAAACAACGCTGAGATTCCACCTCACTCCAGAAAGAATGGCTGCTATCATGAAATCTACCAATAACAAATGTTGGCGGGGCTGTGGGGAAAGAGGAACCCTGCTCCACTGCTGGTGGGAGTGTAGACTGGTGCAACCACTGTGGAAATCAGCATGGAAATACCCCCAAGAACTAGGACTGGAAGTCCCATTTGACCCAGCTATTCCCCTGCTGGGGATCTTCCCCAAAGGATTAAAAGCATCATACCACAGTGATATATACACACCCATGTTTATAGTGGCACAGTTTGTAATAGCTAAATATTGGAAACAGCCCAAATGCCCATCAACTGGATAAAGAAGATGTGGTGCTTTTTGTTGTTGTTGTTTTTTAATAAAATGGTATACTACTCAGCCATAAAAAATGATAAACTAGAGACATCTATAGCTAAATGGATGCACATTATGTGAAATAAATAGGGCACACATGTGTAAATAACAAATAGTTTCTCTCGTGTGAGAAATTAAAAGAGTAAATGAGGACCAAAATGTATAATAGATAATGTAAAATAGGAGGAAAAGGTCCAAAAGGGAAGGGGAAGCAGGGAGGGAGGTGGGGGAAAGGAAAGAAGGGAAAGAAAAAATATAAGAAAAGAAGGAAAAAATGGAAACAAAGTTTTTGTAAATAGGGAGGGGTGTACAGGAGGGAAGAGGAATGGGGAAAAACAAGAACTAAGAAAATCAGATACAGGTACCAAATCCCAATGATGAATGTGATCATAACGTATACCTACAATGTACCAATAAACTTCATGAATAAAAAACCCCAAACAGACAAAACAATAAAAATTTAAAAAATAATAAGCACATGGCAACCGTGGTCACTATGGGTGGGTGGGCTCGAGGACTCAGCAGCTTTCCCAGCACAGCCAAGTATGTTTACCCTGCTGGTGTCCTCCCCAGCCTTGCACACACAGCCACATGAACACGCACTTGCTTGCGGCAGCTTCCTGGTCTTCATATTTTTCCTTATTTTTCAGTCGTGTGGGGACGGCACCAGGGCCTGTGCAGGCTGAGCATGTGCTCTGCCAGTGAGCTGTACCCTAGCCCCATGTTCCCTGTGACGTGTGCACAGTGGAGTTGAGGGAGAAACCACTGAGCTGCACTCTGTTGCAGCCACAGCGAGGCCCCAGTTGGCTGATGTCCTGCCAGTGTGCAGACCTAGCCATGGGGACCTCGCCAAATGACGGAGGCCAGGGGCTGTACTGTCTTGCTTGGCCGTGTCCTGTGAGTCGAAAGGACAGAGGCAAAAGATGGTTTGAAAGAAAGTTTTGCAGGAAGGGGAAACCCTTCTGTGCATGTTCCGGTGCTGCATGAGACTTTGCCCTGTGCAGTGCCCACACCGCACTGGAGGGCAGAGGCCTCACCGCAGCCTCTACAGAAACCGTGGATTTGATCACTACAACACAGTTAGTTACCTTCCTATGGCTTCATATTGTAAGTCCATTTTATTTTTGTTGCAAGGGCTTTTTTTCTTTTTATTTCCTTACTTGGTGAATGGCCTTCTTAACCTAAGTTTCTGGGAGTTTGTCTATTGACCTGAAGGGCAAGGTGTATTTTTTTTTCCACAGAGGGCCCAGGCATGCTCCCTCCCTCCCTTCCTCCCTCTCTCTCTCTCCCTCCCCCGTCTTTTCTTTCCCTTTTAATTTTTTAGGTTTTGCAATACAGGGAACTGTACCCAGGACCTTTGCACTGAGCTACATTCCCAGACCTTTTATTTTTTATTTTAGGGCAGGGTTTTGCTAAGCTGTGCAGGCTAGACTCAATCTGCAACTCTCCTGCGTCAGTCTCCCAGAGTGCTGGGAGTATGGCATACTATGGTATGGCATACCACACTTGGCTCATATTGTTCTTTAGAAGTTAAAATTGGCTTGTCTCCAGAGAGTAGGTGTATTCAAGTTTTAGCATATTTAGTTTTTATTTAAAAGCAAAGCTATCCATAAGCACCCTTCAATTTTGTTGAGATGAGACTGGTGGAAGTCAGGTGTCTCCACCTCACTGACACCACAGGCAGTGGGCTCCCCGTGTACCCCCTGGCAGCAGCAATCCTCTTGCCTGTTGTGTACCCTGACATGTCCTGACCTAGAGCCTCCTTACTGGCCTGCCCCTTGTGAGCCCCCCAGACACAGCAGAGTGCCTGTCACTCTGCCAACAGATGCAGCCTTCTCTTCCCTGGACACTCACTTGTGGGCGAAAGTCCCTCTGTACTGATGGTCTTCTGGTCAAACCTGGCCTAGCATACTGGCATGTGAGCAGTGGGGGTGGTGTGTGTGTGTGTGCATTCTCCCAAGCTTCCTGTGACAAAAATGCCTGGCCTGCTGGACCATCATTTTCCTGTCCATTTACTTGGCCTAAGTCTGCATTCAGTATCCAAGCTCCTGAGCAAGGAGAGTAGAATTCTGAGAAGGTCATTTAAAGTAGCAGTATCGGGCCAGGGATTTAGCTCAGTGGTTCCGGTGCCTGCCGTGCAAGCACAAGGTCCCGAGTTTGATCCCTGGTACTCCCCCCCCAATAAATAAAGTAGCAGTATCTCTTTCATCAGCTGGGAGGGGACTGGGTAGGGTTTGGGGGAAGAGAATGAAGCTGTTTTCCTGCATCTCCATTGCACAGTCTCATCCCAGTCATGCCCATGGAGACCACCAGGTACCCACACCCGCCTCTAGCCAGCGTGCCCCATGCTCAGGGAGCCCATATGAGCTCACCAGACAGGATCCTGGTCACAGGCTCAGGGTTGGCAAGGGGTCTGGACATGGACATCCTCTTTTCTTTGGATCCAGGATGTAGCAGAGGCAGCAAAGGCACAGAGCTAGTGGAGCCAGAGGTGAGATGTCCAGTTCATATCCACCCATGACGTTCAGGAGGCAGAACTCTCCAAGGCCCTGGGGCTCTGGAGAAGCACCTAGAAACTATGCTTGCTACCAGTGGGAGAGCTCACTTGGCAGCTAGCCTGCTCCACACAGGGACCTGGGACTGGCCTCTCTGGAGTGCTCCCTGCTGAGGCCCGGGTGGCCTCGTTACTGGTTACTATTGTGGAGGCCAGGAGGAAAGGCCTGCAGCTCCATGCTCATCATTGCCGTAAGGGGCGCAGGTGCTTGCTTGGCCCACACACCTGGGAGCTGGGCCCCAGATGCCTCCTGGAAACTTCATCTAGATTGGTTTTCTCCTCAGCTTTTGAGCTTTTCTTGGGGGTAATAATAATTTTCCCTTGGAAGAGACATTACTATTAATTTGGATAAAATGTGAAAACTTTTCAAGATACCAGATTATATTTTGAAACATATCAAAATACCACCCATCTATTAGAGTGTGTGTATGTACCAGAATCTATTTTGTTTCCTTTAAATTTTGTTTTGAGAGATTTCTATTTGGCTTAAAAGGTTTTAATTCTGCTGTCATCACGTGTGTGAGTCACAAGCGCTGGGGAGAGATTCTTCAAATGCTGTTAGATTTTTAGTAATCAATCTCTGCTTTACTTTTCAGAGTCAGGAATTAGAAGAATTTTAAATACATTTAAAAAATCGGAATCATGAAGATCAGGCTTCTTGAATAAGGGAATTAAAATTAGGAAAATGATATCACTAGCTTCTTGGAAATTTCTCAACTGTACTCTTCTCTCCTGTTTTTTTCTACTTCAAATTTGCTCCAAATACATAACCTTCCCTTCCTTATGTCAAGAACAGCTTCCAGATTGGGTATTGGAGGGGCAGAAATGAAAGGGAATGTGTAGAGATCCAGGCCTGAGATCCCACTGAGAACAACACCATGCAACTTCAAAGGTATGAGAAATACTATCTTTTGGGCTGGAAAAATTGACACTAGAAAAGGACAGGAGGGGCAGAGAGCTGGTCTCAAAAACCTGAAGGACCAAGGACACACCTGGGGACAGCAATGAGGACAGAGCATGGGATGAATCAACGTCTCCCAGCCAGACTTCAACCAGAGGGTGACCGGAATGACCTAAAGCTGGGTTATTTTCTGCTCTTAGGGATGGCAAGTATTCCGGTCACTTGAGGACTGAGTGTAGGACCACCTCAGATGTGGGAGTGAGATGCAGGAGCCAGTACTGTGATGCCTGTGTGCTAGGCTCCTGCCCTGTTCCCACCAGCAACTGGGAGCCACTGGTCCATGGAGAGCCACGCAGGAGAAGGGTGGACATCTGGAGTGGACAGAGGGATAGTCCTCTGCCTCTACACAGCCTGCTTCACAGATAATCTAAGTAGTGATTCACACTTCAATAAATCGGAAGTGATGAGAGGAAAATACTATGGACCAGAAAGAGGTTGAGGCAGCAAAGTGGAATCTTGCTTTGTCCAAGTCAAGTGTGAGGTATTCCTACATGCCCCAGTGGACGAACCCCAGAGATGGCTAGGTGTGAGACGCCTGCATGGACATTCAGGTGGAGAAGTCTAGAAGGCAGTTAGATCTGAAGTCTAGGATGCTGGTGACTAGACACATTTGTGGCTTAGCACCAGAGACTTATGCCAGGGGTCATTGTAAGATAGGTAGATGACATAACAATCCATGGCCTGGATGAGATTCTAGAGGAGAGAGTACCCAGAGGCATGGGGTAGGGATAGTGCCTTGGATTTGCAGATTGGTGGCAGGTGGGCAAAGGAGAAGCTGGCCGTGAGGGGTCTGCGGTGACACATCCATGCAACAGGTGTTTCAAGATGAGTGAGAGTAGCCACTGCGGAGCCCATGAGAGGTGAAGGTCAATTTTCCAACTCTGAGGCTCGGATGGTTCTGGCAGTGGACAGTGCCATTGATCGTGGAAGTGGATCCTGACTGGAACATGTGGGGAGAGACAGATTCCAGGACACAGACTTGTTCTGGATAAGCTTTGCTACGAAGGGAAACAGGGAGGCTAAGAAGGGGTTTCTGCTGAGAACCTGGTCTCGAGGAAGGTTTAGACAGTTTTCATAAGATGGGAACAGGAAAGTGTACTTGTCTGTTGACAGCAATAATGTGGCAAGGAAGGCATCCAGCCATGACAGAAGAGTTGGTGCCAGGGTGGCTGGCCACTGTGAAGAAGGAGTAGGCAAGAAGTTCATTCTTTCTGTGCAGCAGGTGGAGGCACCATACAGGCTTTTTCTGCTGTGAAATGCCATCAAGGTCACGGGCTGTGGGGACAAGGTGGCTGTGTGCACGCACATACACATGTGTGTGTACAAGCACCCCAGCATGCAGGTGAGTTGCTGGCATGTGGCAAGAGGAGAGTGACAAAGCAGATGTGTGGAGAGTGGGAATCACTGTCTGTGTTGAGGGCTCTTCTGAGAACTGGGGTGAAGAATTTCAGGTGAAACTGACTGGCATGGCAGTGAGGTGAAACCGACCTCAGCAAGAGGCTCCCTGCCATCCAGAAACCTAGGAGGGAGGTGGATGAAGACACATACTTTCAACAATGCACAGTAATTCCTGAGAGCACTCAGGTGGGCTCAGTACTCACTGGTACAATGCGGGGAAAGAGGAACCTGCTCCACTGCTGGTGGGAGAGCAGACTGGGGCAAGCACTGTGGAAATCAGTATGGAGATACCTCAAAGAACTAGGACTCGAAGTCCCATTTGACCCCACTATTCCCCTGCTGGGGATCTTCCCCAAAGAATTAAAAGAATCATACCACAGTGATATATGTGCACCCATGTTCATAGCAGTGCAGTTTGTAAGAGCTAAAACTTGGAAACAGCCCAGATGCCCATCAGCTGGAAACTGGATAAAGAAAATGTGGTTTCTTTAATAAAATGGAGTACTACTCAGCCATAAAGAAGGAGAAACTAGAGACATTTATAGCTAAGTGGATGCACATTGAGGCGATACTCTTAAGTGAAATAAATAGGACACACATGTATAAATACCGAATAGTTTCTAGAGTGTGAGAAACCGAAAGTGTAAATAAAGACTAAAAGGTATAAAAGGTAATGTGAAATAGGAAGAAAAGGGGCAAAGGGGAAGGGGAAGTGGGAGGGGTAGGGGAAAGGAAAGAAGGGAATGGAATTAATGTGAGAAAATGGAAAAATGGAAAGAAAGTCTTTGTAAATAGAGAGGGATGGAGGGGTTGAAGGGAGGGCAAGGGAAGAGGGAAAAATAAGAACCAAGAGAGTATGTAAAGGTGCAAATTTCCAATGATGAATGTCATTATATTGTATACCTACAATGTACCAATAAAATAAAATTTAAAAAACTACTCATTGATAAAAGAGAAGAGGTAGTGATTGGAACAGGAGGTTGGTATGGACTATAGAGACTCGCAGGTGTGGTCAAGGCTGGAAACAGAAAATAAGACTCAAGGGATGTGGGTCTCAAAAGACCAGAGATAAAGTCCAGCAGGAGCCCCCTGGGTGGCAAGGAGAGGTGGCCATGATGCAGGTTCACAGGGATGGGTCCTCCCTGAGTTCAGGGGTCCCCTCTGCTTCTGGTTGTGGATTCAGTCATTCACACCTGTCACCACGTGGGACACTCACCATGAGTACTGAATGGATGAACGAACGAACGGTACAGTAAACTGATGAGGGCAGGGACCCTCTCTCGAGCTGGAGACCTAAACTATGAAACACAACACAGCTGAAAGAGGACGGGGCCCAGTCAGAAGGAAGAAGGGGTCTCCAGACACCTAACATCAGGAGAGATCAACACTGGTCTAGTCCAGGAGCCAAGGTTACAGCCGTTCTGAGAGGGGCAAGGACCTGGGGCTTGGGTTCCTAATGGCTCATGTGGCTGTGGGGTTGTGGGGAGGGGGGAGTTGGCACTGAGTCCCCACATTAAGCCTAGGACCTTAAAAGCTGCTTCACTGCTTCACCTGAGGACAGAGGACCCAGACTACACCACCCACTTACTGCGGAGGGCAGGGGAGGCTGAACCAGACCTGTGGCTCGTGCTATTGAGAGCCATGCTATATAATCTTTGGAGAAAAATATTTCCTAATTAAATTATGGTTAGGGCACCTAAAGCATAGTGTCTAGCCAGGAGAGCTTGGTATGGTATGTGGAAACATAGCTCTGGTCCCAGTTGGGGACTCAGTGGTTCCACGATGCTGTGACACTCCAGGTCAAGATTACATGAGCTGAAGACATCCTAGACCCGTTAGAACCCAGTAGTAATAAAAAAAGAGCAAGGTTTCACCTGGGGGAAGGACAAATTCCTTATTAGCCTGCTATCTCCTCCCACCTACTATTGTAAGAATGCTGTGCCCGTCTCACCATCCTTACCAACATGAGACCCTCATCAACATAAGATCCCCCTCAGCAGACCATCACTGCAGCCCTCTGAGCCACCCAATACTCCCTCTGGTTATTATGAGCCCCGAATAAATAGTGGCCAGCTCAGAATGTCTTTGTCTCTGCCCACTCTGGCACTGACCTCCCAGCCCCTCATGTACTTTGGAAGAGTGTCTGTCTTTCTTTCTTTAGCCCTTGCCACACTCCTCTCTAGGCAGATTGGAAGACTGATTAGCCTCCATATCATGCCAGCGTGGTGCAGAAACCTCAAGGTGGGAAGTTAATGCAGGGGTGGATGCTGAGATATGGGGAGAAAATGCAAAACTTCTTATGCAGAAACTCAGGGGACCCACAGCTCCCTGCTGAAGATATCACAATTAAAAAGAAACCACAAATCTACTTCCCTCCTAGAGAACACACTTCTCAAGTGGCCCTGATGCTCCCAGCCTCTGGCCTTTCCCAGATGGGGTTATGCTGATGGCACTGACCCGTATCTCCTGGGTTCGCTTCCAATCTCAGGGCACTCTGCTCTGGAACCCAGAAGCTGCCCTGCTGGGCTGGTGTGCAAAGGGGGGAGGGGAGGCACATCTTGTCCGTGCTGAGACTGGCAACGAAACCCAGCCCTTCCCCCAGTGACCAGCCTCCACAACACAGTGGGCCTCTCTGCCATCAGTCACCACCCCTCCTGCTGATCAGGACGGCACTTGGGAGGGACACTTAGTCCTTCTCTCGCCCTACACTGGTGCTGAAGGCACAGCAAACTACCAGGGACACCAGGATACTCAGCAGTCAAACCCCATTAGTCCATCCGGGGCAGCACAGCTTCAAGGAAGTACCGAGAATCGAGCAACTGTCAGGGCCTCAGGCATCTCTACAAAGTTCCCTCAGATCACTGGTGGTGGCCCCACCCCTGCCCATCAGTCTCAGAATGCACATCCTCTCCAGCTTCTGTGCACAAGCTGGTATCAATACACATACTTCGTAAATACAGGGCCTGTTTGAGTACAGCCATCAATTCAGCAAGTTCTCCTCTCAAGATCTCAAGACCAGCACGGGGGAAGAGGAGACAGCCCCAAAGCGGCAGCTTATCTTTAAGTGACTCGCCAAGGAGATTTCTGCCACACAGAGAGGCGCCCACGTAACAAGCCTTCCTCAATAGCTAATTATCTTGAACGGCAAGTGGAGTGAAATTTCAAACACAGAGCAAGACTGGTTTGGTCCATGCTGACTTCTGAGAGGAGTCAGTCTGCAGCTCTGTGGACAGGTCATTCAATCATCACTCAGTTGGGAGTGTGGTCACTGGCCTTGATGGTGGCTGAGACTGCACATTGGTGGCCTCAACGGTGGCAGAGCGTGTGGTCAAGAATACACACAGTCAGTCACTGTGCCCCCACATCATGGGAACACACCCTCTTTTATACCTTATACCTGATGTCAGATGCCCCACCCCACTGACGCCTGGGAGGAAGCAAATGTTTTCCCCACCACTCCCATCCACGCAACACCTGCAAAACAGCTGCAGAAGCAAGGGTATGTTTCTGTAGGCTTCTCTGCTTTACTTCTTTGCAACTGATCTTTCAAGAGGAAACAACAGATTTGGATCTCAAAGGCTACCCAAAACCTTAAATCTGGGACACCCTTAGCCAGAATCTCCAACAACAGAAGGACCCACTGCAACGACAACTGCTCCAGTGGAAGGAGCATCAGCACTACATCCTTGGAATCAGTCCACAAGCCACCAGACCCCAAGAAGACACCAGAATAGGACGCGCATGCATGAGGCCTTCCTCATATTACTCACCGGCCCAGTACCGCTCTGAAGGATCTTCAGTTCAGATGTGTCTGCCAGCTGGTTCTTGTGGTCAGCTGTTGGGAAAAATGAAGAAGCAGAGGGTCATTGTGGGGAGGGAGTGGGTCTCTGGGTACAACTGGACATGTGCCCCCAAAAAGGAAGTCGATACCTGCACGGCTGCTTCAGCAGGGCCCTAGTGGTGATCAAGAGGCCAGTGACCCACTGAGCCCCGTTCCTGCCTTGGGCCACCGTGTGCCATAGGCCGAAGTCAGAGGATAAGGCCACCCAGGTGTGGCGAGGAAGTGCAGGTGACTGTGCTTTACAAACTGTAAAGTCTTATTTTAGAATGATGTAATGTAAGTCCTTATCCAGTCACTGGGAAATAGCGTTTGATTAATTAACATTACATGTTCATAAAAGATGCCCCAGGAGGCAGAGCTGGATTTTTGGTATTAGTGCTGGAGTTCTGATTCCCCTTGCTTCTGCCCCTTCAAGAAGCATCCAGGGTGATTTAGCTCCGGTAAAAGCCTCCCTCTAGTTTGCTCCTGACTTTGAGTGAAGAAGACTCCTAGAAAATGAATCCCACTTGAAGTCATACTTGCACAGGTTAGGTTTGGAAACAATCAGTGGTGTCAATGACAATGCAGGGTGCTGTGCGGAGGCAGTGAATCCACCCACCCAACTGCATAGACAGGAAGTGTGTCAGAAGGCAATTGACTTTGGATTATAGTTCTGTAGGAATATCCTTTTGGATAAAGCCCCTGTCACTTTGCAAATGAAAACCAGAAAAAATAGAATTTGATTCCAAATTCCATGAAAGAATGCATCGCAGTTGTGATTAATATGGAACAAGAGAGCAAGAAAACAGCAATCACTTCCCCTGTTATTGCCCTACACCTACAATAATCTTGTGTAATGAAATGATATCTTTCAGAGGGATACAAATGAGACCTCATGCCAGGCCACCATCCCCACCTTCCGGGCCTTTTACTGTCTTCCAGAAGTTTTCCCTTTGAACAACAGGCATTACTTTTTACACATAGGTAAGTGTGGCTGCGTTGAGAATGAGGTGGCCCTAAAGCAACACAGGTCATGCAAACGACTGGAGACTCCTCTGGGGGGCAGGGAGAGCAGTCCAGGTGCAAACTGTGAACGGCAAAGGGTATTTTTAAAGACACAGAACACAAAGCAATCCATTTCATGGGCTCTTGCAAACAAAAGAAGCATTTTATTGAATGGCCAGCTATTTGGGGGCGGGACAATGGTGAACTCTTTCAAGCAGCCTGAGAAACAGAAGTGGATAAAAATGGGAATAAAACTACAGCAGTCTTTGCCACAGAGCGTGAGATTTCAGGGTCAGGAATGAGAAAAACCCCTTCCAGTCGATAACCAAGTAGACCGACCCAACTGGGGGTTAGCAAGCTTTTATTGAAGGGGCAGGACAGTGAGTGTCTCAGGTGTGGCAGCCCCAGCTCGGCTCCCTGGCTCCTCCGCTCCGCCCTCCAGAGGGCCCGAGGTCATTGGACCCTGGGGTGCACAGTGGACGGCCAGCTTGTGTTCCTGTAAAACCATTCCCGGGAGCAGCTGGCAGCTCCCAACAAGGCCATGGAGCCCGGCCAGATCTCTGGGAGGTGCGTTGGCTGCTGGACAGACAGCGTCTCGGAAGCTGGTCTTGCAGACGGGGACAGGAACTACAAGTAGTGCTGCTTTGTCACCACTGTGCTCCTTAGACCCTGCAGTGGGAAAAGCGTGGGCACAGTGCTCTGAGCAACTGAGGAGAGGGCTTGGAATGTGAGAGTGTGTGAGGATTTCATCCACCTGCTACTCCCACACCATCCTTCGAGGTGTTGCAGGAGTGATTTGCGGCGAGTCTGAGAGAGTTTCACTCAGTCAACACACACTATCCCAAGTGACCACAAAGCACGCATCTGTCCTCATGCCACAGCCCCTCAGAGCCCGGAGACAGGGCTGCCTGTGGTGAGGTCCCTGCCATATGTCCCAGGCTGGCGAGGAGGTGCTCGGCTGCTTCGCTCCTGTTTGTGAACCCACGACAACACCACCAGTGCCGAGTCTCTGCTGATGCACGCTGAGGGGCAGAAAAAGGACAATTCTGTCCACTAAATGTTCACATTTCAGTTCCGAGTTATTTTTCAGCCAAGTTCTGAACTTTGGTTTGAAGTATGAGCCTAGGCCACCAGGCCAGGATGGGAGAGCAGGACACTGCTTCAGGGAAGGCAGAGAACAATGTGGGCAGCCCATTGTTACCTTCTTAGGAGGCAAAAAGGCCTTCTAAACACAAAAAGGAAGTCTTTTAAAATTAAATTCACTAGATGAAGGATATGCAAATCACCTGAAGAAGCGGAACCCTGTAATGTTCTCAGAATTCTGCAAAAGCCTATTTAATTAGTATTTTAATTTATCAGAATAATTCTTTGCACTTGACAATTTCTGCAGCATTCCATGTAATTAAGCATGTAGCTCAGCGGAATGGGTTTGCCTCCCCTTTCTGTCCCCACTATTCTAACCTGAAGGGGTGTGCAGAGGTCTCCTCTGTGATGTAAATGACAATGGAGGCGCTTAATGGCTTTGCACTGTGCAGGGAGGCCCCGGGCTGGCCCTGTCACCTGGCGGGCCTGCTGGCTTCTGGACAGCTGGCCACATAGTGCACCGTGCACATCTTCATGCCCTGAGTCTGGACAGCAGAGTCAGTCCTTGCCTGGGTGATTGGGGGACCCTGAAGGACCCTTGGGCCCCCCCATCTCAGCTTGGTCTCACAGGAGGTGACCCAGCTCAGTGTGCTCAGTCTCCTTTTACCCTGGTGTTCAGAGGCTGCACATCTGGACAGGCAGCCCTGCTGAGGGGGAGGGACCAAGGTGGGGCTGACTCAGCACCTAGGTCTTTCTTTCTTTCCTTTTTTCTCCTTTCTTCCTCCTTCCCTTCCTCCTTCCCTCCCTCCCTCCCTGCTTGCTTGCTTGCTTGCTTGCTTGCTTGCTTTCTTTCTTTCTTTCTTTCTTTCTTTCCCTCTCTCTCTCTCTCTCTCTCTCTCTCTCTCTCTCTCCTGTTTTGTTTTTCTGAGACAGGGTTTCACTATGTAGTTCAGGTTGGCCTTGAACTCTGTTGCCCAGGCTGGCCTCAAACTTGTGGCAATCTTCCTGCCTCAGCCTCCCAAGTGCTAGGATTACAGGCAGGCACCACCACACCCAGCCTCACTCCTCCTTTTCTACATTAGGACCCAAGGTGGTCACAGATCAGTGTCCAGGTGAGGCATGCCTGGGGCATCCCTAGGACCTAGGGTAAGAGGCCACATTTACCTGTGGGAGGAGACCTATGTGGCCCTCATTTCCTCAGGGCCCTTGGGTCCCAGCCTCTGCAGCCCCTCCCTCACATTCTCCCTTCGGGGAGCCAGGGACAGAGCAGAATCTGGTGGTGGCCACATTTCCCCTGGATCTGCCCTTGTTTCTCACACTGGTGAGAACCTGGCACTTGAACAGCAGTGTGTCTGACCCTGCGCCCTGCATTCTCCCTGCATAGGTGTACCTGTAATGAAGCTTCATTTTAAAAGAGCCTTGTATGAGGTGAACAGCAATGACCAAGATAAAGTAGGACAATTACAGCAATATATCACAGTGGGACCTCCCTATTCTTTGTTACTGGTTCTGGGAAGTGTAACCAGTACTGAACTCAACAAGGACCACACAAGCTGTTTATGCCATCCGGCCGTTGACACCAAGTTCTAGTTTGAGCATTGAGTACCGCACAAGGTATGAGTATATTTTGGGGACAAAATTTTTGTGTCCACATGCATCAAGTACCAAATTCGATGAACTTCAAAGCAGTTGAGTACTGGTATCTGACTGCATAGTGAAAGCTATGGAGCGTGGTGTCTCTTTCTTAACAGATCTGTTATAACACATATCCCAGCAACTTCAGTGCATGATACTTGCCTCCGTGAGTGAAGAAGTCCCTTTCACTTAAAGGGAGTACCTTATGGCTCATTTGAATCACTGGATCACCGCCCTGTGCTCAGAAGCCAGGGACATTATGACAGTCAACTTGACCCCTGGGTACCTACCAGGCTGGTGCATGTAAAGTGTGGATTCGATGGACAGAGCCTTCCCATGGGACCCACTCAGCCAGGCTGAAGTCCTGGTGGCAGCTGCAAGGCCCCTCAGGATCCAGTCCCTGCTGCCACTGAATGTCATCTCCAGTGCCCCTCCCTGGCTCAGGTTCAAGTCCTTCTACTGGGACCCAAGGCACACACCTGCCCCAGGGCCCTTGTCCCACTGTCCTCCCTGGGAATCTACAGGACTGCTGCCCCCACCTGGTGGGGCGACACCTCACCCCATTGGCAGTCCATCCCTCATCCTGCCTGATGTTGCTGGGACACTGATCATCTTCTGTTAAGACATGCGTCATGTGACATGAGTTCAGCAAAGGCAGGATTCACACTGTTTCTCAGGACACTCTTGGTGACTTCCAGAGGAGAGGACAGCCCCACACCCTGGTGGCAGTGTTGAACCAAGGCTGCTCTACCTCCTGAGTGGGACATAGAGCCACTCGGTGAGGAGCCTCCTCCTTCTCCTGACAGTGGCCTCCATGAAACTGGCTGGAGATCATGCAAGGTGCTCACTCAAGCTCAGCCCGCTCAGGGCTTCCACCACCCCTGGCGACACATGTGGTGACTCAGTGACATGGAGCCTGGCTTGTCCTAGGAAACTCAGGCAGAGCGAGCGTGGACAGTGGGAGCACAAGACAAGTTGTGTATGTGGGTCCCCAACTGCCCAGGGCCCGGGGAAGGCTTCTGTCAGGTACTATGATCCACTGAGCAGTAAAAACACACACAGGGAGATGTTTGGATGCTAATGTTTTGCATAGAGTCATCTGAAAGGAGTGCATTGTCACAATGTTTGGGCATTTAACTGTCAGAAAGAATCACGAGGAGTCACGCGGAAGATGCCGAATCAGCCCGCTGCAGACAGGCAGGCCTGTGCACACCCTACCGAGGTCCTGAGTCACGCGGAAGACACCGAATCACCCCACTGCAGACAGGCAGCCACCTGATTCCACATTACCAAGGCGC
>NW_004624800.1:849634-898546 GCF_000247695.1 Heterocephalus glaber | reverse complement strand
AAAAAAAAAAAAAAAAGAAACAATCATGACACACCCGGAACTAACTGCTTACCCTACGACTGCTTCCTAAAGCCAGGAAGCCATTACAGAGCTGTTCATTCCCAGTGCAGCCTGGCTGGAAACTACTGATGGTCTCTGCTGCCCTGAGCGAGGCTGTCTGTGGCCGGGCCAGGGGGCAGCAGGCACAGCCTAGGGGCAGGAGCAGCCACAAGGAAGGGATCTCCAGCAGGAGGGCGAGGCTGGTGTGGCCCCAAGAGCAGGCAGCAGAGGACAGCACAGGAGCTGAAAGCCCTGACTCTTGCTGGACTCATACATAGACCTCTGGCACAGGAAGAGGCTACATCCATACTCAATCCTTTAGTTCTCCCCTGACCGAGCACCCAGTTTCCCTAGTGCTACCAGCCGACGCGGTGCCTATCCTGCAGACATGCAGACACTCTTGCTCTGCCATCAGTCAGGTCTGTGGTGCCACCTCCCAGCTCTCTCAGCAGTCTCCTTCCCACCTAGGCTGCTGGGTCTGACTGTAGCCTTGGCCCTCCACTCTCTGCAGGAAGGCAGTCACTGCACATGCTGACTTCTCTAGGTGTTCTCTGGACCTGCACTCGCTGACAGAGCCTGCCAAGCTCATCTGTCCTCCTGCCTGCCTATCCTCTCTCTCTCTCTCTCTCTCTCTCTCTCTCTCTCTCTCGCCATTTATCCAGCCATTTCTCCCTCCCTGCCTATCTATCCATCCATCTATTCATCTCTCCCTCCCTCCCTCAGTCCCTCTCCTAACTAGCCATCCACCCATCCACCCACCATCTTTTCCTCCTCCCTCCCTCAGTCTATCTAGCTATCCCTCTGTCTGTCTTTCTCTTTCCTGGAATTCTTGTTAAAATTTTGTTTGAGATTTGGAAGAATTAG
This sequence comes from Heterocephalus glaber, assembly GCF_000247695.1. Next base: position 897,643 of record NW_004624800.1, on the reverse strand, counting down.
CGTTATTATTCTCAGAACATAAAGCTTTATAATTTTTCCCATAAAGGTCTTGTAGATTTAAAACATACATATTCCTGGTACTTCATCTTTCTGATGCTATTATAAATGGTTATTTTTAAACTGCATTTTCTAACTTTTTTCCTAAGTATAGAAACACAAATGATTTTCTTTTTTTTGGTACCAGGGATCGAACTCGGGTCCTTACGCTTGCGTAGCAGGCAGCAAAACCACTGAGCTAAATGCCCGGCCCAAAACACAAATGATTTTTGCATATGATGTCACATGCAGCCTCCTCAACCACCTACTTTTGCTGATTTATCCTGTTGATGGCATTCAATGTCAGCTCCAGGCTCGAGGGTTGAAAGCTTGTCCCCAGTGTGGGGGTGTTTTGGGTGAGACCTCTCAGTGGGGGAAAAGGTTGGGGCACTGGGGTCCTGAGAGGGAGTGTGGCTGTCCTGGGACCTGGCTGGTTCCCAAGAGAGGACTGTTTAGCATGAGGTAACTTGGCCCTGCACTGCTCTCTGTTTCTGCCTCACCTGTGACCCCTTCTCCCCAGCTTGTCCACCGTGCTTCTGTCCACTCTACGCCCATCAGCAAAGACAAACAGATGGGGATCACAGGCTTTCAGCCTCCAAACCTGTCAGCAAAAGAAACCTCTTCTCTTTAGAAATCACCCAGCTTTGGGCACGCTGGTGCAGCAACAAGAAACAGACAAATACCGAATCCAGGTCTAGGTGGATGACTGTCACCCTCAGAAATACCCAGACCTCATTCTGTCTTCTGGCTTCATTTTGGCTGCCAGGAGTCCCACTGTCTGTGCCTTCTGGTGCCTGTTGTGCCCCTGGCCCCACCTCACCCATTAAGGATCCTCTCTATGGGATGCAAATGCAGACTCAGAATCAGCATCACCTCAGTGGGCTTCCTACCCCACAAGTGGAGAGTTTTCAGCCTTTCTATCCTAAAATATTACCTCTACTTTCCTTCTGGAGCTCTTAAAGGAATAGAAGATGCTTCTACTCTGCCTTCTAGGAGTCTTAGCCTATTGTAATATTTTATATTTATTTTTCTCTGTGGGTTGCATTCTGGAAAATTCTGTTCTATCTTTTGTTTCATTAATCTCAAATATATCTAATCTTCTACCTCCCCTCCCCTGCTTCCTCTCTTGAAGGGTTCCCCAGCTCTTCTTTTAAACTCTGAGACAGGGTCTCACTAAGTTGCTAAGTTGCCCAGACAGGACTCAAACATGCAACCCTCCTGCCTCAGTCTTCCAGAGTGCTGTAAACTCATTGTTTGAGTAAAACTTTTCTATTTTAGTATATTTCATTTGCATTCTACATCTGATAGTTACAACTACCGGGGTTTTGGTTGCTCTTTGTTTCAGTCAGCTTTTGATCAAGACTTACTCAAGGTACATTCTTGTATATTTTATTGTGGACTCATATTTCTTGGAATTTTACCTCTAGGAATCCCTTAAGGCCAGAGGAGGAGAATCCTTCATGGAGGTTTGCATTTCCTTTCTCGAGCCAGGGCCCTGCCACCCTGGGAACATTTAGCCTGAATCCTGTGCTTGAGATTTTGTTGGTGTGGTGGTCTGGCTGGGCTTCCTCTTTCTGGGGGCTGACTGGGGTAGCTCCTCCTTGGGGTCAGACAGGACCTGAGATGTCTGCCATCCTCTGAGACACTCTGAGGCCCAAACCTTGGACCCAGGCCTTGGGACACCACCCTATCATCCTGGCCATGTTGAGCTCACCCTCCCTCTAGGCTTCTGCTCTCCATGAGCTACAGGTCCTGGATTTTGGAGTTCAAGTTTACCCAGTCCTGGGAAATATCCCAGGTGAAGGTCAACATGGGCTCTGCGTTTGCTTAGCTTAGGCTCTCCTAGATCTACTTTCATACACATTTGAAACCATGACTCTGTCCTCACATTCACCATGCTAGGCGGTTCTGAAAGAGTTGGCCCCACAGTCACTTCCTCTTGTGCGTGGATGGAGACAGAATCTCCAGCCTCCACATCTCTGCACTGCTCCAAATGAAGACGGCGAGTTCTGGGTGGAGAAAGCCTCAGGGGGAGCCAGACGTGAGGCTCTGGTGGACACATGATGGACAGACGCATGCGGATGTACAGCTTGTCAGTGCTTCCGTGTGGGCCGTAGGTGCTAAGGCCAATGGGGCCCTCCCTGACTCACAATCTGCACTTCTCTTCCAGAGCGGGGCTCACCTGGGGTCACATCCTGAACTAGTCCTGCTCTGGGAAGGACTCAGTTCCAGATCCACAGGCTGCTTCCCTAGTGCCATCCATTCTAATGCTGGGGTTGGGAGGTTTGGCCAGCTCTTCCCAGCCCCAGGCTGATCATGAGTGGCAAAGAAGTGTTGTTTTCATGCTATAAACTGCTGTCTTTTCATTAATTCTGTTCACAGAACAGGGATGGAGGACACACCTGAGGTGATGCTGTGTAGCAGGAAGCCCCTCAGTGCTGCCATGCATGGGCTAAGGGTTATGAATCCGGTTTGCAGAACCCTGCTCAGAGGCCTACATGGGGATTCCCACGGGGGCATCACAAGGCACCTGTGGGACTCCAGAGCCCTTCCTTCTCATGCACTCCACCTGCACTCAACCCTGTGACTGTGAGCCATGGGCCAAGGGGGATGCTACAGCAGCGGATGCTTGGGCTTCACACACCCTGCTGTTCCATGCCTGGTTGGTTGGTTTGTTTTTAAATGTCCCGTGCGAAAGAAGGCACGGAACACGCTCCCATGTCTATTGCAAACATGTGCATTGCCGTCAAGGTATGAGCGGCCTCTCTCCTTGGAAATGGAAAGGTCAACCTGCCAGCCTGCAGCTCAGTTTCCAGAAGGCTCCTCGGCCCTGCTTTGCAGCCGTCGCTGGGTAAACAAATGAGACTTTCTGAGGGTCTCCTGCGACTCCCGTGGTCGACCAGCATCGGTGAACAGGGTCTTCATAGTGATAATGATGACAGGCTGGTAAGAGCCAGTGTCAGCTTCAATTTCCAAGTCATTTTTCAAATTATTTTAATTAGATATTGTTTCAATCTCACTTACATTAATTTAATATCTGATTTCAACATTTCAGTTTTCAATTTGTTCAAATGATTTTTTTCCAGTCTGCTTGGTTGGTTGGATTAATTTAAAATACAATGTTTATCTTCAGCAATTTTCAATGCCTGGGTCTGGGGCAAACTGCTAAGTTCAATAAAAGTGATGGAAGGGAGGCCCAAGGTCCTATGTGGTGCTTAGGAAAATGGAAATTTGTCTCCTTATCATTTATCTCTAGACATTAAAGTAAGCAGGTGGTACAAGGGCTGCAGCTCATAATAATAAGATTTTCCACCAATTTCTCTATGTAATTGGCTTTCCCCATGCAAATTCCAGCGGAACCTGGTGAAGAAGGATTTGTGTATTAAGAAGCACCTGAATGAGCAGCCATGTTCCCTCAATGCATTTTCTGGCAGTTTTTATCCACGAACCCTCAAACATGCATCCAAGTGTGCTTCCTGGACACTGTCAGGAGGAGTTGTTGGTGTGGCGCTTCCTTGTGCTTTGTCCCTTTCTCCATGTGTTAGCTCTGACCCTGGGAAAACATTTACTTTAGAAAGGCAATGGGAAGCTAGCTACAGCAGGCACAGGAGGTGTGCGTTTTCCTGACTGCTCTCCTAGGACACCGGAGAAGTAGGAACTCAGATCCTGGCTGGCTACAAAGTCTGAAGAACATAACTGGATGGATGCAGCCAACTCCTGCAGAGCACATAAAAGCAAGGCAAAACATAATTTACAGGCAAATGCCAAGAAATAGGAAGGGAGCATAAATTAAAAACATAGTAATGACAATAAATATAAATAGGTTAAATTATCCTGCTAGACCAACTTTCTCCCTTTGATCAAACTATGTGGAATCTACAAGAAACATCTAAAATAAAGAAGAAAGATTGAAAATTGAAAAAGTAGGGAAAAAATACCAGGCATATTAACAGAAATAAAAGGTCATGATATTAACATTAAATGATGTACAATTTTCAAAAAGCTTTTTTAATAAAGTGGAATAGATAGGGTCATATTATACTAATTTTTAAAGTTCAAAATGAAGGTATAGTATTCACGTACTGGTGTGTACCAGGAAATGGGCAGTGGTCCAGGGCAGCTGTGCTCCTCACCCCTGAGTCCTCAGTGCCTGCCTCACAGGGTAGACCCCTCACAAGAGCCTAAACAGGTGTCTTAAGCCACTGTGTTGTGCTACCGAGGAAGCCAGGCTTGGGGATTAGTAATTACCCAAAGTCTCAGCCTGGTCAAGACACCCATGGTAGAACACACCTCGCCCCCCACAGTGACACAAGAGGACCTTAGGACTTCATTACCAAAGACGGGCCACAGTGGTCGGCCAGATCGACTGATTCTGTGGTCTAGATGAGAAAGGGTAACTAATAGACGCTGGGCCTCAGAGGAGGCAGTCATGGCGTTCAGTAGTAGAAACTGTACAAGGCACATTCTCTAACCATAATCTAAGGAAATTAGAAATTAGTAACACAACTTCCCGATTAGTTGGGCTCTGACAATACGTTCTTTGATAATTCTTACCTTAAAAAAAGAAACAGAAACTATAATTGCCGAATACTTAGAAGACAATGACAATGAGGACTGTGTGAGTTAGAACTGTGGGCGGGGAGCCCAGCACTCAGCAGGCAGTGAGGAGCACTGAGTACCTTCTCAGGACCAGACACAGATGGGGCAGGCAACCAGCTGCTCAGTTCAGGGAGCCCAAGTGAAATGGGTTAAAGAAAAGAAAAACTTGAGGGGGGAATAGAAATTCAGCAATGAACATGTAAATAAATCAATTATAAAAGGGAAACAGGATTGGACAAATCCAGGAGCCTAATGTTGGGGAAAAAGACACAAGCTCTCAGTACAAATCGAATATTGAGAATAGTAGGTTTTTTCACACCTTAGGATCACTGAGCATTGATAAGAAAAGGAGATGCAACCACAGAGATGACAGGAAGATAAGAGTTAGAAGCCAACGGCACTACTTGTGCATCCAGGTATGAGAACCAGGAGTTCTGAGGGTAAATACAAGCTACCAGCTGGCCAAGAGTGAAGGAAGGAGTCTCAACAGACAGCTGTGAAGAAACAGAGCCCTCAGGAAAAGAAGCAAGTCCCGAGCTCTGTCCGATTTGACACAGGACAGCCCCTCGCACCTGGGAGGAGCAGCTGATGCCACCCACTCAGCATAGAACGTTGGTCCAGGAGCCCTCAAAGTTATTACTTTGAGACAGGGTTTCATTAAGTTGTCCAAGCTGGGCTTGAACTTGTGATCCTCCTGCCTCAGCTTCTCAGAGTGCTGGAATTACAAGCATATGCTATGTGCCCAGCTTCAATCAGTGGAAATTGACAGCACAGGGAGGGACCAGGATCTGGCACCAAGGGCCTCAGTGGGCTGGTCTGACTGTCCTGCTGGTTCCTTCTTATGGATGTGGAGTTCAGATGCTGAGATGTCTGAAGTGATCTGAAACCTGGAGCTGAAGAGGTTTTGTCCCTACGTTTGTATGTCAGAAGTTCAGAGGCACCCACAGAGACAGTCACTGGTCTGGACACAGGAGCAGGGCCTGCTCAGGGGATACCTATGTGCAGAGTGAATCTAGACATACATGTGCTCCACGCAGTGGTCAACCCCAACCAGACCCACACAAGAAATGCAAACAATAACATCCAGGAGACAAATGCAGAAAGCCCAGAAAACATCTATTTAGACATAACGCCAAAAGCACAGTCCATAAAGGAAAGATCAGTAAGCTGAGCCTCATCAAGATTATAACTTCAATATGCATCCATTTAGCTATAAATGTCTCTAGTTTCTCATTCTTTATGGCTGAGTAATACTCCATTTTATAAAAAAACCACATCTTCTTTATCCATACTCTTAAGTGAAATAAATAGGACATGTGTAAGTACCGAATAGTTTCTCTAGTGTGAGAAACTGAAAGTGTAAATAAGGATTGAAATGATTAAAATGAATAATTGATAATTTGAAATTTAAAAAAAGGTCCAAAGGGGTAGGGGAAGTGGGAGGGGAAGGGGAAAGGAAAGGAGGGAAAGGAAAAATTATGAGGAAAGAAAAAAATGGAAACAAAGTCTTTGTAAATAGGGAAGGGTGGAGGGGGTGAAGGGCACACAGGTAATGGGGAAAAAATAAGAACCAAGATACATCATGTACAGGTACAAACACCCAATGATAAATGGAAATGTATTGTATACCTAAAATGTACCAATAAAAGAATTTAAGCAAAAAAAAAAAAAGATTACAACTTCAAACCTGTGAAAGGCACAGTTAAAAGACTGGCAGGACAAGTCACAGCTTGGGAGGAAATACCTGAAAGACTCATATCTGGAAAAAAAAAACTATGCAAAATGCACACAGAGCTCTTACAGCTCAGAAATAAGAAACAAATAGTCCAATTAAAATAGGCAAGAGGTGAATGGAGGCATCACTAAAAATATATGACAAACAAGCAGGTCTCCGAGCTCACCAGAGACATGCAGATGAAGACATCTGAGACATTAGTTCATACTTGCCAAGACAGCTGGGGCCAGGTGCTGACTTCACAAACTCGGGAGAGGACACAGCTGCGGGACGCCATCCTCTACCAGGGTCAAAAGATGGTGCAGCACCCTGGGAGTTTGGAGGCTTCCGACAAAACCAAGCATGCTCTTGGCAAACCATCCAGCAGCATACCCAAAGGGGTTGAGTACCAGGCCCATACCAAGTCCTGCACACAGGCGTGAGCGGCAGTGGCATCATTATTGCTAACACCCAAGAGTTCTCCAGGAGGGAGGGATGCACTGTGGGACACCTAGTGGGGTGCGCTCAGCGGTACAACAGGGAGCTGGTGAGCCAGGAAAAGACAGGGAACCGGAGTGCCTGTCACCGAGGGCAGGAGCCAGTCTGGGAGGGCTGCAGGTCAAAGGACTCCACCTACATTCTAGATGGGGCCAGCCTGAGACAGGAGCAGGATCAGTGGTTGCCAGGGTGGAGGGCAGAAAGGGAAGAAAGAGGGAGAGCACAGAAGCTCTGAAGGGCAGTGAAGCAATTCTGTTGTGTTCTACACGGAGGGAGGGTATGTGTCATTGTGTATTTGTCCACACCCACAGCACGCGCAGCACAGGGAGCGAACGCAGTATGAGCTGTGACTTGCATGACGTGCTGTGTTGCTATGGGTCCATTGCTGTGACAAATGTGACCGCACGTAATGGAGAGGGAGTAGGGAAACCTGGCAAGGGTTTGTGGAACTCTGCAGTTTCTGCTCAATTTTTCTGTCAACTTTAAACTGCTCTAAAAATAGAATCTATTAAATCCAAATAAAAAATAAAGGTTAAGAGTCACTTGTTTTTATTTGAAGTGAGAGGTCCCTGGGTAGGTGTTCAAACACCTTACAGACTTCAGGTAAAGGGCACACAGATTATTACTGCCACAGAATGGCCAGAAGAGTTGTGAAGAGAGATTATTATTTCCAAGCTCAGCTGCCTGGTGTTCTGAGTTCAACATCTCAGTGTGGGGTTTTTAATTTTTAAAACCTGGGGGCCAGGGACAAAGAAGGAAAGGTGATGGGCGGCAGGGCACAGTTCCGGCTCCGCCATGCTGTGCCTCGTGGCCTTGCACTGTCCTATGTGGAACAGAGTTGGGAAGAGAAGGCGGAAAGCTGGGCTGTACCCTGTGTTCCCAGCGTCCATAGCTTACCAACTCTGCAGAACTGGAACCACACTGAAAATTCTAGATGGGACACAATGGGGGGTGAGTGTCCGTGGAGAGCAGTGGTTCAAACAATGTAAACATCATTCCCTTCAGCCCGACGCAGATTGGCAAGTGGGGCTCTTTCCCCACATTCTGCCGTGCGTGTTATGGTGGTGGCACAGGCTGCATCCTGACTGAGGGGTGGTGTCCTGTCCCTCACACAGTCTCGTCAGAAAGGCCTTTCATATTTCAACTGACTGGTTGCTTCACTAAGTCACAAATAACACAGCTAATCCTTAAGGTCAGTTGCTTACAAAAATCTATTTGCTCTGCTTTAGAGCAAAATAAAAACATAACACAAATGACGCTACCAGGAACAGCCTGCTCTGGGCTCAGCCACCCCACTGTTCCCTTCCAGCAGTTAAAACAAATCTTCCCTTGCCTTGAAGCTGTTTTAACAGTGACCCCAGAGGCTTCTTACTTGGGTGAATGTGCTATGTAACCAGTGTTCAAGGTAAGATGTAGCCTAAACTGTGGGGGTTTCCATGAAGCTCTATAAATAAAACCTCATTTTGGGGTTTCCACCCTCAGGCCAGCACCCTGCACCGCCTGTGTGGGGCTGCAGCTGCGAGGCGCATCTCCCAATTCTGTCCCCAGGCCTGGTGGATGAGTCCGTGCAGGTGCTGGGATGGGCAGCCCGGGACTTCAGAGGGCTCTAGTGCTGCTATGCAGGTGAGCAGGCTGAGGCCCGAGGGACCTGCTGGAGGTGTGGAGATAGGAGCCCGGTCCCCTCCTCCAGCCCCCAGCCCAGGCTCCCCTGCAGTCACTGGACCGGTGTCTGCCGGCTGGTGACGGCCCAGTCCCACAGCTCCTCTGCCCAGCTCACCGTCCAGAGCCCCAGGTCTGTCCTCTTCTCCAGCCTTGTCAGTGACTGTGCTTCAGGTGGGGACGGTGGACGGCAGCCGGGAGACCCACTGATCCCAGGCCGTGGAGACCCTGGGTCTCCTGCACACACGAGCCTCAGCTGGTCAGAATGAAGACATCTGGCCAAGCACGAGGCCAAGTCAGGCCGGGTGTGGCTGACACTGGCACTGGGACCTTCTTTTCTCATGCTGGCCGCGTCCAGTCACATCATCCCAGAGGGCAGTTCACCCTTCAGTTGGCCTTACCCCCACCCTTTGCTGTCCGGGCAGCCTACTCTGCGACAGTTCTCCAAGGCCTCCCTGTCCTCACCAGTACTGCAAGGCCTCAGACCAGGCTGCCCCTCACAGGAGGCAGGGGTGGGTGGAGTCTGTAGGAAGGGAGTGTGCTCAGTGCCCTCCAGTGGCCTGGGTACCCTGCCTCAGAATAGGCCGAGTGCATGTCCTCATGTGGGCCCTAATGCCCGAGCCTGCTGGATATGTGATAGGGTGACAGAACCCTCCCTGACTGAATCCATGTGAGGGTTCATCCTGACTGTCACCTGACTGGACTGACAGGCACTCAGAGGTTAGTGGAGCACACACCTGGGTGCATCTGTGGGTGTCTCCAGGAAGACTGGCACATGGGGCAGTGCAGGGACTGGGAAGTCCCATCCTGAGTGTGGAGGTACCATCCAACCGCAGCCCGCATGGGATGAAGGCCGGAGGACAGGGAGCCAGCCAGTGCACACACGCTGGCTTCTGTGTGCGGGTGGATTGGGAGTTTTTGGCTGCTGCCACTGCCTGTGGACATTGGGCGTCCCATCTTCAGCCTCAGACATGGGCTTACCAGTGACAGTCCAGAGGCTTAAAGGCCTTCAGCCTCCAACTGGGGCTGTGTTCTTGGTCCTCCTACTCTGCAGCTCCCAGCTTCTTGGATTGAGTGGATACTGGATCCCAGGACCACTGTGGATTCTCCTATAAGCCAGTCTAATAAAGGACCTGTTGTAATTTTATATAAGTTTTATTACTTCTGTTTCTCTGTGGAAAACTGACCAATGTCTCACACCAGAACTGCATCCTCATTGGCCTCAACCTGTTTCTCTGGACCTTCCTGCAGAGAAATCCCAGGGCTGTAGAGGGGCTGCTGGGGCACTGGGCAGATCCAGGCCAGAGTCTGTACCTTCTTGTAAACCAGAAGTCCTATTTGTCACTGCCCAGGTCCCCCAACCCTGTCCTGAAATGTTAACCGCACACGGCACAGTAACAATAGCAACCAATATGCAGCCTGCTTTGTCAGTAACTGGCCATGGTGCGGTAAGCTGTGACGTCCTGTGGCCTCCTGGCTCTGCGTGCCCTGGCTGGTGGGACCCGCAGTTGGCTCCCCAGCTGCTGCTGATCCTCGGGGGTCACTTCTCCCTGGTCTGTGTGGGCAGGTTTGGGCACTGTAACCAGCTCAAGTGATTTTCATTTCTCCCATTGGATGCTGTAATTCCTGCAGGCAGTGCTGATGCTTTCCCTGTGAATTTGGAGGCATCTGCAGGGTGCTGTTTGCTGCTCCCCACTGACCCACATTGTGCTTGAAACACCCACCAACAATGCCCCAAAGGGGCTTCCTGGGCGCAGCTGGGTGAAGGGCAGGTGGGCCACCCTCTTGGTGCCAGCCTCTGCAGCAGCCAGCACACCATGGAAATGTAGCAAATCAGACAGCATCGCATCCATCTCCATGGCCACTCACAGGCCAAGTGTGATTTGTCAATGAAAAGTATATTTTTTCGGGAGTGTTAAGAATTCTTTTTGGTTGCCCAAAATATCCGAGATGCCTTCCTATGTTTGAAGACGTATTTTTCACCTGAAACAGAACGGACTTCCCACCACGTCAGCCAAGAAGTCAGCTAGATCCAGCCTTCTCCCTTTCCCAACAGCAAGCTGCAGACCTGTGACAGTGAATGTCCTGCCCAGGCCCTGCATGCCGAGGGGAAGCAGATGTAGAGCAGCCTTCACAGCAGTGGTGGGGCTGTGGGAATCAGGTTCCAGAGGTCCTGGGCTGTCAGCAGCATGGGTGGCCATGGCCGGTTCTGAGGAGGGGCAGTGCTGGTCTGAGGCCTGGGGTTAGGCCTTTCAAGGCTGCTCTGAGCTGCCTGAGATGCTTGCTGTGCTCTGTGAGTCAGCTGGTGTCTTTCCACAGCACATCTGCCACTCACAGATAATTACACACAGGTCACCAGGGACGCTTCTTCCCATCGTGCCCGGTCTTTGCCCAAATCTCCTGGGCCAAGCAGGCCCTTTAAGAAGAGCAGCCAGGCTGCTGCTGACCCCAAGCTGGGAGCCAGGGGTGGGATACAGCCTGGAGCTCTTCCTACCTGTGGCTCACAGTGCTTGAGAGTCAAAATGCAAGTGCCTTTTTATTCTTATGAGTAATTCTACAAATATTTATTTTTATGTATGACAGCATTTTCAGTGCATTATTGGACTGTTAAAAGTGTGTCTTTGCCAAGCTACATTTAGTAACTGGGTGCAGCTTCCTGAAGATGGGAGACGATGCTCCCCCTACGTCCACTGAGGCCCAGCCTGTGGGCAGCACTGGGCTCCTCTGCTGGTCTTGGTGCTCTGTTGCTATTCTAAATTGCTTTTTCGTTTTATTTTTTTCAAATGTTGTTTCAATATTTGCAAAAAAGTTGTAAGAATATCACGCTAAAGACTCCAGTACACCTCTCCCTGCTCTTCAAACACCACCACCTCAGTGTACTTTAATCTCTTTTTCAAATGCTCTCTGTATTTTATTTAAACATATTTTAAGTTTGTTACTCTGAACCATATGAGATAAAGTTGTGGACATGATATCCTGTAGTCCTAGATACTTCAGTGTTGATTTCTTACATAAAAAAAAAAGACCTTCTCCTATGTAATGACAGGCAAATGTCAAAATCAGGAAATAAACATTGATGTAGCATTAATATCAAAGCAATAGAATTTATGTAATTCTTCTTGTTGTCCCAATAGCATCTTTATAACAAAGTAAAGCAAGCTCAGGTCGTGAGAGGTGCGTAGGGTTGTCATCTCTTTTCTTTAGTTTAGGATGATTCCTCAGCCTTCCTCCATCCTTCACAATACTGGCATTTTTAAAGCACACTGGTCAGTTTCCTCACACCATGTGCCTCGATGGGCTTGTCTGCTGCCACCCCACAAGGTTCAGCTTCTGCTTCCCGGTGATACCCAGCAGTGCTCTCTGGGCTGGAAGTTATCCTCTTTGCAGATGAGTTAACTTGCTCACTTTAAGGGGTGCCTGCCGCGTCCCACTTTGGGCACATGGCCTCCCCACTGTAATTCAGAGGCATCTCGAGGAGAGGCCCATGCAAGTGGTCTTCGGAATTTCACCCTTCGCTTTGGTACGCACTACGCACTGACTCCAGCGCCCTGAAGATTGACTTAGTCTTGGTACAAGGAACATCGACTGTGAGGTTTTAAGTCTTTGCTTGGCAAATATGAGCAATTTATCTCTTGATTTTCCTTCAAAGGTGGGTGGGGGACAAGAGGGCCAGGGTCAGGGACTTGGACAGACGGGAGTCAGTCTGCACAGCAGTTTACTGGGCGCCACTTTGACGTAAGAGACTGGCAGCCTCGGGCATGTGGAACTCTTCCCCACTTGAGTATACTCCGTCTTCATGTTTACTTTCTTTAGAAACGCGAACTTATCTCCATGTCCCTCTCCTGCCTGCCCTGTCCTTCGGGAGCTCCCTGCAGACCATAGGCCTCGCACCGCCCTGATGGGGTGGGCTCTCCTGCCTTGTCGCCCTGCAGGACCCTCAAGCTCTCACACGTCCCATCCAGGCGTCTCTGCTTGCCATGAGGGATCTTTGCTCCCGAACACAGGGCTCCAGCTGCTCCTCCCCCAGCAGAGAACTGTCTTCTGGCTGTGTGGAGCAGATTCTCCCAGGATGGGCTGGCATGAAAGTGGGTTTTCCCACCCTTATCTTTTTTTTAAAAAAATAACTTTATTATCAAACACACACACAGACAAAATTAAAACTATTCAAAGAAGAACAATGCAAGGGAAAAAAACTACAATAATACTCAAATATGGTAGAACTCAACCAAAACAAAACTGAAAAGCACTTATACATTTTTCCATATAACTTAAAAAAGCATCTCAAGCACCAACAAGACACCAGAGGATGTGATTTGTTTCAGAAAGATCCCCCAAACCAACACTGAACAAATAATGATCTGGAAAACAATTCCAGTTAGTTAGGAGGCTCCACATAAGCCAAGCTTCTCCCTAATTTAAATTTCAATACAGTCATATGACACGCGATGGAAACACAATCTGAGAAATATGCTATTAGGCAATTTCATCTGTGTGTATCCTTAATTACACTTTCAGTCTCTCACACTAGAGAAACTATTCGGTATTTACACATGTGTGTCCTATTTATTTCACTTAAGAGGATGGCCTCAATGTGCATCGGTTTACCTATAAATGTCTCTAGTTTCTCATTCTTTATGGCTGAGTAGTACTCCATTTTATAAAAAAATCATATCTTCTTTATCCAGTTTCCAGTTGATGAGAACTTGGGCTGTTTCCAAGCTTCAGCTATTACAAACTGTGTCACTATAAACATGGGTGCACATATATCACTGTGGTATGATTCTTTTAATTCTTTGGGGAAGAGACCCAGCAGGGGGATAGCTGGGTCGAATGGGACCTCTAAGCCTACTTCTTTGAGCTATCTCCGTACTGTTTTCCACAGTGGCTGCACCAGTCTACACTCCCACCAACAATGGAGAAGGGTTCCTTTCTCCCCACACCCCTGCCAGCATTTGTTATTGGTTGATTTCTTGATAGCAGCCATTCTTTCTGGGGTGAGGTGGAATCTCAGTGTTGTTTTCATCTGCATCTCTCGAATGACCAGTGATGCTGAACATTTTTTCATATGTTTATTTGCTGCTTTTACTTCTTTGTCTGAGAAATGTCTGTTCATTTCAGATGCCCATTTTTGAATTGGGTCTTTGAATTTGGGGGGGGGTCTGATTTTTTTCAATTCTTTATATATTCTAGATAGTAGTCCTTTGTCTGAGGTACGGACGCTGAAAATTTTTTCCCACATTGTAGGTTGTCTCTTAGCTCTGTTGGTGGTTTCTCTTGCAGTGCAGAAGCTTTTTAATAAGATGAGATCCCAGTTGTTGATTCTTTGTGCAAGTTCCTGTGCCATTGAGGTTTTGTTCATGAAGTCTTTTCCTATGCCAATGTCTTCAAGAGTTCTACCTAACTTATCTTCCAGCAAATTTAGTGTGTCTGTCTTAATATTTAAATCTTTAATCCACTTCAATCTTAACTTAGTGCATGATGATAGGTATGGGTCTAGTTTTAATCTTTGGCAGGTTGAAATCCAGTTTTTCCAACACCATTTATTAAATAGGCTATCTTTCCTCCAATGAGAATGGTTGGCTCCTTTGTCAAAGATGAGGTTGCTGAGCATATCTGTAGTCGTTTCTGTATCTTCTAATCTATTCCACTGATCCTCAGATCTGTTTCTTTGCCAATACCATGCTGTTTTTATCACAGTAGCTTTGTAGTATAGTTTCAAGTTGGAGATTGTAATACCCCCCAGCCATATCTCTGTTGCCTAAAGTTTCTTTTGCTATTCTAGGTCTCTTCTGGTTCCAAATGAATTTTTGGATTGTTTTTTCTAATTCTGTGAAATATATTGTTGGAATTTCTTTTTTTTTATTGTTGGAATTTCAATCGGCATTGCATTAAACCTATATAATAGTTTTCCCACCCTTATCTTGAAGATGTTTTATCCACTACTGAGGATTGAACACAGGGCCTTCACAAGGATCTACAGCCTCATCCCTGTTTTATTTTTAATTTTGATCCAGGGCCTCTTTAAGTTGCTAAGCTGCCCATGTGGGACTTGAAGTTGTAATCCTTCTGCCTCAGCCTCCCAGAGTATTTGAAGTGTATGTTTTTTTGTTTTTGTTTTTGTTTTGGTACTGGGGATCAAACTCGGGACCTTGCACTTGTGAGGCAGGTGGCGGCACCACTGAGCTAAATCCCCAGCCTGTGAAGTGTATTTTTGATGGACATGCATAACCTTCCTTTCCTTGAAGGACTTTGAAGATGTTAAATTGATCAGGGGAGAAGGAGCCTTGTGCCCACTGAAGCTTCTCACAGGGACAGGCCCCCAGGAGAGGCTTTCGTGGGGAGACCTAAGAGGAGGGCTATACTCCCCTCAGGGGAGAATCACAGCAGCAGGGCATGGGCGGACAGGAGGATCAGCACCCTGTGTACCCCCTTGATAAGCAGGCAGTGAGCAGTGGATGAGGGTGAGTGGCTGTGGCCAGGATGTGGGCATCAGCAGGCTCTCCTGGGACCTGGGGATAGGGCACATATGGTGGCCCTGAGAGGAGGGCTGGAGTCAGGAGTGCAGCCCCACTGAGAGGCAAGGATGCCAGCAGGGCCTGGCTGGGTCCCCAAGGCTCTGCCTCTGCTCATGTTTTCCAGCCTGAGTGCCTTCTGAGGCTGAGCTGATGGAATGAAGATTCTCATCTGGTTCCTGCAGACCCAGGCAAACTCCCTGTTCCTGAGGGCTCTCCCTGCCCAGCCCATCCTGAGAGGTAGGAATCACTGGGGAGACATCTCTGGAGAAGATGAGCATTCAAGCACCCTGCCTCTCCCTCCTGCCCAGCCTTCTGAGTTGGTTATGGCCATCCTGTTGTACAAGGGGCCTTCTGCCTCTGGGGGCCCCTGCAGAGAGAAAGGTCACTGAGAGGCCACCATGAATCCCATGGGAGCAGCACTTCCACCCCGTTGGCCCCCAGATGCGTCTGGTGAGGAGCAGGTGCTGGATACTGCCAGCACAGTACTGAAGCTGAGCAAGCTTCCAGCAGAGACAGCAACCTGCCTTGGTGGATAGGCACTGGGAGTGATCAGCAGTGACCAGGGACACTTTTGCAGAGTGACCACTATTTGCAGTCATCCTGTGCCACGTGTTAAACTTTCTTCTTCCTGAGCTGCGCTTGCCATAGCATGAGCCCTCACGTCAGATTGGCCAGGGCATTAGGGTCCCTGAACCCAGGCCCATAGTGTGAAGAGGAAGCACCTGAAGGGTCTCATTGCAAATGACTTGTCCCACTAAGCTGCCACTGCCTCCCTCTCAGGCTCCTGCTGGCCCTGGCATCCACGTTGGCAGCAACAGGCTGCACTGCTGGGCATGAAGAGTCAGAGCCCAGCTCTCTACCAGGGCCTGCCTGGTGGACACCAGGAGAGGATGAGAGAAATGTCCTCACCCTCCTAGCACCCACCAAGAACCAGCTGCTCCCAGCCCCCAGTGCACTTCGGGATGTGGAGGAAAAAACCCCAACTTTTCTCCTCTTGTGAAATAAGCAAAGCAACTATCTGAAGTGTCCTTAGGACGCGTGCACCTCCTGAGAGTTCTTGCAGATGTTTCTGTGCTTGAGAAGTCTCTCAACACACACACACACACACACACACACACACACACACACACACACTCTGGTTGGACTTTAGAGGTTATCCCTTCTTCATCCTTGGAAACCCAGCAAGGCCTGTATTGCTTATATACTGAGTGAAGTCGCCGAGACAAGAATATGTAAGCTATATTTTTCACACTGTTTCACTCAACCATTCTTTCCCAGTGCAAGGACTCTGCATTTCACCCTTCACATATCTGCACACAAATGAGCAGCTTTTAATTATTACTGCATGACCAGATGTGAAGGCCTATGCCAGGAGCCAAGGTGTTAACCCCAGGAAGCTCTGGCGACAGTTCTCCCAGCTGCCCAGGCCACGTGTCCCTTGGCTGATAGAGACCCTGGATGGCCACCCAGCAGGGTCAGGGCTGAGGACACCACGGGAAGATCAGGTATTTAAAAGAATGAAGGCAGAGGTTGCATTAGTTTGGGTTTCCACAGGAGGAAGTCATCGGCAGTGCCGGAGCCAGTTCCCAGTGTGGGCAGCATCCCAGCCTGCAGTGTCCTCTGAGAGACATGTGGAATGGGCCTCAAGTCACCTGGGGGCCAAGGGGCAGAAAGCTTCACCCCACATTCCCAAGGGCCTCTCTGAGGAGGGTGACTCCACGCAGCCCTGGGCTGGCTTGGGACAGGCAGAGACACAGGTGCTCAGAGCGAGGCTGTGGGCTGTGAGGAATCGCCCTGCAGAGTGGACGCATGGAGGGGAGCCCCTGCAACCTGTGCTTCCACAGAAGAAACCGCAGCTTGCAAGTGCTGTAAGGATCAACTTTTTTGGATCCCTGCAATCTCATTTTAAAAGTATCTTGCTGTAACCAGGGGCTGCTGAATGGAGAAAGGGGCTGCTAAACTCTGGTGTGAAAGCATTCTGCTCTTCTTTTTCTTTCCCACCATTACCCCCCACTCCTGTCTCCCTGCAGTTGTGGTGATGGCTGTCCACATTCCTGGTGAGAGTCAGTGGAACCAAGGACCTTGTCCTCACGAGTGACATAGCCTGATGTGACCTGTCTAGCTTCCTGCAGGACCAGTGCCAGTGGTAGCCTTGTGTGGCACTTGGGCAGATCAGTGTCCAGGAGGCAACTGCAGAAATCACTACACACGAATACTGACCAACCGTGCCGAGAAAAAGAGTCCTGAAAGCACTGAGCGGAAAGTAACTTGTCACATCTGAGGGACCCCAAAAGATTAACATCTGATCTCCCCTCAGAAGCCTGGAGGCCAAAGGATGGTGGAAGGGTGTACCTAATGTGCTAAAAAGAAATCGACTGCCAACCTAATAGTCTGTATCTGGTAGAATTCTCACTCTAAATGAAACCAAAAGTAAGATGGTTCCAGATAACCAAACGCTGAAGGAACTTGTCACTAGTGGGATTTACCTATTAAAAAAACCTTTTTAGAGTGCTAGAAATGTGGGATGTTAATTGAAGTCCCCATGGTAACCACTAAGAAAATAACTAAAAATGTACAAATAAGGAAATGAGGGGATCAAAACAGTACTCAAAATAACCCCCAAAACAAAAGAAGGTAATATTGGTGGAAAGGAGAAAAAAGAAAGGTGTAAGATATACAGAAATGAATAGCAAGGTGGCAGCAGGAAGCCCTTCCTCATCAGAAATTACTTTAAATGTAAAGGGCCTAAACTCACCAATCAAAGGACAGAGATTGGCACAATGGATTTTATTGGTCCATTGTAGGTATACAACACAGTTACATTTCTCACTGGGAACTGGACCTTTACATAATGCATCTTGGTTCTTATATTTTCCCCATTCCTAGCCCTCCCTTCACCCCCTCCACCCTTCCCTATTTACAAAGACTTTATTTCCATTTTTTCCATTTCTCATCATTTTTCCTTTCCCTTCTTTTCTTTCCCCTGCCCTTCCCACTACCCCTACCCCTTGGGACCTTTTCTTCCTATTTTACATTATCGATTATTCATTCTAATCATTGGTACATTTTAGGTATACAATATAATGACATTCATCATTGGAAATTTGCGCCTTTACATAGTCTCTCTTGGGTCTTATTTTTCACCCTTGCCCAGCCCTCCCTTCAACCCCTCCATTCCTCCCTATTTACAAAGATTTTGTTCCTATTTTCCCATTTTCTCATATTAATCCCATTCCCTTCTATCCTTTCCCCAGCCCTCCCACTTCCTTCCCCTTTGCCCCTTTTCTTCCTATTTCACATGACCTATTATACATTTAGTCCTTATTTACACTTTCAGTTTCTCACACCAGAGAAACTATTCGGTATTTATTCATGTGTGTCCTATTGGCACAATAGATTTTAAACTCAAAATCTAACCACCCACCATCTACTAGAGACTCACTTTCGACCCAGGACACAGAATGAGAGTGTGAGCACAGGGCTGTGCACATGACTTTACTACCTACGTGGAACCCTTCCCTTCACAGCCTCTTGTGCCACATGCACTTCCGTCAGCTTCTTTATGGGAGTCCATCCCTGCAGCTGTGCTGTGCTTGTCTGCTCTGTAGTCTCTGCATCTCTGCTTTGCAGATGTTTCAGAGCACAGAGAGGCTCCACTTCCTCTCTGCATAGTTCCTCCCAGTGCAGTGCCAGGCACAGCGAGTGTGAGGTACTGGTCACACAGAGCAGGCATCTGAGTGACACAATGTCTGTAGGATGGCATACCCTGGAGCAAGTGCTCACATCCTCCTGGAGGAGGCCCAGCCTCGTGTGCAGCAGGCAGAAGCACTGACAGGCACAGACATCCTGTGTGTGTCCCCACTAGGCTGGGAACTTCCAACTGGGTCCTCCACGTACTATGCCAGTGCTCTGCTTCCCTTGCCCTCTCTCTCTTTCTCCAGGAATGGAATGGAGTCTCTGACTCTGAGGGCAGCACAGGAACGCTGTCCCAGGAGAGGAGGGTGTTCTCCTGGATGGTCACTCAGGCAGGTCCAAAGACCAACTTTACCTCAGGCAACTTAGTTTTGCAGAGGCCCAGTGTTGGCTGGCTTAAGACTCTCCTCAGATCTTCCTGTACTCCATCCACTGAGGGTGTGCACCACCTGCTAAGCCTCAGCTGAGGTGGAACATCCAAAGACGACATCTGCACTGTAAGGTTCACCCTCTGAGCTGGAAATGATGATGACCCACCTGGAGAAATCTCAGTCTGGCCTTCAGAGGATAGCACTCTGTTCCCTGTGGCCACACAGGACTCACTCGAAGGCTACAGGGCCGGTGTCTCGCCAGGAACTGGACACTGGCCTCTAACTTGAACCATTTCACAATGGGCATCAAGCTCCATAAAGTTCCCTACCCCATTACTGACAGGAATGCCTCTTGCAGCAAGTGCTTTGGGAACGAACTTCTCCATTGGAGAAGTCGGTCAGTCACGTAAAGAACCCACGTGGCTCCATGCAGCAGAACTATAGAAGAACTCGGCCCTTCTACCCGACGCTGAGGGTGGCCCTGTGTGCTAGAACGCACTCAGCCAGCAGGATGCACCTTCCCCCAACACCTGGTCCATGTCTCTCTCCCTCGTGGCTTTCCTTCCTGGATTCTGACTGCATCCCTCTGCCTCCTGCCTCTGTCAGGCACAGCACCCTGCTGACTGGATGCTTATGCTCTGGGGAGAGCAAGTGTCAGTCAATCCAGGCAATGAGGAGGCATTTGCATTTTAAGCCTTTTATCTTTTGCGGAAGTGAAAGATTCTGTTCTGTTCTAAAAAGATTTCTGTCAGTTTCAAGAAAAGGAGGAATCACTTTTCTGACGGTTTGGGGGACTTTCTATTCTCCTAAAAGTCCCAGTGTCCTCTGACAGCCCTCTGACTGCCACTTTGACCCCTGAAGCATCCAGACAAGGTGGGGCAGCTGGTCCTTTGGGTCCCTGGTGGGATCTGGACCCTTAGGGAGCCTCCTGCCCCGATGCCACCTCCCAGGGACCCAGGCTGTGGACCTGGCACATCCCTGGAGACTCTTCCGCATTTCCTCTCCTGCCCAGCCCAGGCATCCATTTGTCCATCCTAGATTTCTGTCCCCACAGCCGCTGCCTGACCTGAGCTGACTTCCTCAAAGACCCTTAAACCATTCTTGATGAGAGATCCAGAAAAAAAGACCCCTCCCTCCTTCACCTGAGAAGGGAAATTGATTGAATCAACAACCAAATGGCTGGAACTGATCTGAAAGGGGCCAGGCAGGGTTTGTTTCAGGAAGGTCCCTGGTGCTTCCAAGAGGATAGGCCGGGTCCAGCATGTCCAGTCATATCACCACGGCCCAATTTGGGTCCCTCTGCCCCACTTCTAGCACTGGAAAGTAAGGCAGATACCCTGACATTTCAACTCAACACCAAACCCATGTATTTACTCTCTGACGCTCGTTTAGCCAGCTTCATTGCTGGTCTCCTCTTTGACTTTTGTCTCAGGTCTGGCAGGTTTGGTGCCTTTGCAGACCATGGGGATTTTCCACCTACTGTCCTGCTTCATCAGGATGGCCAGCGGCACCTTCCCTCTGCGGTCCACCTCTGTATGTCACCTCCATTGTCTTGGATCTCTGTACCCTGTCTGATCTGCACATCTATCATCCAGTGAAGGTGGAGTGGTCCAGCCAGGGATGCTGCAGTGGCCCTGAGCACACAGTGTGTGTGAGTGGACCGTAGAGTGAGACCTGGTGGCCCTTCCTGGGAGCCTGCCAGTTCCCAGTGCCTAGGGCTAAGGTGACAGCAGCACTCAAGGAGTGGCTGGCAGGAAGCACATGTGGAGGACAGCACTCTGGAGTGGGTACAGTGAGACCCTGGGACTCTCTCTTTCTCTGACAGCCAGCTTTTCCTTAGGGTTACTGATACTTCAGACGTTGCTCTGCACTGAGCTGAGTGCCACCCCACCTGCAGTCCCACCTGGGCTCCAGGTCTACAGAAACTGCCCCTTCGCTATTCCACTGACCCATGATTCCAGGGGCTGGCAAGGTGGCTGGCTCGGCAGGAGGACTGGAGAGGGGGAGGGATAGTGGGAAAGTACAGGGTGGTGGTGGAAGAAAGCTGTGCTTGAGAAACAGAAAAGGGGCATTTTAAAGCAGAGAGAGCAGGTGCAGGATTTTCTCCTTTCCCTTACCCTCAAATGCACATGTCCTCTGAGCACACATGCATGTCTGAGCAGCTTCACCCAGAGAACACTTTTAAAAGAGTGTCTTTAAACGTCACATCAGCAGAGGCTCCGTGAACAGAGCTGGTGTCATTTTCTGGGCTAAAGAGTGAATGTTCCGCACTTGACCTTAAGCTAGCTCATCCTTAATCGCCTGGGAAACCTGATGCTGTGTGTGTTAGGTGTGCATGGGTGAGTGCTTATGTGTGTGCATGGTTGCGGTGCATGTCTGTGTGTGTGTGCTTATGTGCAGGTGTGGTTGTGTTTGTATGTGCATCCGGCCCCAGCCCCTGCGTGAGGCTGCCATCTGGGTGCTGCCTGCCCTGCTCAGCCCACCCTGAGGGAGGCATGGGACAACTTTGGAGCCAAGTCAGGGGGTGTGTGTAGATAATTTATAAGTTTTCCAACCATCATTTCTATTTACTTCTGTTAAATCACCTTTTAAAATACATTTTAAAAGTAATAGATCTGAAATGTGAAAGTCGGGAAGCTCCTGGCCTGTCCCGTCTCCATACAGCACTGCGCCTGAGTTCATCCCATCTTCCTCCCAAGGCGAGCAGGCTGCGTACCGGGCCGGGTAGCCCTGTGGCCCTGAGAGGAGTGGCCCATAAGGAATATTCAGGAGAAGGCTGACTCCCAAGGATGTCCTTGCTCACATGTGTCCGCCTCTAGGCACTGAGGAGAGCCAGGAGAGCCTGGGGACACTGGGGTTTTCTAGCCTGCATTCCTCTCTGCTGCTGATTAAGTGGCCTCTTGTTGCCGGAAACGTGCTAAATGTATGCCAGGTCACAAGTGCCTGGCAGGCAGAGCAGTTCTGAGTGCCCTTGGCAGGGAGGAAGTCCTGTCTGTGACACAGTTCCCATGGAGGCCTGAAGACGGCTGCATGCCCCTGCTGGGAGCCATTTCTGGACCTAATCAGCTGGCCACAGTAAGGCCCTGCCAGTAAGGTAATTTTTTGATCATTTTCACTTCTCAAAGGCAAGCCCAGGACGCTAGCCCTGGCCACCCCCGCCCCTTGAGATTGGCCGCCCTGCAGTTCTATGCCCGGGCATGCCCCAGACAGCACCAACAGGGTGGGGGTTGGTCAGGGTCTGAAGAGATGGGTTCCAGGAGCTCATCCTTCCCTTCAATGGCTCCTAATCATTCTGGTTTTGGGAAGCAGGGGACTGTGTGGGAAACAAAGGCCAGCACCACAGCTCAGCACCATGGGGTACCAGGGCAGGTCTGCAGATACCTGGGCCTGAGTTGATCCCCATGTCCTTGTCACAGAGGGCCAGGGCCTCAGCAAGGACCCAAATCCTTGGTCTTATTAAGCAGAGGTTAAAAGGCTCCCAAATAGCACCTCTGAGTCCAAAAATTGGTATAATTTTCAGCAATAAAAAGTGGCCTTTGAGAATTTCCAAAGAGTCAGAGGTGAGCAGGAGCCTGGGAGACCAAGAAAGAAAGAAAGATGTAGATTTTGACACATGTGTTCTCTCAGTGTGATGTCAGCATAGGCACCACCCAGCCTCTGAACCCAGGATTCAGGGCTCATGGGTTTTACCCTCTTGGGTCTACTGTTATCTATGGTTGTCTCTTGGGGAAAATTGAAGGACCTGCTGGTTTTGAGCTAAGAACATTTCACAGTGGGCTCTCTGTGAGCCCAGGACTCACTGGATAACAGGAAGAGTGGAATGCCAGGGCCCAGGGCCTGCTTTCATGATGCACCTGAGACAGAAGGCAGAGGAGACAGCGAGAGCTCACACAGGACTCATCACAGATGCCAAGGAGAGGACATGCAGCCACTGAAGCCAAGAAGCCCACTGATGCCCAGTCCCCGACTCCACTACCCTTAGAGTCTGAGAAGCACTGAGGTCTCCAGATGCAACCCACATGGAGACTCTGTGCACAGCCAAGATGCGAAGGGCAGTAGCAAGTATGGCATTCCTGTGGGCCCTTGCCCACCTTTCCTATGGCAGCCTGGGGGCCTTGCCCAGCTGGCCACCATGTGCATATAAAGAACTAAAGAAGTTGTGGTTGGCCAAGCCACAGTGCAGAGGTGGAGCCACCTTTCTGTGGGGACATCCTAGGGCAGCCAGGGAGATGGAGCCCAACAGAGGCAGTCAGGCTTCAGGGCACTTGGTTCAGCTCCTAAGAAAAACTCACTTTCCCATTCTTAGAAATAGGGTCTGGTTTCTTCTGGATCCTGAGCCTGTGAGTTGGAACCAATTTGCATGACTAATTCATGCTAACAATTCACAAAAGGAAATTTGTTTCAAATGCCACCAACCAATGGAGCCACATAAACTTGGACTCTGGCTGGAACTGAAGCTCATCCTACACTAAAGTGGGACCCTGGGGAGGAGAGGAAGATGAGGGACATCCTGCTGCAGGGAAGACCAGATAGGCAAAGAGACATCTGTTGAAAATGATAGCTCAGAGAGAAGGCAGAGGCCATGAGGCAGTGAACAAACTATCCAGGCGTGTGTATCTGTCCAAGCCCATCCTGAGGCCCATGTGGAACAAGAGAAATGTGAAGTCACCCAATCCCAAAAGACTGCCTGTGTGCACGTCCTGGCCCTGTCTCTCTCTTCCACCCACCAGTGAATCGCATCCACAAGCTCATCAAATCTGGCCTTGCCAGTGCAGACTCATTCATCTGGTGAATTCCACAATGAGACAGTGCAATGAGTGGTCAGAGGCTTACAGGGAAGTAGGGCAGAGTGCGGGGAATCCTCCCTAGAGAAACACTGACAGCATACATGGCAGATGAAAAATTAAGATAACCAAATGTACTAACACTTTAAAATAGCAATATTTTATTACTATGATTTATTTATTATTAATTTATTAGCAGTTATTATTTGAGGCTTTCAAAAGTATCCCAACAAATTGAAAGGATTATAAGGAAGTACTATGAGTAGCTACACACTAACAAATTGAAAAACCAGTATGAAAAGGACAAAGGCCTTGGGACACCCAACCCACCAGGGCTAAAGCACAAAGGAACAGGAGCCTGACTGGACAGTGGACCAGCACAGAGGTGGAATCAAACCCCAACAGAGAACAGTTCTGGGGCAGACAGGTCCATGGAGAATTGGTCCAAACACTCAAAGAAGATGAACACTAACCCTCCTCAAACTTTTCAAAAATCTTGAAGTGGGAACACTTCCTAACTCATTCTATGAGGTTAATATTACTTATGCCAAAGCCAAACAAAGATACCCCAAGTAAAATACCCACAGACCAATATCTCACATAAATATCAGTGGAAAAACCTCAACAAAGCTCTAGCAGAGCAAACTCGACAGCAAATTAAAAGAATTGTATACTACACCAAGTGGACCTAGAATGCAAGGATGGTTCACTATGTGAAAATTATTCAAGGTAACACACCATATTAGCAGGATGAAGGAATGTACATGATCCTTTCACTTGATGCAGGAAAAGCGTTTGACAAAATTCAACACCCTTTTGTGATAAAAACACTAAAAAACCTAGGAATTAAAGGAAACTATCTTCATATAATATGGGCCATATATGAAAACCCATAGCAAATGTAATACATGTAACACAGTGGTGGAAGATTGAAAACTTTTTAAGATCAAGAGCAATTATAAGCATATCTGCTGTCATGACTTTTATCCAACATAGTACTGAAAGTTCTAGCCAGCCTGTTAAGCAAGAAAAATATAAATAAAAAGACATCTGCTATGCTTAGATCTAAAATGTTTCCCCAAAAGTCTCACATATGTCGAAGGTGACTGGATCATGGGGTGCTACACTTATCAGTGGATTTATCCATTGATGAATTCATGGCTGAATGTGCTGTTAGGAAGTAAGGTCTAGGGGTTGGAGTTGGGTCTCTGGGGTGTGACCTAGAAGGGGGTGTTCTTGTCTCTGCTCCTCCCTTCTCTCTCTGCATCTTGGCTGTCAAGTGGTGAGCAGCTTTCTTCTATCATGATATTCCTGCCTTGAAGACAGCTGACTGTGGACTGAATCCACTAAAACCATGAACCAAAATAAATCTCTCCTCCTTTAAATTGAGGGTGTTGGCTATTTTGTCCCAGTGATGGAAAAGTGACTAATACAACATTCAAATCAGAAAGACAGAAGTTAAATAGTTTCTCTTCATTGAGATATGATCTTATATGTAGAAGCCCTGAAGATCACACACACACAATCCTGTTATAGTAAAAAATTAAGCAGAGCTGCAGGGTACAGAATCAACACACAGAAATCAAATGTAGTTCTATACACTAGCAATGAAGAGCCTGAAAGAAAATTAGGAAAGCAATAGTATCAAACAGAATAAAGTACTTGGAAATAAACTTCACTAAGGAAGAATAGGATTTATACACTGAAAACTACAAAATGCTATTGAAATAAATTATATATGACACAAATAAATGGAAAGACAGTCCATGCTCATGGATTGTATGATGTAGCATTGTTAAGACATTAATATTACCCAAAGTGGTCTACAGATTCAATGTAATGTCTATACAAATTTCTTAAGTTTTTGCAGAAATAGAAAATTTTATCCAAAAACTTGAATGGAAATGGAAGGAAACTCAAATAACCAAAATAATCTTAGAAAAGCACAAACATGGAACACTCATGCTTCCTGATTTCAAAGCCTACTGCAGAGGGAGTGATCAAAGCAGTGTTGTGGCAGCATAAAACAGGTACACAGACCAGTGGAACAGAGCAGAGGGCAGGAGCCAGCTGCTCTACTGGGTCAGATTCTTGCCGCCTGGTGCCAGCACCATCCAGAGGGAAAGGACTGTCCTCTCAACAAACAGTTCTGGGACAAATGGATCCTATGTGCAAAAGAATAAAGTCTGACCTGTAGCTTACACTATACACAAAACTCAAAATGGATCAAAGATTTAAACATAAAAGCTAAAACTACAAAATTCTAAGAAAACAGGGAGAGCTTCATGACATAGATTTGGCAATGATTTCTTAGATATGACACTGAAGGCATAGGCAAAAAATGAGCAAATGAGACTTCATCAAAATTAAAAACTTTGGTGTATTGAATAACATTATCCAAAATTGAAAAAGTAATCCAAAGTATGGAGGAAAATATTTGCAAATCACCTGTCTGAAGTGAGTTTAATATCATGATACATGAAGAACTCCTACCATTTAACAACAAAAATGTAAACAATCCAATTGAAAACAGGCAAAGGATGTGAGTCATTTCCCTCAAAAAGACATATGAATGGCCACAGTCCACAAAGACGTGGCCGCTTCACCTGTCACCAGGGAAGCACAGACCAAACTTACGCCTCACTACTCGCACAAGTTTGGAGGGCTGCTCTCCAAGGAACAGGGAATGAGTGCTGATACAGTGTGAAGACATCAGAACTTCAGTGCACTGCTGGAAATATAAAATGGCACAGCCACTGCAGAAACAGCTTCAGGGCTCCGCTAACAACTAAAGGTAAAATTACCATAGGGGCCAGCACTGGGTTACAAACTCAGATCTGAAGGCAGAAACTCAAATAGGTGTCTACATTCCCTTGTTTAGAGCAGCGTTAGTCACAATAGCCAAAAAGGGAACAACCAAGTGTCCACAGGTGGACGAGTGCACAAACAAAATCTGTTCTACTCCACTGTGGAATATTACTCAGCCTTTAAAAGGAAGCAAATTCTGACCTATGTCACAATATCAATGAGACTTAAGGACATTCAGCCAGACACAAAAGGGTGAAAATTGTGTGATTCCATTTATTTGGGGCATCCAGAGTGCTCAAATCCACAGTGACAGTGGAATGGGGGGGTTCAGGGACTGGGAGGACAGTGTGTATAGGAACAGAACTGTGCTGAGAACATAGGAAAGTTCCGGACAATTTCAATGCTCCAGTGCCATGGAACTGCACACTTAACATGATTAAAATGATAAATTTTATGGTATGTATATTGACCACTGCAACAAAAACACTGCAAATAAGCCGTGGGAAAATGCGTGCTCTCTTACTGTCCTAAACTACAAATCAGCAAGTCCATTCTGAAAATAAGCCAGACAAGACTTATCAAGGGACCTTAAATCACAGGTAGAATGTGATGAAACAATTTAAATTTTGGAAATATATCTTTAATTCTATCAGTGCTTTTAAAAATACAGTAAATGTTAAAGAAAGCCTAGCAATAGGAAACTAGCTAATTAAACAATAGTTGCAGTCCATGAAAATTCACTCATCCATTCAAATAACCCTAGACACTTTTATAGATACTAGATGTGCCTTTGAAAAAAATTCTGAAAGCAGAATCCTGCTCTTGATCACATTAAATTACGTATAAGACTCCGGAAGGGAGCATGCTAGATATCAACAGTAGTTACAACTGAGTAGACAATTGTGAAGGAGTATTTTTCTTTCCCCTTTGACATTCCTCCAAACCTTCATAATGGTGCATATCATATCCTTATACAAAATTCAGTAAAACAATAATAAGTGGAGGGCAGCAGGTCTGCTCTAAGGGTCAGAAGACCTGGCACAGGAGACACAATGACCATGGTGCTACCAGGTCTGGGCGTCCCAAGTGCCACCGAATGCTGTTGCCCCAATGCAAAGGCTCCCACAGCCCCAGTGTCCCTCACTGGCACAGTTTCCTCACAGAGGGGACCCACAGCCTCTGCCCAGGGTCTGCCACACACACAGGCAAGGATTTTGTCCAAATGTTTAAATGAGTTCAAGACAACAAAGTGGGTAACTTATTAAAAACTGCCAATGTCTTCTATTTGTCTTTGCAGTTTGAGAGGAACATGCTTTTAAAATCTATTTTTGGAGTAGCACAAACAACTATAAATGCTTGTTTTTCCAGGTTGTGGTGAGATTGCCATGTTGGTAAGACGGGCGTTGGATGTGAGCAGCCACCCATCAGTGTGGGTGTCATTCCTGTCCTCCATCCTGTGGTGTTGGTTTCAACACAGAAATAGTGGGATTTTCTAGCTCAGTCACTGCCAGGTTTAGGTTGAATAATAAGCTTCATTGTTCAAAGTTAGGGCACTTTCAGGTAAAAGCTGCAGCCCAAGTATATAGTTTAGTTTTTGGAGAATGTGTAATACACATATTGTTTCGTGTGTATTTAGACTCCAAGCTCCTGCAGTCAGCATCCCACCTTTCATGGATCTAAGCCTACCCAGTACTGAGCACAACCCATACAGGGTGGGTCCTCAGGAAGCCTTGTGGGTGAGATGATGGAGAATCCTAGGGGTTGAGCCTAGGGGTGAGCAGAGGTGGCCACAATCTAGGGTATTTGTTCTTGCTGTGGACTTGGGAAGGTTCAACATAAGCCAATCAAGAACAATTGCTGCCAAGCTGCACAAGGAACTGACAATGCTACTGTCACAGGCTGTTTCCTGAGAACTTCTTATTTTGTTTGGGGACGGTATACCATGCAGACCACGGGGACAATGAACCCGTGTACTGTTCCCAGTCCATCTCCTGCTGCTCATGTGGCCTTTGAGCCCTGACATGGGGCTGAACTCTCCTGAGACCTACGAGATCGGTAGAGTATTTGCATTGGTTGCACCGTTTCCCTACCTCTGAGCGAAGTGCACACCTCACAGAAGGGGGTGAGGATGGGCCAGGTCATCAGGCACCTGGAACAGCACTCAGCTCCTGTGCACTCCATAAACTTCAGCTCTCACCTCTGACTGCCATTGAGAACTTGAATGTGACCCATGGCAGAGCAATGGCTACACACTAGCCAGGTACTTAACAAGTGCTGTCCTTTTCTACGTCTCCATGGTAGAGTCTGGGATGAGGGGCTGTTGGTTAAGACAAGGGGCAGAAAAAGGTTCTGCAATGTAGGGAGGGGAGGTAAAAGTATGGGAACTAGGGGTAGAAACAGGTTTTTGAGCAATCTACAGATACTATTTATTGAAAACATCCCCATGTTCCAGGACTAAAATAATTAAGACTTGATTCGGGTTTTTTTACTTCTCTTTAAGCACCACATCTGTGCTTAAGACCCAATTCTCAAGAAGAATTACACAGGATGTGAGTTACATACCTCAGTTCGGTTGCTAAACAGCCCATTAGCCTCTGTTTAATTACCCCCCACTTCCCTGAGAACGCATTCCGCAGACGTGCAGAATTCCCACGGTGCCTTGCAAGCTTGGCTGAAGGCAGAACGGCCCTGGCTTGGGCAGAGCGGGCAGAGCCGGGATCTCTGGCCAGCTTCTCGCACTTCTTCCCAAAGCACACAGATGCTTTCACCCCTTCCTAGAGCTACAACAGAGACGGTCCACTCACAGAATGTCAGCACGGTATCAGTATCTGGCTGGTTTTCATTTACCGTTCTACATATATCAAACTTAATTTCTAGTAGTAAATCCCACTTCCGTGTTTTTTGTCCTCATTAAGTTCAAATATTAAAAACATTAGTTTTTAAAATCCGGACTGTATCCAGCAGACACTGTTCTCGTCTAGAAGTGGCTGCCAAGGGGACCTCGTTCTCATGCTGCTGGAGCCCCCTCCTCATGGCGCTCGCTTTCCCCACTGCGTACCAGGCGGCTGCAGGCCCTGGTGAGCCTAGTTCTTGTCCCTACTCCCCACCCACTGGGTGGGAGCCCCGGCCCCTACACCCTTGGCGGGTCCTGGTCTGCTGCACCGTCTGACCGCTCTGACCAACGCTGTGGGATCTGCCTCTCTCAAGTCGTCTGTGGGAGAGCTAGCACCTGGAGTCACAGTTCGGAAGCAGTGGTGTGGGGCTTCACATGCAGGCGGAGACCAGGAGAGCTGCAGCGTCACTCTAGGTCCGCTTGCAACAGGCATGCCCGTTCAGCACACCACTTGTCTCTCACCAGGAAGCATAGTTCAGCGACCGCAGAGTCTCTGGAAACATCCTGTCATGGCGGGACGTAAAACTACTCAGGCAGCACTGTTACCTGGAGCATCCGCTTTCCCATGCAGGGATGGCCTCCTCACCTGCTCCCAAGGCCCCTGCTCCTCCCTCTTCTTGCCATCACCCCTCCATTGCTACCAGTACCACCACCATCGCATTGATCAGCACCAACATCGCCACTGTTGCGTTCAGATCGCAAAGTCCCCTCCATGTCTTGGGTGTTCAGAGGTGGGGCTTTTGGGAGGTGACTGGACTGTGAAGCATGCTGCTTATCAGTAGATTAATCCACTGATGGGTTCACAGCTGAATGTGCTGGTAGGTGGTGGGACTTGGTTGAAAGAGATAGGTCATGGGGGCGGGACCTGGAAAGAGGCATTATTTTTTTCTGGCTCCTCCCCTTTCTCTTACTGCTTCCTTACTGCCAAGGGATCAGCAGCTCTCCTTCTCCAAGGCCTTCTACCATGCCATTTCTGCTTGGGGCCACCTGGCTTTGGACTTGAACCCACTGGAAAACATGAGCCAAGTAAACCCCTTCTCCTTCCAATTGTGTATGTTGGGTGTGCTGTCCTAGCAGCAGGAAGTTTGACGAAAACAACCATCATCATTGTCATCATCATGATTACCGTCATCACCACCACCATCAGCATCATTTTACAGAGCAACCGAACCCTAACGGCTCCAGGTGTGAACGTGGATGGAGGTCCTACGGCTGTGCTGTGCTTGAGTCCTGACCTGTGGTCCTCAGTGCCTTTCTTCCATAGTCGTATCTCCCATGGAGTCTCTGCTGCAGTCCCTTTTCTGCTCGTATGGATCCTGTGATCTCATTGAGCCTCCACAATCTCCCCACCTCCCTCATACAATCCCAGGTGCCACCTAAAGTAACGTATTTACAGGCTCCGGGGCTGAGGGTGAGGCAGCATTGCCCTGCTATTCTGCCGGCCACGGAAAGGGTGGGCGATTTCACAGACACAGACTGGGAGCTGGGTGTGCATTACCAAGGGGTGCTCCTTGTTCCTGTGCAGTCAAAATTTGATTCTTCCAACGTGAAACTGGGGTGAAACACAGTGTCCTCTTATTCAGCCAGTCATCTATGGATGGAGTGTATTAGCCACATCTTTAATCTGCAAAGGACTACCCAGTGGCGAGTCACCTTCAAGGCATGGTGAGAATACCCCTAAACATACACATGGAAATAGAGATGCCGCCCCGAGAGCCACTGTCCTCCCCTGTCTCTGTGATTACCCAGTCGACTGCCAGGCCCCTGGGAATATGAATGACTGCACAGGATTGTGCACTACTGTCTCTGTGTGGCGGATGGCAGCTCACAAATGTGGCTGACTTGAGCCATGCAAGAGGCTCAGGAAATGCAGGAGGGTTGGTATCTGACCCTGGGTGGAGGGGGCCATACAGATGGGTGGTGTGCAGGGCTCAAATCCGGCAGCTGGGGCATGTTGGGCTGCAAAGTCAATGGTGGGACAACTTCTGGTTTTCGGGGTTTCTGAGATGGGGAATGGCATCATTCGGTGCTCCAGAGAGCGGTCCGCAGCATGCCTTGTCCCAGGAGGGGACTGCACGGTTCTGTGTCCTAGCGAGGCTGGAAGAGCCTGGGGTGAAGAGCTGCTCTGGACCTGGGATCCTAAAGTCGCACTGGCACCTCCCCTGAGTCCTCAGCAGATGAAGGACATGAGCTTTTTTTGAGCCATCGTAGGACCTAGGAGGTTTTGGTTTTGTCTTTTCAAATGAATTCCTGAAATCATTTTATTTTTTTGCCATATATATTGTCAAGTGGATAAGGCAAAACAGAGAATGATCAAGTCAGTGCTTGCAACTCAGGTATGTGGGAACTAATTTCCTCTCCTAGGGAGCCGGAAGAAGCAGGGAGGCGGATCCCTGGACCCTGGAGTTCAGCGAGCTTCCTATGGAAATGACCTTTGTCTGCGGCTCAGTGGAAGCTACCAGAAAAACAGCAGGCAGCCTCCCTGTCCCTGAGTCACAAAATAATTTCCTTATTAGATTCATACGTAAGTTTTGAATCCAAGAAAGACCATGGGAGTCTGCATCCTTCTGCAAGAAGCAGGGGTGAAATTGTAACATGTTATGCTGTCTGGCAGCAACATTTCTACCTTTCCAATGTCCTGGGTTTGTCTGTGGACGCTGCCTCACAGCTCGCTTATGAAAAGGAATCACAACAAGGAAAGTTGGGGGGGGGCAGGAGACTCTGGCTTCATCAGACCTCCTGGGGAGAGAGACAAGTTGGTGACCATGGAAACCAGGAAGCCCAGCTAGGGAGCTGTTGGCAGGAAGGTTATTGGGGGGGGAGGGGTTCCTGGAGACTGCAGGCACAGCCAGGGACATGGGCGGGGCAGTGAGTCTGATCTTAGACCAACAGCTCAGGTGGCAGGGAGCCACCCAAATAGAAGTGCTCACAAAGGGTCTGGGTCGGAGGTGACCAGAGACACAGGCCTGGCAGGAAGGCAGAAAGGGCTCAGCTCCTCTAGTACATGCTGGATGTTATGAAAGAGAGCACAGTGAACATTTGCACAGCCACCGAGTCAGGGGAAATGGAGTTTGCACACCCACATGGGGACAGTTGTCCCTGACAGGCCCAAAGGGACAGCAACCCTGAAGAACCAGACAACAGGAATTCCAGCAGAGGCCCCAAAGGGCGGGTGGCCTTTTCTAGCTGACACATCGTGCAGGCCCATTGAGGAAGTGGATCCCTCCCAGGGATGGCCGGCCTGAGACTCCCCACTGCTGGGATCCGGCCAACTGATCCCAGATGGAGCTGGCAGGATCCCCTCACCTGGGCAGCTATGCCTCAACACCCCAGTGGGCATCTGAAGCCCACTTTTGAGAAGTAAGTACCAAACCCTAGGTATAGTGTGGTTTTCCTATGCATACATACCTATGATAAAATCTGGCTACTGAATCAGGCACAGTAAGATATTAACAATAATAATAATAAAATGGCAATGGGCAACAACATACCGTAATACAAGTTTGTGAATGTGGTCTTTTTCTCTCAAAGGTCAAGACAAAGATTAGTATTTTGGGACTGTGCTGACCTTGGATAGCAAACTGTGGAACACAAACTGTGGATAAGAGGGGATGCCCAGGCCTGAGCAGGGAGCACACTGCTCATGGAGCAGCTTCCCATGGCCCACCCACAGCCACATCTGGCCATGGACTCTGCAGGCTCAGACATGACCCGCCTGCTCTCTGCTCAGGCTGTCTGTCTGCCTGGCCACTCCTCGGCACTTTCAGAAGCAGCTGGGTCTCATCTCCTCGCCAATCCTGAGATGGCCCGAGAGGAGCCCGTGCCCACCTCTGTCACAGCTGCCAGGATGCACTACTGCCGTCTGCCTGGTGTACAGGTGTCCCCTGACAGCTCAAGCAAAGAACCTTACATATATTCTCTTGTCTCATGCTGAGTCTGCCACCCAGAGTCTGTACATGGCAAACGTCTGACTTGTATTCAATATTTTTTGAATGAATGAATAAATGAATGTTTAAAGTATTAATCCCTCAAAAAGAAAAAGTGATTAAACTTTCTCCCTCTAACCATTTTGAATCCACATTTGAAGGCTTTTGGAAGAAAAGCGAATTGGAAAGTTCCAACATCAGTGGTGAGCCTGGGTCCCTTGCATCCTGGTCCAGTGGGTGGCACACCCGGGGAAGCCACCCTGCAGGCCTTTGGCACTGTCGCTGCGATGAGCGAAGATCTTTGCATTTCCAGCACACTTGGAAGTAGCAGGCTAATCATTGTTAATTCCTTTGGTATTTCTATGATAACATTAATCACAGCAAAGCCACCTGAAGTAAATGGAAAATCAGGAGCACTCCCGGAATGTCCCACAGCACATGGCATTAATTAACTGGAGCTCCGCGTAGAACTGCCACTCTGTTTCACGATTAAGTGCATCTCTTGCACACTCTGATTAAGACACAAACCCCAAGCCAGTGAAGGAGGAGGTGGGTGAAGGCTCACCAGGCCAGAAGGCTGTTACTGAAACGGGGCTTCTGTGGAACCGGAGAAAGAGCACACGGAGAAGCTGCCAACTGAAACGCCTTATCTGTGTTGTAACTTACTAGATGCCAGTGCACAGGAATGCTTCAAAACATGTGCTCAGCATTCCATGGAAGGAAAGGGGATGATTTGGAAAGATGCATGCTTAGTAAATACGTAGGAGAGAGATGAAGCAGAGACTCCCAACAAGCTTGTGCCCAGGGACAGACAGCACTTGCTTTACCACCGAGGGTTAATGGTCTGTTTGGTTCAGTCTTCACAGCGATTGGCACTTGGAAATCCAGGAGGAAGAGGAGGAGGAGGAGGAGGAGGAGGAGGAGGAGGAGGGAGCTCACCACTGGGCTTCATGGTGTGGAAGTGCAGCGTGCTCACCAGGGCAGAGGCTTGGCAAACCAGGTCCAGGTCCTGACAGAAGTCACAGCAGTAGCCATGGGGCTGTGCAGGCGTTTCTCTGTCAGGCAAACTCAGTCTTCCACCCTGCCAGAGGTGTACAGTGGACACCTCAAGCCTCAGAGGAGGAAGCGGGGTCAGAGTGCTATCTCAGACACAGGGATTGACCAACCCCATGCACGAGTCAGAGGTGCCCGCGACCCTCCAAGGAAAATGACTGCAGCCGTGGGAACAGGCGCCAATGCTACCCACCAAATAGCCTGCATGGGGCTCCACTGGGGCCCAGGCAATGGCACTCACCAGCCTGCCAAAGTCCATGACCCCCACCAGCGTGCATGACCCTCACCTTGCAGGGGCCGGGCAGGGCCAGTGACATCCACAGGAAGGGGACTGCTGTCAGCAGAGGGAAGACAGGGCTGCCTACCTCCTGCCTTTGGCTAACAGGCTGACAGCACAGTCACACATGCAAATGCAGAGAGTCACAGAAAACCCACAAAGGTGAAGTAAATTGCATTTGAGGGGAGAAGGGAGGGACAGGGTGGAAAATAGTGAGGATATACTCTTTCAACATTTAAAAGTTCCAGCTACCCATAGACTGCTTATGTCACTTTCTTGACTGGAGGGAAATTGATTTCCAGTACCTGGGGATACTAGAAGGAGTAATTTCACCAACTCCTCAAAGGCCTTGGAGAGGACCCATGCACAGGGCCCGGGCTGCCGTGGGAGGTGAGCACTGCCATGCTCTTGCCCTATGAGGAACAGCTGTGTACCACACAGCAAGGGCCTCCTGAACACAGCCTCCACTCCACATTCCCCTGTACAGCAGCTGCCTGGCTCCTAGCAATGGGTCAGACTAACTTTGCTGTAAGATTTAAAAATCTGTCTTTAGGGTTTTAAAAATGGCAATATACAGTGAAGAAAAATAAAACAACAAAATAAGCAACACAAGTTAGAAAGGCGATGTCGATGGAGCCCAGCAATCCCATTGCATCCACCTGCAGGACAAGGGCTACTCATCAGCTCATGGTTGACCCCATCTGCACCCAAGGTGAGTTTCTTCCCAGAATCAACCCTGATGGCACCTTTGTGATGAGGGCTTCTGACAGCGAAGGGACAGCAAGTGCGGCCACGTCTATGCCCAGGGAGTGAGACGTCCATGGCTGGTAATGACTGAAGGACACTGACCCTGGACCAGCCGCACCAATGTGCGAGGGTCCCCGTCATCCCATGAAGGAAGGTATCACTGTGGGGGCATGCGGTTTGGTGTTGCTCAGTCTGGTCTGCTGTGCTTCAGCTGGGACACGAGGGTGGCACACAGAGGGGCCAGTCCTACCCTGGGGGCCCCTGAGAGTCTCTCTCCCAACCACAAAACCTCACACTTCGTGTGGGCCATGCCAATCTGGAGCAGGTATGAGAGGAGCCTCCCCACTAATTCTGAGGTCACAAGGCTGGGTGACACATCCTTAGTTTCCCATGAGCCTTGCTGTAGATGACACCTCTGACATGGGGGTTATGAGAATAGTGACCTAGGTCACTTCCCGGGGACTTGAAGGCTGCTTTTGCTGAGGACAGTGACTCTTCACTTGAGCTGCAGAGGTCTGACAGTGAGGAAAGTAGAGTAAGAGTGTGCACATTTGTCTTCGTCTTGTGTCTGTCCCTGCTGCTGTCTTAACCCTCGGGTCAGAGTCTGCTCAGTTCTGCATGTGGACCTGTCTAAAACCACAACTCAGGGACAACCCAGACTCTTGGCCATGGAGCTGGGATGCTTTCTCTCTCCCTGTGTTTCTTCAGCAACTGCCATGACCCAAGCACCTGCATCCTTCAGCCCCATCCTAAGGCTGGGACCAGACCACGGCAGAGCATCCATACAGGCTGGTGGTGCCAGGTGCAAGAGGAGCTCTGCAGTTCCTACCATGGGACAAGTTCACTCTGCCCACCTGGTGGTCGGAGTCTCAGGAGAAGAATACATCTCTTATAACCACGGCCCTGGCCAGTGGGAACTTCCTGGACTTTGAGCCCACCCCAGTGAATTCTTGAAAGCTTGATGCTTTCTTAGACTGTGGGTATCCCAAGGTTCCTCTTCTTGGTAGTTCAGAGCTTCTCCCCACTCAGTCTGGCCTGTGTAGGTGGTGTTTGCAGCACTTGGTCTCACTTCTTCTGGTGACCTCCCTATGCCTGCAACACTGGAGCACCTGCCTCTGTGTCAGTATCAGCACAGTGTGACCTTGGATCCCCTTCACACCCACTGCCATCATGCCTCAGCTGACCTGCATGCTCACAAGTCCACACAGGAGAAGAGCTGCACTGCACACCATTCCTGTCTTCCCTGTGTGCAACATGGAGCCTGGTCCGATATCACAGTGACAGCATCCCCTGGTGCCAGGCTGGGGAAAAGTCACTCCCCTCATCCTCACCCTCCATGCAGTTTCCATCCCAGGAAGTCCAGCATTGGCCTGGTTTCACCTGGGTTTGCCTTGGTTCCCACCACATGCGTTTCAAGAGGCCTTGGAGACCCAGGTGTGCAGTGGGTCCAAGGAAGCTGAGACTCTGAGATGCTCCTGTCTGCTGTGGCTCATGCCAAGTTGAAGGACCAAAGGGGCAGATACAGGTACAGCAAGGGGAGAGGGGACACTCAGAAGTGGCCAAGTCTGGGCCATAGTGGGATGACAGGCTCCTTCGATGACAGAGAAGGACACACTGTGGCCTGGCAATGGGGAACTTGGCAGGGACACCAATGGCCACCTGGGCCCTCCTCAGCCTTGCCCAGCCGAAGTGCCCAGCCATAGATCCGCGTAGCTGGAAGGGGATGGAAGCAGGTGCCACAGTGTCCTTGGGAAGGACTTGTGAACACATCCATCGCAAGTCTTCCTACAACAGAGCCTGACCTCATATGCCCCGGGAAGAAGCTTATGCTCCTGCCGCCACCATCCAAGGCTTGCTCACTGGCTGCTCCTGCTCCTCAACCTTCTCCTCTGCTCCTCTGGGTCTTGTGGGACACTGGGCATTGCTTGTTCCCTGTGCCACTGGGCTCTTCTCACTTTGTTCAAGTCTTCATCTTCAGCTCTGAGTGTTCAGTCTGCTTGAGGGCCCTGCTGAGGACCACCATACCAGCCCGGCCTCTGTGGCTCCAGTCCTCTGAGCATTAGCTCCTGGCCCCCCACAGACCCCCAGCCCATGCCCAGCATGCCTGCTGGGCCTCAATGCCCAGCCCTTATCATTATCTGGAATTGTCCAGATAGACTGGTCCCACCATGGAGGGGCTCAGGAAGCTCTGCAGGGCCAACATCCCTGCACATGGCAGGCATCCTAGTGACGTGTCCACACTGCCAGCTGTGCACACTTGACTTTCCTGCCACAGGCAGGGGTGTCCAGGCGATGGTGACTGCGTGAGTGTCCTTGCCTACAGGGACGCTTCACTAAAACCCCTTCCTCCAACCTGAGCCCCATGGGGCCAAGTCCATCCTGTGCTGGCCACACCCTATGGGGCTGGCAGATGCCTGGGCCTTGCAGGCTACCCATGTGCTAGCCACGTGACGCCCACATGTCCTCCACAAGGTGCCGGTGCTCATCTTGTACCCCATGCCCTAGTGCTTCCAGCTTCCACCTGGTCCCCAGCTTCTGGTCTTCTGCACAGCAGCTTGGGGACCGAACTGCACAGCCTGCTTTCTTCCCTGGATTCCAGCCCTCCCAAAGGAACAGCATCCCTGCCCTCTGCCCATCTGCCCCACAAAGGACCCCATCATACCCTCCCTACTCAGGAGCCCCTGCCATGCCCAGCATCACCTACCTCTGCCTTCGCGACCCTGCACCCTGGGCTCCCTCAGCTGCCAACCTCCTGGCCCAGGTTCTCTCCTCAGGCCCCGGTGCTCTGTGCTGAGGCTCCTCAATTCTCTTGGCCCCCACATTCTCCATGTTGCCCCCCTACTACGCCCCCCACATTCAACCAAGAGCAAACAAAAATGATTAGAAAAGTTATGTCTAAACTGAGCCTGTGCAGAGGTTTATCTTGTCCTTATTCTCTTACGGTAACATGTGACAGCCTTCTGTACAGGGCTCCCCTGCACCAGCTGTCCGAAGCCATCCACAGGTTATTTCAAGCATGCGTGGAATGGGTAGGCTACGTGCAAGCCCTGTGCCATTGATACCAGCAACTCCACCCGAGGATGTCAGTGTCCTGGGGGCCCGGGAAGGAACCTTGAGGACGAGAGGGAAGACACAGAGGCAGCCACGGTGCTTGCTTTCCCTTCTCCACACCCTGCCCCATTCCCCCAGGTCCCCACCCCCTCCCTCTGCTCTGTGACCTTTCCAGGACCCCCGCAGCAGTCCTTCCCCCAGTTCTGGCAGCACCACTGCTCTCGTCGGGTCCTCCCATTGGACAGTAGCAGCAGGATGCCTGGGCCCTGTTATGCTGAAAGCACTCAGTGCACTCTGCATCCATCCAGAGCTGGCATGGAGAGGGAATGGGCCAGTCAGAGCCAATCACTCCTTCCTGGATACCAAAGCAGGTGCTGTCTCATGACCGAGCAATCTTCGGTCTAACTAGCACTTCTCTCCGGCAAGTTTTAACCTATTTGCTGTCAACACCCACTCTCAGCATGGGGATGTGGTTCTGAGCATGTGGTGCATGTTCACAAATAATTTCTATGGAGAGCAGCAGCCAGACATGAGATGGGCCCAAGGTCACCTCATTACCAGGATTTGTTCCAGCTGTCGTTAGACATATCACACTGTGTCACTCAACGTGGGAAAGGACGGACTCTGACACCAGCACCGAGATCACAGAGGAGAGACACAGCAGTGCTGGGAGTTCAGTGGGTAGGAACTTGTGTGGGTTTGAGGTTCTGCCACTATGGACCTGTCATTGTGGACCTGTGGCTCAATCTTCCCGGAATCTTGGCATTTTTTCCGGCATGAGTCATCATAGGGTGCCCTCGGAATGACACCCCCTGGCTGATGAGCACATGGAGAGATGCGAGAAGGAGTCATACACAGAGCATGGCACGGTGCCGTCACGCACAACTGAGTGAGAACCCTGGTCAGAGTCCAACGGCTCATACAGAAAGCACCTCCAGAATGCAGGCCCTGGAGGCTCCTGAGATGACATGTGTCATATGGGTCCCACACTGACAAGAAGCAGGAGACACAGGCACACTTAACCCCAGGTGAAGGCAAGGGTTCTGGCCCTCACTGGGTCTCATCCCAGGCATCACAAGAGATGGGGATGCACAGCCCCATCTGACATGCAAGGGGGACGTCAGGAGAGTCTTGTGGGCCACACAGCCTGGGCTGTCAGTGTCCCTAATCTGTGTGGGTCTCAGTATTTCTACCATTGGTTTCCAGACAATGCTGTATCTGAGCTTTGGCTTGCGATGGATTCACAATCATAGAATTGGGGGCTGGCAGATGGTCGACCGCTGTCCTCATTTTGAAGACGCAGAGAGGGGAGCCTTTGTTGATGATCATGGAGGACTAGTGGCAGAGAAAGGACACACTTCAGGACAGGGTCCTCCTCTCACTTACAAGGACCTGTGTCATGGCCAGGCCCATCTCACCTGCACAGACCCGGTCACTTGCTCTTTCATGCCCTCCTCACCTGGTGGGGCCCACAACCCTGTCCTGAGATCATCTGAGCACCCTCACCTGGTCACCCATGACCTCAGAAGCCCAGGGCCTGATGTGACCTACACTGGCCTCTTTGCCCTTGTTGACAGAGCAACACTCAGTCCCTGAAGCAGGCCTATTGCAGATGATGGCCACACGTCATTCCCTCTGACACCAGGATGTGTATGACCTCCTTGCTGGGTGGCCAACACCTATTCCACACCAAGCTCCTTCCTGCCCACACACACTCCTTGCTAGCTTGAAGGTCACAGGCAGGCATCACATAAAGAAGGGCAGAGGCGGGCACAGTGCCAGGAACCACCTGGCCTTATGAGCAGACCATACTGAAGTCGAGACCTGCGGGAAGCCTGTGACCCAGTGCCACGGTCTGTGGTGGCCAGGTGAGGCACAGAGACCCAGAGTACCAGCCAGTCAGCCTCCTTGGAGGAGAGGAGAGCCCATGAACTGGGCATCGACCTGCCTCTGGGTTCTGACAGCACATGCACTCTCCTTCGGCTCATGACTCAGCCACGTTCCTCCTGGGATGGAAAGGGCATGGCATGGTGGGCCCTGGCTCCACTGCACTGTCTGCCCTGGGCCACACAGGCTGCCTGTGACACAGAGGAACTTAGCTCCCTCTACAAAAGCCCACAGGACACTGAATCCAGATGTGTGCAGACGTGGGCTTCAACATGGGCGTCACAAGTTATTGTCTTTGTTTGGAGCTCAGTGAACGTGGCTTTAGAATGAAGCCAGGTGAGGTTCTAATTCCCAGTCTGAAGTCCACTGGGCTGGACACCATCCTTGTACTCTGTGGACAGGCTGCTTCCTGCAGCATCAGCATCTCAGGTGAGTCCAAGCCACAGAACCTGGGGTCCCTGACAGACGGTGAGCTGCAGGAGCACTCAGGTGTGAACTAAACTATGCTGCACACTGAGACCCCAGCACTGCCATTGACTGCCATCCATGCCCTTGTCACCCATCCCTGTATGTGAGGTCCTCCTGGACCTCCTGACAGACCCAGCCTCAGGCCTTGAAGATCCACAACAGATGCTCAGTCCACTATGCAAGCAGGCTGTGACCCAGGGCTGGGGGGAAGCAGCACAGCTACCAAGCACAAGTGTCCTTGCATGAGGGAGAAGCACCATAGTCACCAAGCACAAGAACCCTCACTCAAAGTGGAAGCAGCGCAGCTACCAAGCACAAGCACCTCTTGCTCAAGCCTGCAGTTATCTGGTCAGCCTGTTCTATCTTGTTTTAAAAGCAAACCATAAACCATTTCTCAGCTCATCTCCTGGTGACCTAAGTGACTGAGGAGGTGCTGCCTGGTCTCCCCCGAACCACATGACCCCATTTCCAGGAGCTCCAGTGCCACAGAAGATAAAAGCATCCAACAGGACCATCAGACAGGCATCCTCACCCTCTCCCTCCCTCCCTCTCGTGCAGTGCTTTCTACCAGCATGCAGTGGGTCTGGGCCTGAGGGCATGAGTCCGGATGAGTGCCCTGGGTCCTTCATGTCCATCTGAGCTGAGGGGCCATGGGGATTCCCAGGTTTTGGAAGCCCCCAGCCTGTCCTCCATCAGCCTGAGTCCGGGTGAAACACCCAGGTGACCATGTCTCTTGACACCCAGCACCTTCTATCAAAGCCACCTTCCCAGCAGGTGGGGAGGCCTGGGGAGGGGCAGGAAGCCCTGATACCCACTGCTGACTTTCCATGCTTATCTAACAAACTCAGCCTCTGGTCAGTTTTTTAATTAACTACTTGCCTCACCAATAAAACTGTTTTCTTTTGCCCAAGGATTGATCTCAGGTTATAGTCAAGGGAATAACCAACGAATTAAAACAAAAGGTTAACATCACTTCAGAAATGATCACAGTAGTATAGGGGCTGGGTGTGAGGCCTGCCACAGCCTCCTGTGCAACAACAAGGCCGAGGGCCCTGAACACAGCACCGGATACAGCACACACCACACACCCTCGAATCACACTTTGAAAACACCAGGCCCTTGATGCCTGTTGCTCTCAGCTTGTGGACAGGCAGCAAACTTTGTTTCCATACGACTTCCACAGGAACGTATGGATGAAGTTGGAGTTCAGGGCCTGGCTACAGTGAAGGTTGGGTGGGGTGCATTTGCCTCACTGGTCCAAGTTGGCAGCAACCCTGAGAAGTAGGTGCAGGGTCTGTGTTTGCAAGAAGAGACTGAAATACTTTGCCTAAACTCACACAGCCATGAAACCTGAGCCAGATCTGGAAATTGGTGCAGCTGATTCCGAAGCTACTTCCTATATGCGTAGTTCCCTAGGTCTCAGGGTTCAGGAGTCCACAGAGACCCTCACACCCTCAGGGGACTTGGGGACAGGGTGGCAGCCCTCCCACTTTCGAGCACTACCACACGGAGAGGCATGCGGGTAGTGCTGTAGCTGGAAAAGTATGACACAACTCCAAAGCATCAGAGACTTGTCACTTGTCTTGCTACAGTTTCTGTCCTTGGCCTGAGGACCCCGTGCTTTGGATGCTGTCACCTACAGATGCCCAAGTCCCCCATCACATGGCACCATGTTTATATATATATACAGGATCCTGAGTATCCTTCAGATCACCTGGAGACTCACTATACCCAGTACAGTGTAACTACTGGGGAGGGGGTTATTACACTGCATTGCTTAGGAAAGAGTGACAAGAAAGTGTGGGCATTTTTCCTAATATTTTCCATCTTTAGTTGGTTGATCCCACAGATAAGGAACTCGTTGATGGGGGGCCCATGGCTGCCACAGAAAGAGCTGTAAATGCTGTCAACATGTTTAGATTCAAAACCTTTATGATTCCAGGACCGTGCCTGCCTTGGTGTGGCTGCCTTGCTCATGGTGTCTCAGCTGGGCCTGTGCAGACATGCAGGTCACTCCATAGCCCCTGTGTCCCACCAGCTGAGATCACTGCGTGCAGACACACCTGCCTGGGAGACTCCGAAGTCCTCTTCCGACTGTACATAGACTTATGGTCTCCAAACACAGAGGCCAGTGGCTCAGGCAGCAGACTGGATTCTGAGCTTTACCTCGGAAAGAACACCTGGTCCCATCTCCCTCCACTGGGGACTGGGCCCAGTTGGCACCACCAGTCCTATCTAGCTTTGCCCTCGCAATCTTCCCCCAGGAAAGAAAGCCAGAGAGCAGGTCCTCAGAGCATGCCACCCCTCACCCCCACAGGAAGCCCTGGTCTGTGAGTGGCGGAGGCTGCCCTGCCATTAACCACCTGCTGCACAGAGGGTGCTGCCAGAAG
Source organism: Heterocephalus glaber (assembly GCF_000247695.1). The sequence goes on along the minus strand of NW_004624800.1, from coordinate 854,274 downwards.
TGGAGCTGTGCACCACACACGGACATTGGCCCTGTGTTGTTTAGGTGGAGGCCAAGATGAGAGGATGAAGGCACCAGCATTCCAGGGAGGGCTATGAAGATGGGTGCTGTGGGGCTCTCACCCTTAAGAAGCTTGCTGCTTACTGACTTGACTTGTTCTGTTTGTTCCTCAATGCCAGGCAGGTGCTCCACCTTGCTGAGGTGTAGTGGTGGGGAGGGGAAATGCTGGAAACCAAACCAAATCCCTGGTGCAGCGAGTGGCCTTCAAGGAGGCAATCAGCTGGGATGAAGTCTCTGGGCAGACCTGACCCAACAGGACTGGTGTCTTCAAAGGAGGAGGAGGAGACAGCAGATATGAGGGATGTGGCCTTAGGGGCACAGACCATGTGAGGATGCAGCTCCGAGACTGTCTGCATGTGGGGCACAGAGGCCCAGGAGGAGCCAGCCCGCCCACTCCTGGACCTCAGGCTTCCCGGCCTCAGATGTGTGAGGTCATGTTTCTGCTGCTCCACTCTGTCCAAGCTGTGTGTCCCAGCAGCTGGCCAGGAAGAAAGGAGAAGCCTAATGGAGTTGGCCTTTGGTGGGGCCCCTTTCCTGGCAGCAGGCAGCTTTTCATCTGGGCTCATTGACCCTCCCATCAAGGGGATGAAACCTCTCCAGCCACCCCTTTTTAGAGCAGCTCACTTGTCTAATTGCCTTGAGAACACCCATTAATTTCATCACGGTTGCTGACTTAATCAGCAAGCTTCATTTACAATTCTATAAACTGCAAAAACACTGCTTGCTGCTGTCACATCATTGCAGAAGGCTGTCAGCACCTGTGAATCTGGCTGAGGTTTCCCTTCTCACCCACTTCAGGAAACCTGTATTGAGCAGAGTGCGCTGGGCCTGAGCTGGGCTCCATCTCCGTGTTGAGTCCCTAGCTGGTGGCGTTTGATGACCCCAAACCATGGGCCAGGCAGAATGGCTCTATGTGTCCTTCCAGTGTGTAACTGGGGGTGAAAATGGACTTCACAGTCAGAGTGACATTAGCAGTGTTCAGCAGAGAAGAGTGTGTGGGTTCTGGGGCCTCTGGGAACTGCTCTGAGCACCTTCCAAGGATGGGAATGGAAGTAGCCAGCTGCCCTGTCAGCGTGGACAGAGTGCAGTCTCAAGCCCATGCACAGCAGCATCCTGAGGGAGCCCACTGTACCCAGGCTTCTCCCTGGGGGTCTACCTGACCATGCTGGGTGGTACCCTGTATCTGACAGCAGATGCAAAGTTAAACAACATGTATTTTAAACAGTTGCATAAATTCCCTTGCTGCAAATAATGGCTTTGTCAATTCAAAATTAATTGAAGGGACGGGGATTTAGCTCAGTGGTTCCACCACCTGCTTTGCAAGCACAAGGACCCAAGTTCGATCCCCGGTACCAAAAAAACCCCCCAAAAACTAATTAAAAAAATCAAACTTTAGCAGAGCGGCAGTGGCAGAGGCACCTGGGCCAGGCATATGGGCTGTAGCTGGGGCCACCCAGATTCCAGACCCCAGGGTCACTGGTTGTGGACCTCGGGGAAGCCTTTGTGCATTAGTGCTGCGGCAGGGCTGTGGCTGGACACTCGGGGAGGCTGGCGTCGGGAGCAGACCAGTGGTGTGCTACCTAGTGTAGAAGATCGCATATGAATCAGTTTGTTAAGAACATGAAAGCTTTGAAGAGCTGAAAAAAGAACCCAGCAATAAACCTGTTTTTTCAAACTAATTTTTAGGTCTTCGGTGGCTCCCAGCCCAGAGGATGCTTCCAAGTTGGTGTGACACAGCTCCCAGCCAAGAGGAGGATTCTGGGTGGGCATGCTGCGGCTCCCAGCACAGAAGAGGTGACCCCCCCCAGGCCAAAATGAGAAGACAGGTAAACAAGCCTCAGCAGAACCAGACTTCCATATCACCTACAGCAACCCCAAAGGGAAATGAGAGGGAACACTCTGATACTCAACCACCTGGACTCCCTGAACTACCAATGAAAGAGGATCTGGAAAAAATGAAATCAGAAATAATTTCTCACATAACACTGAAGATTTTCCTCATAGTGCAAGACATGATTAATAAATCTAGAGAGGATACAGATAAAAAAAAATAGAGGAGCTGAGGAACATGATGGAATCCCAACATAGGAAACAAATGGAATCCATAAATCAGATGCAAACAGATTTCCAGGAGATTAAAAACTCCATTGAAAGTCTGTGCAGCAGAATGAGTCAATGTGAAGACAGAATTTCAGATATAGAAGGTAAGATTGCAATTAGTCACCAGGAAAAGAAAAAATTCTTTAAAATTGTAAGGGACCATGAGAAATCAATCCAGCAGCTGCTAGATGATGCAAAGAAAAATAACATAAGACCAATTGGGGTCAATGAAGAAACAGGAGAGGGTGCAGATGACATAAAAAAAACTGTTCACAGAAGTGATGGCAGAAAACTTCCCAAGCAGGGGAAAAGAATTTGACATACAAATAAGCAAGGCATATAGGACTCCAACTAGCCTTGATAAAAAAAAAACCAAACATAGGTATATAATTGTTAAGATTCCAGAAATCCAACAGAAGAACAAAATTCTACAAGTAATTAGAGAAAAGAAACAAATCACATACAAAGGAAAGCCCATCAGAATCACAGCGGACTTCTCAGTGCAAACCTTCAAGGCAAGAAGAGCTTGGAATGATATGTTTCAAGCCCTAAAGGAAAACAACCTCCAACCCAGATTGATGTACACTGCAAAACTATCTTTCAAAATTGATGGTGAAATAAGATACTTTCATGACAAAGAGCACCTTAGGAACTTCATGAATACCAAACCAGCATTCCAAAAGATTTTAGACAAAATCCTAGGAAAAGACGAGGATCACAACCCCAGGAAGCACAGCAGAATGAATACACTGGGCATGACAAGAAATTAAAAGCAAAGGGAGAGGATCAAACAAAAAGAAAAAGTTATGACAATGATAACTCAATACATATCAGTTATAACCATCAATGTTAATGGTCTCAAATCACCAATCAAAAGAAATAGACTGGCAGAATGGGTCAAGAAGCAAGATCCAACAATATGCTGCATACAAGAAACACACTTAATTCAAAAGGAAACTCATAGACTGAAAGTTAAAGGGTGGAAAACAATACTCCATGTGACAGGAGAACCTGAAAAAAAGCAGGAGTAGCTATCCTCTTTGCAGACCAAGTGAATTTCAAACCCACACTGATAAAGAGAGACAAAGAAGGACACCGTATCCTTGTAAAGGGAACAATCCAAGAGGAAGAGATGACAATCATAAATTATGCAACAAACACTAGTGCACCCAACTATATAAATCAAATACTGATGGACATGGAAAACCATATAAGCACTAATACCATAGTAGTGGGGGACCTCAATACTCCATTGTCACAAATAGATAGATCAACTAGACAAAAAACAACCAATGAAATACTAGAACTCAATCAAACACTTGAACACATGAACTTAACGGATGTTTACAGAGTGTTTCACCCCACAAAATCAGAATACACATTCTTTTCAGCTGTACATGGGTCATTCTCCAAAATAGACCACATAGAACATATTTAGGTAAGTGCAAAGGAATTGAAGTTATCCCCTGTATATTATCAGATCACAGTGCGATGAAATTAGAGATCAACAGCGAAAGAAACTGCAAAAACTTCATAAACACATGGAAATTGAACAACACACTGCTGAATAACCAATGGGTCACAGAGGAAATTAAAGAAAAGAATCAGACAGTTCCTTCAAATAAATGACAATGACAATACAACATATTGGAATCTATGGGACACAATGCAAGAAGTCTTACAAGGGAAATTCATAGCAGTGAATGCACATATTAGGAAAACAGAGCGAGTCCAATTAAACAACCTGATGCTGAACCTCAAGCTTCTAGAAAGAGACGAGCAGAACAAACCTAAAGCTCATACAAGAAAGGAAATTATAAAGATCAGGGCAGAAATCAATGCAATGGAGACTAAGAAAACAATACAAAAAAATCAATGAAGCCAAGAGTTGGTTCTTTGAAAGAATAAACAAAATTGACAAACCCTTAGCCAACCTTATCAGAAAAAGGAAAGAAAAGGCCCAAATCCACGCAATTAGGAATGAAAAGGGTGAAATTACAACAGACCCAAAGAATCCAAAAGAAATCCAAAGAATCATTAATACCTACTTCAAGAACCTATACACCAATAAGATGGAAAACACAGAAGAAACAGACAGATTCCTAGACACATATGAATTACCAAAGTTGAATAAAGAAGACCTAAAAATTCTAAACAACCTGATATCATCAATGAAATTGAAAACGTAATTTAAAACTTACCAACCAAGAAAAGCCTGGGTCCTGACGGCTTCACCACTGAATTCTACCATACATTTAGAGAGGAACTGCTGCCACTACTGTTTAAACTCTTCAATGAAATTGAAAGGGAAGCAATACTCTCAAAATCATTCCTGGAAGCAAGCATCACCTTGATCCCCAAAGCAGACAAAGAGCCAACCGAAAAAGAGAACTATAGGCCAATCTCACTAATAAACAGAGATGCAAAAATCCTTAATAAGATACTGGCAAACAGAATGCAGAAGATCATCAAGAAGATCAT
>NW_004624800.1:807467-847432 GCF_000247695.1 Heterocephalus glaber | reverse complement strand
AGAGAAAATGAAAAAATGGAAACGAAGTCTTTGTAAATAGGGAGGGATGGAGGGGTTGAAGGGAGGGCAGGGGAAGGGGGAAAAAATAAGAACCAAGAGAGTATGTAAAGGTGCATAGCTCCAATGATGAATGTCATTGTATTGTCCACCTAAAATGTACCCATAAAAGGATAAAAAAAATCAAACTTTGCTTTCACTATGAGGAATAGCAGATCTTATCTACTGCTTCATTTCCAGGACCCTGGGACACTGCGCATTTGTAGGAGAAAAAGTGATCACACTGCATTTGGCTCTTCCTAAGTTTGTTCCCATTTCCTAAAAACTCATGACAATATTGAACTCCCAGACATTTTAGAAACTACATCCTTCAAGCAAATAAATGTAAATTTCACTTCTATAACTCTGATTTAATTTTTAAAAGTTACAGACATATCATTCTCACCTCTACCAATTTATCTTTGACACACTCATCTCTGCTCTTCTCACACAACAACATTTATGAGGAAAGATTCAAAACTTCTTGAGGCATGGACACATGCCTCAAGGAATGTTCACTGCTAATGGTCACATGGGCAGAGGCGGAACCCACATGTGAGAAGCAGGGGCTGGGCCTTCCCTCATCAGCCCAGGAGACAGCACTGTGAATGTGGACATGCCTAGTCTGAGGCTGCTTTGGTAGTGAATTTGGAAAGGTTACGACAGCGTCTTTTGTGGATTTCTTCTAGAAATGCAAAGAAGAAAAAGGTCACTAAGCAGTGTGCTCAAGATAGTGTGGACTTCACTAATCTAACAGTGACTAAAATCTTAAAAATGGGGCCTGGTAAAGCCCACTCAGATGCACAAAGCCAGACCAGAAGTGGTGACGTGGTCTTTGAGCTCTCAGAGCACAAGAGCAGGGGCAAAGAGAGGGCAAGTCATTCAGAGCTCAGCACCGAGGGACTCTGCCAGGGTGAAGACCACCGGAGGAGCTGGGACTCAGCCTAGGCCAAGAGTTTGTGAGGGATGGGATGTGCCCTCATTCACCTGCAGCTCTGCCCTGGACTTGGATCCTGTTAGAATCCCACATGTCAGTCCAGCGTGAGTCCAGGTGCAAACGTGTATTGCTGGGACACCAGGTGCTGTCTGCTTCCTGTCATTCTGCAGGATGTGAATAGGCAATGTGGGAGGCTGAGCTGTTCCTGCCCTGGCTGACCCTGAAGCTCCTCACACGATTGTGTCACACCTTTCAGCAGGTGTGTGGCTCTGCCAGCAACTGTCTGGGGCAGGGTTGTGGTCCCTGGTGGGTGTGTCTGAGCCTCCCATCCTGCTGTGCCCAGCACAGACGCTTCCTCCTTCCTGACCTCTGCCGAGTCCAGCAGGTCTGATGTTTCCTGTGTCTTCATGACTCAGACCACGAGCCCCAAGAGCAGGGCCTGTTCCACACACAGAGCAGCCACTTGCATGCTTCACAATCCCCTCTCCAGGTAGATTAGAAAATACCTTCACTAATGAACAAGTCTGTGTTTGCCCCTTGTGTGCACACGTGGCTCGGAGGTACAGACCTGCACTGGGTCACCACAAGTCCTAGTTCTTTCCGATGAGGGATTTCCCCAAGGAAGCTACACTCGAGTGGCCTCTCACATGTAGCCAGGGAAAGGTGATGTCTTATTTTAAATGCAAGTGAGATCAGTTCCGAGTTAGAGGCTGAATCATCAAGAGAAATGGTGGATATGTGATCTGTAAATCCCAGCATATTAAGAATATAGTAGATAAAGAGTTTCCAATAATAGGGCCATGATTCCTCATTGATAACTGGGTAACCCTAAAAGGTTAGCTAGACCAGTGAAATTTTCCTCCTCATGTACTCTCACAACATTGCCTTTAAATTCTGGCCAAAGGCAGCATTATCCTGAGAGTCACCCTGCCCTGTGTGGCATCTGCCCTGTGTGGCATCTCACAGCCCATGAAGACTGTGAGGACATCAGCCCAAAGCCTGCAGGAGAACAGGAGAGGCGATGCCAGCTGAGCATCTGCAGGTCTCGCCGGGACCTGTGAGCACTGCCAGTCACACGCCCATCATAGGTGTGCCACATGGATGCCCACACTCCTAACCCAGCACCCTCCCCGCCCAGTCATTGGAGGGCAGGCTGGGCTCTGCCTGCCTCAGAGCCTTTCCTTTCCTGGCTCCTATAGGAAGGTCACGCAGGACTCCTGTTGAACAGGCTGAGGGACCATGTTGCAGTATCCCAGAGTGCCAGGACTGCCACCTCTCCACCTGCAGGGCCTGGGCAGAGCAGCCTCCTATCCTTCTCTCCAAGGCCCTTCAGCCCCCAGCCAGCACCACCCAGAACTCAGGACCAGCAGGCGACCCCACCATCCAAGCTTCCAGCAGGTGCAGGCTGGAGCCACTGAGACCACAGACTGGCTGCTGAGCAGCTCCACAAGGAAGTGCATCCCCTTCCGTCATATGCAGGGCACGTTTGGGTCAACAGACAAGGAAAGAGAAAAGTGCAGCAACTGCTGAGCCACAAAGGAGTTCAGGAGCATTTGCCCTCATACTCCAGGAAGGAAGAATGGTGGGAGTGGGGTGGGGCTAGGCATCTGAAGTCAGACAGTGGCAGCGCATTTATTAGTATCAGTGAGGTAGAAGTCATACCAAACAAGTGTATTTCGCGACAATTTAAACCTACGTAAGCAGCAGCAGGAGAGGGTTTGATACGTTAGGCGGAGTCTCTCACTAAGAAGGGCCACTTACTTTTCACTGCCTTGAGCACGCCAGTGTGAGCACAGCTCACTCATTCCTGATGCCTGGGCCTGTTGGTTTTCTGGGGCTGGCAAGGGGTCGTCTCTGTTCCACCCCAAACGCCTGGCAGTTGGAGTGATTTATCCTCATTCAGAGGGTCCCAGGGAAGGAGAATGCCACTCAGTTAAATCCTCCACTCTGAGCACACAGAGGCTGCAGAAGTCAACCGCCGACATCAGGATGCGGCAGGTGAGGTGCACATGACAGTGACCAGGAGACACAGACTAGGAGACCTACTTCACCAACACAAAACCTCATCTTCAGGCCATCATTAAGGGAACCAACCCTGCCTGTCCGTCCCTGTAAAAGTCAAATCGGGGCCTCTGCTCCCCCATAACACATACCAGTCATCAATGAGGGTTGGCAAAAGCCGCTCCCATGACCTCTGGTTTATGACTTCCTCACCGTGAATGACGGCAACAGCTCCAATCCCAAATCAAAGAAATGCAGCCTGCAGTTGAGAAAGGGTGAGTGTTAAATGAAAGAGACCTCAAGCCCAGAGCCTCCACAAACCACACTATGGGCTGAGTATGGGAAATCACCGGATGATGTGGTGAAGCCCTTGCCTGGCACTCAGGCCATGAGCAAAGCCAGGCACAGACTAAGAACACTGACTCCAAATGTGGAAGCAGGAGCTGCACCTGTGTTTTGGCCGTGCTGGGGATGGGTTTGTTCTGCAGACTCAGGATCATAACATGGCACAGGCTGGCTGGGGACTGGCACTTGGACTGACCTCTGCCCTGCCACCCAGTCCTAGCTGCTGATAAGAAGAGGGGATGGCGCTGAGAGATGTCTTTGCATCTAGGAGAAGGAGCATCTTGGAGAAGGAGCATCCACCTTGAGAACCCACTGGTTTGTGACTGGAGGCGGTTCCTTCATAGCAAGGCACATTTCTGTCATTTCTTAGCCTCCACCTTCAATCTGCGAACAGCTCAGCCAGGCCTGCACCACTCTGCATGCCTGCACCGCTTTGGACGAGGGTGGGAGCTCCTTCCCACACACAGCGGGGCTACCTGGACTCCCACTGTGTAGAAGGGCGGTTGTCCAAAACTGTGCCCTTTGCAGAACTTCCTCTGGTAGATTGCCAGTGTGTGGGGAGGGTCATCGCGTCCCTTCCTGTGTGTGTCCGTGACAGTGTTTGTGATTCTCCTTCCCAGAGTGGATGCTCAGAATACCTGCCAGGTAAGCGAGTGGCTGCGTGAAAGGGTGGAGAAAAAGATTCCCGGGACTTTGATGCACAGTGTAAGAGATGCTGCCTCATGAGGCTGACTCCCTCGAGCCTGCACAATTTACACAGCAGGGTTTTCCAAGAAAAAACCCACAGCACTTAGTAAACCACAGTGAAAGATTTTAAAGTGAGGTGTAATAAATCCACATGGAAGAATTACCAAAATTCACATGATATAGGAAAGTACATGGAGTAATTAACAGGGGAGGGTGTATACCTGCAGTGAATGAGGAGTTGCCCTGAGGCACCCCGAGGAGGCACCAACCCTCCTGGCATCAGCTTAGCTGCCAGTGAACAGAGCAACCTACATAACAAGAGCAGAGCCACACAGCAGCTTCCACTCTCTTGTAAGAAGGTGGGAATGGGCTGCTCAGGGCTGACATAAAGACTCATGCATATAGCTGCTTCTCCTCACAATGCCCAGGTCTCCTGGACTACATTAGGGCTCCAGCCATCACCTCAGCATCCTGGGAACAGAACTGAAGGGAGACGAAGAGGAGGGAAGGGCATACACAAAACATGCCAGCCGATAGCTCTCTAGCCAGACTCAGCCCAGTGGGCACACCTAGGTGAAAGGGAGGCTGGGAAATGTGACTTCTTGGTGGGTGGCCACATGCCCCAAGCCAACCATCAATAGCTCTGTTGCTAGGGAGATGGAGGAGAGGGATTTGGGCTCAGCCATACCTCTGAGGGATGGTGGGACAGAGTTCGGATGCGGCTGAATTAGATGAGCTATGAGAGGCACAGGGAAGCCAGGACTGAGATTCTGAAAAGCAAGGTGCTATCCTCCCACCACGGGGGTGATGCCAGGCACACAGCTTCATCCTGCCATGCAGGAAGCACAGACCACTGGGGACCTAAGACAACACCCAGACATGGTCACAGGTAGGGTTCTCCACCCTACAGGAAGAGATGCATGAGCCATCAAAGGCTTGGTTGTAAAGGACAGAAGCTGACGTCACCCTCACACACATGACCAGTCTTTTCCAGCTCAGCAGCACTCCTAACAGTGGAACAGCCATCTTTAAGAGATTCTTCTCTTCTATCCATTTCACCTCAGAATCAGCCCTGTGTCTCCTCCTCTCAGCAGGAAGATCCCTAAGGAGGACAGGCAAATTTCCAAGGTGCTGTTCCCCTAGGCAGGGCTACTGGAACTGCTGAAGGTTTCCATTTGTCCATTTACCCAACCACGTATGTGTCCATCCACCCATCCATCCATCTATGCTTGTTTTCATTCCTTAATTTTTAAGAGAATATGAATTTCTCCAGGACGTCTTACTTCTTCTTCTCTCTTACCTACTTCCATTTTATCTTGTGAATCCCTCAGAGAAAAGTGGGTTGCTGAGATGGGAGGCCTGGACAGAGCAGAGGGAAATAGCTCCAGCTCCCAGTGCCAGGGTCTGGGTGTCAGCTGGCCGTTTTTTGTGAGCAGAGCTGAGGGCCAGTCTGGGCCTCATTTGTCTTCCACACTGAATCTAATTATTTGATTAGCTTAGCACTTCTCTAAGCCATAGTATCTCCAGCTACTTTTCCTCCACTTGCTCTCATGTTTGTTTATTTTGTTGATAGCCTAAAATGAACAGATTCACAGTCAACTGATGAAGGAGGTTCGAGGTTCTTCCAATTAATTTGTTCATAGAGAGATTGAAAGAAAGGCTGGCAAGGGAGGAAGGCAGAGGAGGCTCCGGAAGAGGAAGTGGAGGACCAGTGGGCAGAGTGGGGCAGAGCCGCTGCCCTGGGAGCACGGGGCTGCCCTGGGTGGCAGAGGCATGGATGCAGGCTCATGCTCAGTGCAAAGCCAGCCATGGTTCCACATTTTCCTCCCTCCCCAGTTGTCCTCAGCCACCCCAAGATCTGGACTCCTCTCCCAGAGGAAAGATTGCCATTTCCTCCTTACTCACCAGCCGCTCATTTTGTTAATTTTTAACAAATCTTTACAGAGAATTGATTTTTGCCACTAGCAGAGAACAGTGAGGGTTTTCTTCCTTTCTGCTGCAATTAAGCAACTAGTTATTTGGAGGAGTTCAAAACAAATAATAAACATGTCTCTCTATTACAGTCTGACAGCTCATGTTCAACACTAAGGGAGACATCCATTCATTAGACTCAGCTAATTAGGACAAAAATATACACAGAACCTGAGATGGGGGTGAAGGAAAGGCTGTGGCTGAAACCCTCAGCCACAGCACCGAAGAGTTCAGCATGCTCCTCCCTGGGGCTGGGCACAGGTGGGAGGGACCTCAGGGAACCACTGCACAGACTTTGGGCTCTGGAGCCTCAGCCAGGGCAGACCGCAGGGTCCGCTCAGCCGTTCCCTGACAGGACAGGGTGCATCCCTTTGGCTTGCGTGAGCAGAGAGCACAGACTTCTCCCCCAGGCCCTTCTGAACCTCTTCTTGGGAAGGTGACTGGAGGAGTATGTGTCCACATCTCAGCATGGTCTGGGCAACGTCAGTCTCCTTGTGAGGCCTGCCTGTGTGTGGACATCACCCCTGACCCCCAGGGTCCCATGTGGAACCATGTCAGCAGGCTCAGCTGAGGTGGGTACCAGAAGGAGGTGGGCTGTGGATGTCTTGGTGTCAGAAGGTCAACCTGAGTCTCAGGACACCGCACTTGTCACCCTGGCTGGGACGAAGAGGGTCACAGGCAGACTTACTCTCTGAAGGTCATCAGAAACGAATCCCAACACCCCCCCATCAGATTAGCAGACAAAATGGTTTCCATGGCAACGATTGGACAAGAGCAGTCTCCTGCAATTGGCATTAATTTAAAATATTTTCCCGAGTCTCCTTAGAGTCGGTTCCATGAAACACAAGTGCTTGCCAGCTCTCTAATCTCCGGCCCCCTTTGAAATCCCATCCAGTGTGTGCTGGAGCTGAGCCAATTAGCAGGAAGAGAATTGGGTGGATCGCAGAGAAGCTGGCAAGACTGTGTTTACCAATTAGCTTTTTTTATGATGCAAATGTTGCACACCATGCGGCAGGAATAAAAGCTAGCTACGCTGAATATGAAACTGTTAATTGCATTTTCAGAGACGCGGCTACAAGGTGAAACTAATCATACAGATGATAACCGAGTTTCACCACCTACAGTGCTCTGCTATTGCACTTCCACTAATCTGTATTAAAACAGCCCCCGTACGTTTTTGCAGGAGAGGAAAACATAGCATTTGGTGTAACCTTCCAATTTTAAAGAGAAAAATGTGTGTGCATGTGTGAAGCAATATACAGGATAATTTTCATTTAAATTAGATTAATAGTGTTAGCAAACACCATGGCGAAGGGCAGGGTGGCACTGCTTGAAGTGTGTTTTTGCTCTAAAATTGCAGAAAGGTGTGTCTGCAAATGAACTCGGCACAGTCAGCAAGTGTGGGTCGATGTGAGTGAGCTTGTGGCAGAGAAAGGGCCATGGTGAGTAGTGGCATCAGAGAGGCCTCTGGGGTCACTATGGGGAGATGTCCCTGGCTGCCCAGGGTCCAAGAACACCGCAGCCAGGCAGGCCGCCTGCACAGAGGTGAGGGTCAGTGATGGTGCCCAGAGCACTGGCCCATTCAGGTCTCAGCACGACACGGTTCTGGAATGGGGTGTGGCTACATCATAGGCTCCGGTTTAGGGTTAAATGCCCTACATGAACTTATGCTCTTGTTCTCATTTCTGTATTAACCAACCTAGTCGTACTTGATTTAATGTTCAAATGCCTTGACATTGATGGAAGAACCAGGTGGGTGGAAGTAGGAAGCCTTGGCCTCTGCCCTAGGCAGCAGGTTCTCCAGCCTCCCAAGAGAGGCTCTGGAGCACAGGGGCTGCAGGACACTTGCTATGGCTCAGCCCCCATCCCTCGGTCCCTCTCTGCAAGCACCTAGAGGGCCTGGTGGACACAAGGCCCCATAGGCGGGCCAGCTCAGTCTCAGGAGGATATGATGTGCACCATGGCCTCTCAGCAGGAACCAGTGAGGCACTCCTGTGTCCCAGGGCCAAGTTGGTGCCATCTGAAGACCCTGTTGAGCTCTGCATGGTCAAGGCCAAGGAGGGTGCTCTTCAGACTCTCGTAAAAAGTCTGGGGTGGAAGGAGCAGCCCATTGCTTTGCAGGCAACACAGAGCTGAGTGCAGTACTCACGGTGAGGGACCAGAACATCTGTGACCAGCACAGGACCCAAGGACCACAGCAGAGCACCCTGCAGTTGGCACAAAGGGAAGCAGGCATATGACTCTAATGCATCACCAAACTGGCAGGATGGCACGGAGGGCAGGGTGTTGCTCTGAGGGGACCCCACCATGTGGATGTGGCATCCGGCCCATGGAGGTTCTTCGGTGTGCATAGGAGTCTGTAAGGTTTAAGATCTGTGGCTTGGACTTAGAAATGTCTTTCAGAAAAATAATCTGCCTCAGAGTGAAAACTTCTGGCCTAGAACTTGACCTGTTCCCCCCTGACTGCTGGGTTCACATCTCCAAATGTGGTAGAGGTTGTCCCTGCTTGACATTTGGTTTGTCTCTCTGAAATACAGGGACATTATTAAGAAAGGGAGGTACCTCTTTAACACCTCAACATAGAAACTCATTCTAGTAGGGCCCACAGAGCCGGGGAAGCTGAACGACTGACCTTCCGCAGGTCTCCAGGGTCGTTGTGCAGAGCGGCACTGTCATAGGGGAGGCCACCTGGGCCTCGGGCTGTGCACAGTGTACTAGAACACATTTGGTCACTCAATGTCTGCTTTGTTTCAACCACCATTTCTAATGTGCAGGCACTTTCTAGGTTGATGAGAGCCATGATGGCTTCCAGTTGGACACACGAGAGAAGAAGAAAGCAGGGAGACAACCTTTAGGGTGGCCCTTCCATGGCAGACATGGTGGGGGGGCATCGTGTGTCCCGGGACCTGCCGGTCACTTTATTTCATTGAAGTAGTTATTTCTTTTCCTTCCTAAGAAAAGATTCAAGAAATGAGAGAGGGCGTTTAAATTAAATAGAAAAACAGATCATCTTGGGTTCCACTGTATCAAAGACCCGTACTTGGGAAACCAAACTGAAGACTTGGGGTCCAAGGAAAAGGGGGTGTGGTTTTGCTCCTTGTCCTCACCTTGTCACACTCTGCACCAGTGGGCCCTGGAGCCAGTCCGGCCGCCATGGCTCAGCCTCTACCTTCCCAGAGCTGCTCAGCTCAGCACAGCATTGCCTGCATCCCCTGAGACTCGCATTTCCACTTTCCCTGTCCTCCAGGCCAAATGGCTGTCCCAATGTCCCCATGGCCCGTCCTGCAGGCTTCTGTGTGGCACCTCACTGTCTTGGGCCTTCTGGGGCTGAGGCTCCCTCTGCAGCATGGCCCAGGTCATGGACAGCACACCCCAGACCAGCTCTTCCTCCCTGTCCTTGTCACAGTCACTATCCTAGTCCCTGCTCAGTGCAATCCTGCCTGCCCTCCATCTCAAAGCCTCCCACGGACCCCGAGACCCGGGGGTCTGTATTTGTGAGTTCGATCAAACACGGATGAAAACTATTGTTTAAAACCTGCATCCATACTGAACACATACAGACTTTAATCTTGTTATTATTTCCTAAACAACACAGCAAAGGGTATTCTGCACAGTACTATGCTGTATTAGGCATCATATGAGATCCAGAGTTGACTCAGTGTCTGGAAGGACGTATGTAAGTGCTGTGCACCTGAGGACCCTGGAACCACTCCCCTTGGGTCTGGAGCAGTGGTGTACACAAAGCAGGGCGGAAGCCCTGGGAGCCACTTCCTGCAATGCTTGCTTGGCCTGACCAGGGCTTTCAGAGGCCAGGGCAAGGGGGTGTGGGATGCAGACACCTCGAGTGCAGGGCTGGGGGAGCTGGCTGCAGCTCAGGGCTGACAGGGACCCGCTGGCAAGACAGGATGGTGGGACAAGAGGAAGGTAGATAGCAAAGTACAGTGGCCTTGTCAGAGGAGGAGGGAGGGGTAGCTAGTTGGGTGGCTTCTGACATGGCTGGCGAGGTCCCTGAAATTGCCCGGCTAGTGCCCAAGATTATGGCAGAGGCAGACACACAAGGGGATGAGTTGAAGGCCTGGGTGGTAGCGTAGGGCTGAGTCCCAGTGGAGGACATGGAGGAACTTGTGAAGGATGCGGAAAGGGAGGAAGTTGATGGTTCTAACACTTTACTAATTCAGACAAAGCAAAGCTTGATGTTGGCAGTATAAATGATAAAAATGTGTTTGTGGGGTCATTAATAGGAAGTCCTTGAAGAAGACTCATGGAAAGAAGTCCGCTGCTAATTAGAACAGAGCCCTCTTTGCCCCAGGGACACAGTGGGGGGCCCAGAGCCCAGGACAGAGGCCCAAGGAAGCCAGCCTCTCCCACACCTTTACCTCATCCTTCCAGCCCTCAGCTTCAGGGACCAAGGTCTGCGATCTCAAGCCCCATCTTGATATTTTATGGCAGCCCTAAAAGACTATCTGGCCACCCTGTCTCCAGTAAAACTTTATTTAGAAAATTGAGTGGCTGCTTTGCCCGCCCTAATTCCTGACCTCTGGTTTGGGGATGGTCTTGATGCCAAGAGCTAGGTGAGCCACCAGGACTGCCAGGGAAGAGGGGCAGGCGGACGAGGTTGCCTGACCTCAGCTGGCAGCTTCCCAAGAAGGCACCCAAAGCCTTGGCCTTGGGATGCCAGGCAGGACAGGTTCCCCAGAAGGTGCCACTGTCACATGTTGGGATGATTGGGATCCCAGAACAGATGTGGCCTCCTATGAGTGTTCTTTCCATTAGCACTGGCCCACTTTGCTTGAAGTGCACTTGCATGTCCTGAAGGTCCGTATCTGGATGTCAGCTCCTCTGCAATAGGAACCCGAGTCCACACTCTCACTCTTTAATCCCAACCCTGCCATTCTCATTCCTTGAGAAAGTTTACCCACTTGCGCAGGCTGGCAGGGCCTTGAAGCATGCATCCCCAGTGTGGGTGTCCAAGCTTCTCCTCTGGGGTGGTGTCTGACTTATCACACAGCCTAGGTCAGAAGGTCTTCTCCAAGAGAGGCTTCAGCCAGACCTCAGAACACCTTCCTAGACCCTTTTGCAGGGAAACGTTCTCCTCCCAGCCTTCAGTGGGAAGAAATGAGGGCTTTGTTCTCAGCATCAAGAAGCTGAGCCATAAAACTGAGGCCCATTCACCAAAACAACAGCTGTTCTGTGCTGTACCACTGACTGACAACTTTTAAACATGTTCGTCTTTGTGGAAAGCTGTCCAACAGTTTAGTGACAGCCACACTGAAGCTGCCACATCTCCCCTTTTCCAGTACTGGTGATCAGAAGGTGGCCCAGGCCTACTTCTCTGCTGTCTCAGTTTGCAGAGCAGTTGGGGTAGGAGTCCTCAGCCTGTGTCCCAGATGCCACATGGGAACCTGCTCTGAGTTGTTCTCCTCGCCTTTTTCCCACCTGGAAGGCATGGCCTCACTTCCATTTTATTATTGTGTTTTCTTCCATGGTAACTGACTGTCCTTTTTAATTTTACTTTTTCTATTCCCATACTATGAAATAAATCAAGTAGAGGTTACAGGTTTTGGGGTGCACAGCCTGTGGCATCGACACCCCTATGAATGAGGAGAGAGTGGTCTTGCTCCTCTTCTAGAGAACCTGGGCCCGCCTCTGTGAGTGGCAGCCCTGGGCGAGGAGACCATGATGCATCTGGGAAAGCAGCATCTTTGGGAAGAATCCGCCTCCAAATCAGGAAGCAAGCTGTCAGTCTCCAGTCTTTCATCTCTCTTCCTCTTCACGTGTTCAGCCTCCCTTCCCTTTACACATGTGCTCATATGCACTCAAATGTGTGCACACACAGGCATGCAGATGCCAACCCCCAACCATCCCAGCTGGCAGCAGCATGCAGCCCTACTCAGCCCTAGAAGTTCTGAGGACAGTCACCTTCTCACCAGAGATGGCACCGACTCTGTTAGACAACACAAGTGTCAGCAACCTTGTGTGGGCTACACACAACCCATGCACATGACCTTGCCCAGCCATTAGCTGAATACTGACAGGTAGGATTTGGAAGCAGAAGCATAAAATATTGAACAGAACCCTAACCCTTATAGAAAGGGCCTGTCTGGTGGAGGGAGGCACTGCACAGTAACTGATGCAGGTTCAGCAAGTGGACCTGCAGAGAGCAGTATGGGCTTTTGGGCCAGGCCTGTGGATTAACACACCAGTGGATGACTCACATCCAGAGTGGAATTTGCTCCTCGGTTTATTTTTATTGTCTGGGTCTTATTTTTCCTTTCAATTCCTTTTGTAACAGAGGTAGCTGTTGTTATTGGCAGGCAACAGGAGGCTTCAAAGGCAGTTGCATTTGAAGGAGGCAGTGTTCTGTGGTGCCAGATGCCACTGCTCTGTGCTCCAAGCTCTGTATGCCAACATCCCGGGGAGAGAGCAGCTCAGGTGGGGCCAGGCTGGGAGTGGAGCCGGGCACTCATGTGTTGGGGTCTTGCTCACGTTCTTGGTTCCTCCAGAGTGAATGTCTACGAGGGAAGATTGTGGAACCTGCATCACTGCTACAAATCTATGCCCAAGTATGAATTCACAGGAGAAACGCCAGTGACAATGGAACCCTGTGTGCCCCCCGGGGGGTGGCTGTCCAGAGGGAACCACATGTAGCAGGAAGAACATGTCATCCACGAATCCCAATGGCATGTGGCCTGGAGCCTGGGCACTAATGCCACCTGTGGCCCAGCAGAACTGAGTCTGGCTGGGTGGGCTCTGTCCAGAGGCAAAGACCCTTGCTATCACAGAAATTATTTCACTGTTGATGCACATTGAGGCAATACTCTTAAGTGAAATAAATAGGTCACACATGTGTAAATACCAAATAGTTTCTCTGGTGTGAGAAACTGAAAGTGTAAATAAGGACTAAATGTATAATAGGTAATTTGAAATAGGAAGAAAAGGGGCAAAGGGGAAGGAAGTGGGAGGGCTAGGGGAAAGGATAGAAGGGAATGGGATTAATATGAGAAAATGGAAAAATAGGAACAAAATCTTTGTAAATAGGGAGAAATGGAGGGGTTGAAGGGAGGGCTGGGCAAGGGTGAAAAATAAGAACCAAGAGAGACTATGTAAAGGTGCAAATTTCCAATGATGAATGTCATTATATTGTATACCTAAAATGTACCAATGATTAGAATGAATAATTGATAATGCAAAATAGGAAGAAAAGGTCCAAAGGGGTAAGGGTAGTGGGAGGGGCAGGAGAAAGGAAAGAAGGGAAAGGAAAAATGCTGAGAGATGGAAAAAATGGAAATAAAGTCTTTGTAAATAGGGAAGGTGGGGGGGTGAAGGGAGGGCTAGGAATGGGGGGAAAAAAAAGAAATTATTTCACTGCTCTTTTACTAAGTTTCTCATAAGCATAAACCAGGGAAACTCTTTAAGCTTACAGTTCTGACATCTCATAAACTAAAGCACAATTGCTGGTTAGAGATAGAACCAAAACCATGTGGCCACCGCAGAGGATCAGGCCACACCTGGAAGAAGCAACCAGGAGGTCACGCAGAAAAGTGCTGTCTTGTTTCACACCTGCCCCTCGGACCTCGTCACATACATTTCAGCCAGTATGGATTCTCTGATTTGGACCATAGGTACTGGGCCACACCCTGAGGCTAGGTGACTGGAGCTTTCCACCAGAGTTTGCCCCTCAGGTTCCAAGCTGCATGTTGGAGCTGAGCCCAGGGCAGGCTGTGGTCATACCATCACCCTGTGGGCACACAATCCTTTCGCTGTGGACTTCACATCCAAACCCCGAGGTCTCTGGATCATTTCTGCAGGCACCACAGGGCACAGCCAGCTTGGCCAGCGGCTCCTCCCAGGACCACTGCCCCCTCACTCCTTCTCTCTCCTTCCCTGTTCCCAGTTCCAGCCCATAGCCAGCTGGGGTCACAGACAAAACACTCACATCACCTTGCACTTGGCTGCACCTGCTCATAGGCCAAACTCCCAACACAGGTGGGGAATGTGGCAAAAGGGTGTCCATGCATGCACAGGGTGTTCCTAGAGCCCACGTCATCTCTGGCACCGAACACCTGCCTGCTGGTGGACCTGCTGCCCAGGACCATCCTCCACCCAGAGCTGTGCCGAGTTCCCTTCAGCACCCTGACCTTGGTGTCAGCGTTCTGTTCTACCTCCCTCCACATGTGCAAGCTCTGCATCTTCCCCCTCAGCCTGAGCGTCCAGGGGCAGCTGTAGTCAGGGCACACGGACCCCCATCCCAGGCCACACCCCTCCAAGGCCTCCCTCATGTTTCCTCAGTGGATTCGCCTCCCATTCTTGCAGCTCCGTTGAGTGCTCCTCAGGGCCTCTTGAATGCACAGCCACAAGCCTCATGTGTTAAACACCATGTTAAAGCCACATCTGGACAGGAGCTCTCTGACAGCATTAGTGCACAGAGCCCACTGTGATGTGACTCCAGTTTTGCTCTGGAAGAGGGGATGGGTCCTGTGCCAAAGTCACAGGAGTCACAGGCTGAGCTCAGAGGCTGCAGCAGAAGGCGGAGGAGCTCAGCACAGCCACAGGAGACTGGAGTCTGCCTCACCTTCCCGATTTCCCCAGAGACTAGATCTTTCCAAGCAGCATCAGAACCCTCAATGGCTCTGCAGCCCTTCAGTCTGAACTTCACATGTTCTAGAAGTGCAAACAAACCAAGAAGATGTCACTGTGAGTTTCAGTAGAGACCATGTCGGGACTGATCAGTCTGTTTCATGAAGATGGCCAGTGGAGGGTCTGGTGGGCAGGGCCTTGCCTCCCCTCACCAGGCAGACCCCGAAACCCGCAAGAACAGACCTTGCCCAGCTCCCCTGCGGCCTCTGGGGCCAGGGCTATGAGGACAGTGCTTCAGGTGTTGCTTGGCTTGCAGAGAGACAGGGACAGAGAGAATCAAGGCGTCCACTCGAGGGAGAGGAGGAAGGAGGAGAAGAGAGAGGGAGCCAGAAGCTAAGCTGAAGGAACTTGGAGAAGGTATGTGGGTGACGCAGTGGCTGGGACCCAGGGCTGTGTCCTCCTCCCCCAAGGCCAGGGTCATCCCCATGGGGAGGGCACAGTGGGAACAAACAGACAGAAAGGGCAAGGTGATCACATGGAGAATGCCAGCAAGGCCCAAAAGAGAGAAGAGATGGCAGAGGAATAAAATGAAAACCAGAAACAAGGGAGTTAAATTAATCAGCATTAGCTGGAGACAGGGGAGGCTAAAGTTCTGGCACAGAGCTGCCTTCGGAAGCCTGAATGACGGGCAGATGGGCCCCCGGGCCATGTCCCCACAGTGTCCCCCATGTGATGCCACAGGAAGCAGCACTGCTCCTAGAGCCACACCAGACACCTGGGGTGGCAGGCAAGGGAGGTGCTCTGTAAAGTGGAGAAAAGAAGGGTTGTATCTTGTCTTTCTGCTCAAGGAGGCCAGGTCTCTACCAGGGCCATGTCTGCAGCTAAACTAATACAGCTGCTGCCAGGCTCATAATGAAGGTGTAGTCAGATAAAGCATGGAGGCTGAGACTGTCCCAAGTCAGCGTGCACATCATACCTCTCCCTGGAGCGCCTCAGCCTAGCCAGTGGCCAGAAGAGCAGCGTGTTGCCTCAAGGTTGCCAGCTAGCCAGGAATGCAGCTGCCGTCTCTGCCCAGCATCAAGAGATAGCACTATTCTGCTTTCACCATCAGGGAAAAGTCCAAGCTCAAATCCTGAGCCTGGGTCCCATGGGTCCCACCGGAAGTATATCACTTTTACATCATCATAAAGTCAAAAGCATCCTTGGCACTTCTTTAAGCGTCATTAAGTAGGACACTGACTACCATGATAACCTCAGGTCTGTGCTTCCATGAATCTGGCGCACATCTTAATGTCCAACCAGAGCATTGAGCTACCAGCACGGATCCACAGGCTGACCTCAGCATTAGGGTCAGTCATGGACACCCAGCAAGGTTGGTTAGAGGACGGCGGAAGTTGGGGTGCCTGGCCCCTCCCATGATCCAGACCCTTGAGGCCTCTGTATTCCCCACTAGGCATGCAGGGCCTCTCTGGTTACTCTTCCCAGCCCATGTTTCTCAACAGGCCCCAAACACTGAAGTCTTCTAAGCAGAGAGACACAAGAGACATGTGACCCTGTCCTTTGAAATAAAAAAGCACCTACCACCCATCTCCTCACCTGAGATCCTGTCAGAAGGCCAGCACCAGTCAGGGGCCAGGTGTCCTAGCTGCCTGCGTCCACAGCAGGGGAAATGAGGACCCATGCATTGCTCCTCCCTGGTCCCCAGCACACAGGACATATCTGCCCTAAGCGGGTGCACTGTGTGTCGATAGCGGTGGAGCTACCAGGTTCAGACACATTCAGAGATGCATAGGGTGGAAACACACACAGATAATGATGATGATAATCATTACAATAACATTTATTAGAAGAAACATTTCCTGAGCAGAAGCAACACTGGCTGAGGCCACACAGAGAAGACTGAGGGCATGTTCCCACCACGACAAGTTCAGAGGCTACAGTGAGCCTGTTTCCCGTATTTCACCCTTTAGTCTGCTTTACATGTGGAGCTTGGCCATACCCAGAAATGAATCTGCATGGCTCATAAATAGGACCAGGCCCCGAGGATGCCCCAACTCTGGGAGATACCTGTGAGGAGATGGCTGCACTTATGTCCTGTGCCACAGAGCTGGCACCACCTGGGCATGAGATGGCACTTGGGCATGGTTTCCACAGAGGTGATCTAGTTAAAGTGGGTGTTAACTCCTAATGACTGGGGACATTTGGACACAGCCAGACGCCTGCCCCCTTAATCCCTGCACTGCAGTTGTTCAGGAAGGAGCCAGAGTCTGGCATCCGTGCTCCTCTCCGGAGTCTGTCTGCCAGTCATTCCTCTTCTACATGACTGTTGCTAGATCCCATGTGGAATAGAAGGAATCATATTAAACAATATCGTAAGGAGATGTTTTCAATATCTGCTAAAGATATAAAGACAATATGTTTAAGGCAACACACCGTGGGTGGAGAATGCTGAATAAAACAGGTATGGGTAAATTAAACGACTGCTACCTTTAATATTTTCCTAGTCCACCCAGGTTTTCCAAAATTTATAGCCACAACCAATGCCTGCTTTGGAGCCTCGGTTCTGTTCCGCCTCAGCCCTGCAATGAGGATTCGATGATTTGACATCACACCCGCCCAGCTCTCCTGCATTGCTCTCACTGTTCTCTGCTCCCTGGCTCTCTGCTGTGAAGGAAGCAGAGTTCTCCCAAGGTGGAGCAGAGGCAGCAAAGCCAACCCTGCCCAAGCGTAGCAAGGTGCTCACTTAGAGCTGTGAGTCTGTGCCAGATGCCCAGCCTTGTGATACCATAGTGCACACAAATGAGAGCAGGGAAAAAGTCCTTTCAGCTGCTTTGTGTTTATTTTTTAGACATAAAAATACAATACTAATACATATTCAGGAACTGGTAAATTAATGCTTTCACTGGCTTCAGAAAAACATAAATGAAGGGCAGACAAAGGACATTTTCTAGGCATGGCACCTTCATAAGCGCCTTTCAAAAGGTGTTTTAATCTTCAATAGCTGTTACTATTCATTTGTTAAAGAGAGAGAAGAGAGAGAGATAGAGAGAGATTAAGAGCCACTAAATAAAGTGACAGAGAAAGCCAGGAAAGCAATTTAAATCACCTAGTGAAAAAATGGAGGAAGGGGGAGGAGGCACTTGCAGAATGGCATTTAAACACTTTAATTATGGTTGGAGGCTGTGCAGGGCCTTTGAAGCTCCTGACTCCTCCCGGGGGTCCAGGTTACCAGGCCACAGCTGCACCACCTCCTGAGGGCTCTGGCTGTGCTGCCCCTGTGCCCCCTCTGAGATGTGGCGTCCAGGCCTGTGTGCAGCCTTGGCTTCCCTTCCACACCAGCCTGAGTCCTGGTGAGCAAGGAGTCTGGGGCTCGGGGAGGGCCCCCTCCTGGGGCACAGGCAGCAGGAGCCCTGGATGCTCACTTGCTGGCCTGTGAGGATCCTCTCCTGCCCAGCAGGCCACATGGAGGAGACCCCTCCATGCCCCTCCCCAGGCAGAGACCCCGCCCTGGGGTGCATCCTGTTCCTGGCCAGTCGGGTAGGGGGAGTGTGACACCCACACCTGCTCCCTGACCGGCAGGTCCCTGCAGACCCGAAGGGGACTCGAGGGAACCCAGGGGCTGTGTGACGGGTGCTGCTGTGAAGACTTCGCTGCCTGTCACAGAAGGACCGTGTGAACCTGCACATCCTAGGTTCAGGTAGATGCTTGTCTGACACACACACTGAGCCATGAAGCTCTGTGACAGGTGACTGTCCTCAGCTCCCATGGGGACACAATTCTAGGCGACTGAACAGCCTAAGTCCCTAGTTACTGACATACATGTGACTCAACCCAAAATATTCATGATGTCACTTAAACAAGGCTCTAAGGTGCCTGGGGTTTAGAATACATATCAACATGATCCTTCTTTAACCATCATCTGCATATCTGCACACATGTGTCACACAGGTGAGGCCATCCCAGACCCCAAGTGGCGGCCACTGGACAGCCTGCCTGTCCTCAAGGCATTGGAAGCAGCTGCAGGGGCACCAGGCACAAGTCAGTCACTGCGCCTCCAGGGACCAGTGTCACCTCACTTCACTTCTGAGGGGCCACACTCTTTACAGAGGGAAACAGTGTTGGAAAAACGTTTCATCGAGGAGATGCTGTGGAAGAGCAACCGAATGTGCTACAGGATTCCTCACACACCACCTCAGCTCCATGTGAACATCTCAACACAAATGAAGCCTAGAGACAAGTACTGTAAAGGCAAACTGAGTTTTAAAAAACAGGAAAATCTACAGTTAGCACATTCTCAGTCCAAAACATGAGCCAAGGTAGAAGGATGAAGTATACAGAACCTGAGGGCACACTTGGCTGTTCTGACCCAAGTTAGGCTGGACCTAACTTGACCTGACAGACCAGGTAAATTCAGGGCAAAGGGCATGGATCGCGGGAAGGAATGCTTGCACAGCTGTGACCTTGAGGGTCCTAAAGCTAGGTGAACAGGAACACAGGGAAATCAGGCATGGGCTCTGCTCACCACCTGGGCCTCCATGTATACACAGCAGCTTTCAAGGAGGGTACCATGCCTGGAGGGTCCAGGAGAAGCCCAGGGTGTGCTGCTCCAAGGACAGAGGGGATGCAGAGGAAGGGAGAAGGGTCCTCACCTTGGGACACATCATCAGTGCTTCTCATCTGGAAATCACACACTGGTGTAACTGGCCACCTCCCAAGCCGGGACCATGCTGGGGCACACCATGCAGACTGGACCAGAAGGGCAGCAGATCCTGGTTGGGACACGGACCTGGAAGACCCAGCCTGAGGAGCAGGTGCCATACTAGATACCTGGAGACATGCCCAGAGGGCCAGGCAGCAGAGGAAGACGAGGGACAGAGTCAGGAGAAGCAGGAGCTAGTGGTGAGCCAGAATGAGGACTTTCTACCCTACCAACCATGAGAGCTGGGCTTTGCCTGGCTACTGGCAGTGGCCTTTACATCCTGGGGATTCCTGAGTGCTGTGTGTGGCTCACCCTGTTGACAATGAGTGACACAGGAGTGGCAGGCCCCTCCAGAGGACCAGCTGTGAGGCTCCAGGGTGGGGCCTTGGGCCAGCCTGACCTCAGGGTGGGCTGAGACTAGGTCAACTGTGTGGTGGGGATTCAATCAGTCCCACCAGCATGATGGGCTGGGGCTCCCTGGCTAGCAACGTTGTGTACTGTTACATATCAAGGGGCCAGCACAGATGACCCAGCCTGACTCATCTAGTCTCTTCTTCCAGATGGTCCTAAAGACGCTCTCTTTTTTTTTCCTATAATAAAGCTCCTATGATAACTATAGTGCTTTTCTGTGCTCAATGAGTCACTGTAGCAAAGTATTGCATCAGAGTGTGTAGGAACCTCAGTTCACAGCCAGTTGGCCAGAAGTATAGGTGGCTGTGCATCAAAACTGGACAGAGGAAAAACAAGAAAGAAAAATAAGTGAATTTCACTTCACAAAAATATTAGCAAACGGAATCCCACAGAGAAAAACCAGTAAGAAGAGCATCCTGTGCCCTCACTGCAAAACGGCTGTCCAGCAGAAGCCCACCAGGATCTGGACCACAGAATCATGCGTCACAGAGACCTTGGGCCTTCAAAATGTTTTAACTTGTAAGAAACTAAGAATAAAACTTCTTTAATCCCACAAAGATTATCTACTAAAATCTTTTGGCAAAGATCATCCTTTACCTAGATGAAACATTGAAAGACTTTCTTTAAAGTGTGGAAAAGACAAAATCTACATGACTTTTAATGTCCCACCACCCTCAGGTCCCCAGATCATATATAAAACAAAACTAATAAGGATTGGAAAGAAAGAAGACAACTGTTCATAGCTCAGATGACATGCTTGCCTACACAAAAAATCCCAGAGGACTGACAATCAAGCATTGTAACTAATACAGTATCTCTTTAAGGACTCAAGATACAAGGACAAAATACAGAACAACATGCCTGTGTACCAGCAACAAGCAACATACAGTAACTTAAATAGCTAGGAATTCCTGGTGGAAGTTGGAGGTGGAGTGGCGGTTCAGAGGTGGGGTTCTGGGGCAGGGGTGGGAGAAGTCGGTGGTAGGCGCTGTGTGGCAGCAGACAGGAGAGGGAAGTGTGGCTGGTGTGGATGCAGGGCAACCTCAGGTAATTACCATGTACTGTGCCTATCAGAAAATGAGAAGAAAGGATTTTTAATGTTTTCACTATAAAGAAATTATAAATGGGGCGATAGATATACCTAATTTTATTTAAATAGCACACAATATAGTCCGTCTTAAACTCTTCCACAGCAGCACCTCATAAATATGCATGGTTTTGGCTTTTATGCTATCAGTTAAGATAAATGCAATAAAATTAAAAATAAAAAACTAAAAATTAATTTGAAGATAAGGTTTTAAAAAAATCACGTTTTAAATATGGTAAAAAAAAATGGTAAAAAAAAAATAATAAAACTTCACAGAATGAGAAGGGCCTCCGACATACACAGGTCTGTATCTCTGATGGGAAGGCTCACCACTGAGAACACTGATTCCATCTACACAAAAGGTTCCACCAGGGTTTTCATGAATCTGACAAACTCGCCAGGAAAATAATACTGTGATCATGGAATAAGGGACGCATTAGTACTTTTGAAGAAGAGTAGAGAAGGATGAAATTCATCTCAGTCATTGTAGAGACACCAGGAAACCACCAAAAAAGCCAGGTCTACCATATGCTGCGCAGAGCGGTGAGCAGACTCAGGCCCCGTGCAGGCCCTGGCCCGGCACCCTCAGGGTAGAGGCTGCAGGGAGACTCAGGTGGCCGGTTCAAGTGGCTGGATGGTGGCCAAGGGTCAGCACAGGTGCAGCTCCTCTTCAGAGAGCACATGAGCACTGCACCTCACGTAGTTACACGCCAGCGCACACACGCACACACACACACGTGAACTACAGCAGTGAAGACGTGGGGCCCAAGAACAGAGAAGCCTCGAGCCTTGGGAGGGCTGTCAGTGGAGCTGGAGGGAGAAAACTGAGACACTGGACAGTCAGCGTCTCTGTGAGCTGGGTTTTCACCAGTGGGAGCTCAGCCTCACAGGGGAAGGGACGGCTCAGCTACGCTGTGCGGGCAAAGGGCTAGTCCCTGTCTAAACAGCATGTGATCACAAAGTCCTCTACCACAGCAACTGAAGGATGGCTACTGCCTGCACTCTAAGAGAAAGCATGGGCAAATATTTACATGACACGGACACCAGGCCTGGACACCCGCATCACACTGTACATGGACATACTGAAGAACTAGATGAGAGTGATGATTTTTTAGTTCTACACAATAAATGATGCCAATTTAACAGACAAAAAGCAAGCTAGATTTTACTATTGTATATATAATACACTGACAAAGGAAAGTATTGAAATCTAAATATTATATACTATATAATAAAAGTTCTACCATATATGTTTTATAGCATTTACATAAAAATATTTGCATGAGTTATTTTTATACATCTAAACTTATATAAAATCCATGGTATTTAGGTTACACATAGCATACTTATACAAATAGAAACATTTATCATATAGAATGTATACAATGTATGTATAAGTATCCATAAAATAATAATAAAATAACCCAAAAAACCCTACAGTGAAAACCAAAGTGTCCAAATAACCAGCTAGTTCACAGAGGGACTCTGGCCAATTTGTACAAAGCCTCCATGGTAATCAGATACGAGCAGAGGAGAGCTGTAGGACACCCTTGTATCATGACAGACCAAAATGTGTGATAAAGGTTTAATTAAACATACTGTAAGGAATTAGAAAAATGTAAACACTACCTAAATATCCCTCAGAAGAAAGATGTTTTATAACATAATCCCAGACCACCATTAAAATAAGTACACAAGATCTAAAGGTATCCACCTGGGGAGTCCCCAGAGTGTCCCCCAGAGTTGAAGCATCCTCCCAGGACAGGGGCACCAGGCTTCCCGGGACAGGAGCACCCAGTCCTCTGAGGATGGGGCAACATGAACCAGTGGTGAACTCTCCAGGCACCTCGTTCTCCCAGGGCCTGCCTTCAGAGACTTCTGAGCCCACCTGGCGTGGGAAGGGACGTGCCCACCTCAGCCTACCAGCCTTCCTGTCCATCTATGCAGGAAGGAAAAGCTCAGAGGGCTGAAGATGGTGCCCACCAAGGTGCAGGCACACAGATGGGGATGTAGCCATGAGGCTACAGTATGCTGCCCTTCCCTAAACCCCCTCCCACCCCACTGCAGGTTCCTGTGGGTCACAGCAGCTCAACTCAAGGAGCTTCTAGGGAAACACAAAGAAAGTAGGAAGACAGCCAAGGGCCTGGGAGAAGGGCCAGTTCCTGGCAACCTCACCATGGTGGCACAGCCCCACCCAAAGCCTCAGCTCCTCTGGGTATCTCTGGCTTTCAGCAGTTCCCAGGCTTGCTAAACACGGCTGGAGAGGCCAAGCCACGGATTCTGAGACAGCAGCGATCCTGCAGTGTCTGACCAGGAGTCTACAGCAACTATGATTAATATGCAATTACTCTCACAGAGAAAGGGGACACATGCAAAAAGAGATGTATGATTTAAGCAGAGAGATAGAAACTAAGAAAAAATCAAAAGACAACATTAGAATTCAAAAGAGTGTAGCAGAAATGAGGCAGGCCTCTGACGGGCTCATCAGTAGACTATACAAGACTGAGAAGGAATCAGTGAGAATGCAGATATGTTAAGAGAGAGTCCCCAAACTGAAAAGCAAAGAGAAAAGGAAATGAAAAAGATAGAACAGAATACTCAAGAACTCTGGGATGTCACCAAGGTGTAACACACACCTAATGAGAATCCCAGAAGGAGGAGAAAGATGGGAAAGAACAAAAGAAGTAGGTGAAGTAATAGCTGCAGAAGACTTTCAAAATTAATACCAGATGCCAAGCCACAGATCCAGGAAGCTCATAACAGCAAGATTTGTGCAAAAAAGAAAGGGCACACCTCTACATATTGCATTCAAAATCAAAGACACTCTTTAAAAAATATATTATCTGTATAATAATGGCTTACTGCTTTCTTCTAACTTGTTAATAACATTATAATAAAAGATAAGTTAAAGCTAAAAACTATCACAATTATGTCTCTTGAAAA
Organism: Heterocephalus glaber; assembly: GCF_000247695.1. Next base: position 823,738 of record NW_004624800.1, on the reverse strand, counting down.
AGCTGTGGCCAAAAAGGTATCTGGGTGACTGGATCCAAAAAAGAGGAACCAATTTGTGGTTCTATTAAGTGCAGCTCAATAACTTTGCTAACTGTTGTCTGTCATGTGACCCTGCCCAACCACACTTCCTGCCAAGATTAAGTACAGTTTGAAAGCACACACTTCTTCCAAGCCATGTCTCACTCCTTTATTCATTCTTGTATCTTCTGAGCTCTTATTAATTACATGGTTTTAAATTTTCCTATACAGATATCACCTATGTTAAGCCTTAGCAAAAAACAATATCGGGCCAGGGATTTAGCTCAGTGGTTCCACCATCTGCCTCGCAAGCACAAGGTCCTGAGTTTGATCCCTGGTACCAAACCAAACCAAATCAAACAAAACAAAAAACAATGCCAAGACAAACACATATGTTTTAAAGGTATAATTGAAGACACCAAGACTCTGAGGCTGGACGCACAACTTTGCCTATGAGTCATTCTGCAAAGTGCCTGTCAAATAATGAAATGCTACTAAGAAACCACAAGCACTGAAATACTCACTGTGTGTACAGACTTTATACCCAAAGGACTAGTGAGTGGATTTCCAATGCATGGAAAAAGACTCCAGGAGAAGTGAAACAGGAAGACTAGGAGCTCAGCACAGAACACCTCTGTGGTCAGCACTCCCCAGCGCAGGTGATGACAGGCAGTTCCAGTTAAACTTCTTGGTTAAGCCAAGCACAGCAGCCTGGATGGGACACACATTCTGTACAGTGTGCTGGGGCATGGGAGGCAGCTCCCTACCAAATACTCAAACCGCTGATTTAGAAAGAAGGGAAAGAGAAGTGCAACTGGAAAAATGACACTGGATACAGGCTTTCAGTTTATTTGCTTTGTCCTTGACACCCTCACCAGGCCACTCTGCACTTGATAAAATGGTGCAATTTTACTTTTTGGGGGTGTGCTGCACTCCTCTCCTCCATGGAAACTTGTGCGGGCAGAGACATCCTAGGCTCAGTGTCTCTACAGAGCTGACTGACCCAGGCAGACAGTAGGTTCTCAGCAAATGCTAGTTGGTTAAAATTCCCACTGGCCTAACGACAGTGCCTTGGGCCAGGGTGGTGAGCACCTGCTGTCCATCAGTGGAGAGATGATTACAGCTGACACCACAGAAGGCAGGTTTCATGAGTTATCTATGATTTGATTCATATTGTGTTGTCGTCATTATTAACAGGAAAGATTGTCACAGTTTTGTTCTTATAGAGTCCACAATTTTGTGCAAAAGGAAACATTAATAAAGGCTCTGGAGTTCTTCAGTATGCATACACCTGGCAATTAAAAGCAGAGATGAAGCAGAGGGAGGGAGGACTCTGTTGTATGAAGGGGAAATGCCTTTCTAACCTGGGGAACACATTCGAGGTGTGGAGCCAGAGAGGGTCCTGGGTGCAAAAGCCCTGGGCTCCATGTGACAGTGACATAAAAGTCAGGACAAAGGACAGATATCAGAGGACTTCAGTTTCTGTCACCTGGCTTTTGAGAGTGGTGAAGTTTCCATAAGATGCCCATCACTACTCAGTGGTCCCTGACCCCAAGCCCTATGCAGGAGGAGGTGGCTTTAGGGTGGCAGAGCTGGAGGGAAGGGGAGGCCAGCAGGGGCTGGGTGCCCCAGGCCTAGCACACACGTGGGATTACCCAGCAGGTCCCTAGGCCTTCACAAATCTGTTCATGAGCTCCATCCTCACCCTAGGCACAAATAGCCAACTTCTGGAACTGCTGGATTATGAAAGCCCCAGGATCAGCTCGGAGAGGACACTTCAGTGTGGGACGGAAGGTGAAAAAGCACAACCCCAGGGTTGGTTTGGCACTTCATAGTTATACAAAGGTTCATTGTCACTCATGCAAAAACACTTGTTGCCCCAGTATGCACAGACCATTTGCCAGCACAATGGGGGCCACCATGTGTGAGGAAGAGGTCACAATGCCACCTGCAGTGACAGACCATAAAACACTCACATAGTACATTCCAGCATGCACATTTAAAAAAAATAATTAACCCTCAAAGTGACCCTATGGAGTACTTAAGATAAGAAAATTTAAAATAACTTTATCTGAGTTATATGATTTTAAATGCTAACAACTGATGAAACTCCCAAAGCCAGGCTTTGGTTATATAAAAACCAATTTAGTGGTGTAGAATACAGGAGAAGTTATGAAGCCAGCATGTCCTTCCTGAGGAGGTAAAACTGGACAATAGGATGGGGAGGCAGAAGGTTGCAAGGTGGCATTTCTTCCTGTTAGCCACTTGGCCCCTCCATGATCCTCAGCCCCTTCTGCCACAGAAGTTGCTGCTCTGCAGAAACCTGCAGACACACAAAGAACACTACTGTGTCCTTCTCATCCCTCTGGACCTCCATCCCCAAAGGCAGAACAGCCTTTGCATCTGGGAAAGGACTGGCCACAATTGGGCAGCAAAGAGCTGCCAGAGCAGAGCCAGAGGAGGCAGGGGTGGTGCCCAGCTCAGGGGGTGCTCAGGCTGGGATCAACCACCGTGGAGACCCCCAAACCCAAGTGCAGGAGCACAGAAACATACAAGGGGCTGGCTCTGGGGAAGGAGCATGCCAGCTGCTGAGACCACAGACATCCTAAGGGACTAGGAGAGACTGTCCTGACAATAAAGAGTCCCAAAGATGACCAGAAGGAAACCACCCTCAGAATGGCACCCAGGGGTGCTGCAGACCCAGGTAACATCTCTGCTGCTTGGAAAACACACCCTTCCCTGAACCATTTGCCAACAGATACCAGCCTGAGCATAATTACACTCTTAAGGGTATTCTGCAGGAGTGAGTGACACTCAATGACAGCTCCCAAAAGTTGCTATGAGCACCTCACAGACAGGAGAAACCTTGAACCATAAAGGGTGGTCAAGGCACTGTGAGTGAAAGTTACTTCCTTAGGACATGCTTGAGATTTACATCAATAATGTTTAAAAATCAAAACTTTGTAAATGAAAACCACAACAAAAACATGTTATATACTTAACCCTCCTGGACTGGACTTTCTAACCTTGGGCTGAGGTCTTATTAGAGACCAGAGACTGGGGACCTGGCATGGCCAGAAGGCCTCCCATGGGGAGATGCAGCACTTTACCTTCCGCTGAGACAGTGACCAACCAGTGAAGCTGGGCAGTCCCTATGGTGTGCTGCTCCTGATGGCTGGAGAAATAAATTTTTATTAAAAAAAAGTAAATTGGAAACATGTTTACATTCTAATCTTTCAGTTTTTAGCAGTAAAGATCCGGGATAAATGCTGCTTGAAACATCCCCTGTCCTCTGTCAGCCCTGGTCTCATGTCAGCATTTAAATATCCACACTGGTAACATGGTAGGAGAAGCAGGGTGGGAGAGAGGACGTGGACCATGTAACCACTTGTGGGAGATGGAACAGACTCAATGGTTATAGGCACAGCCTCCTGTTTGGTCCCTGGGGACCACAGGGACAGAGAGTTAATGAGTGGAGACAGCACAGCCAGCAAGTGAGACCAAGGAGCAAACCCTAGACCCAAGCACTGACTTTCCAATATGTTAACAGTTTTTCTTTTTGCAGTAGAGGGGACTGAACCCAGGCCCTCATGCACACTAGCCAAGCACCCTACCCCTGAACCACAATCCAGTCATTTCTTTTTAAACAGGGTCTGCAAACTGAAATGATCTGCTGGCCAGTTAAATACCCTGGAACAGCGTGAGTGGCCATTTCCCCGACACCTTGGGCCCTTCCCTCCCCTCACCACTGTGCCTCCTCAGCACCTCCCCTCCTCGCCGCCCCGCCCTCCGCCCGTCGCTGTCCCATCCCCCACTCTTCTTACCCCCGTATCGTCACCATTACCATCATCCTTGCTGTCCCGACAGCTACCCCACCACCAGCACCTGTCGATCACCACCGCCATCTCCCTCAAGTTTAGATCATCGCCACCACCGCCAGCACCGTCCTCACCATCCTCCTCCTCACCACTGAGGCAGAGTTCCTGAGTGAAGCCTACTGACTCGGACACTATAGTTTTGTTCTACTTAATGTCTGTAACTAGATAGGTTTATCTGGGAAATTGAGCATGAATTGGGAATTCATCTATTCACATCCAACTCATTAGAAAATATTAACATTGGCAGCCACCATGTGTCGACACACTGTGTAAAGTATATGAAGTCTTCCAAATAGCCCCCTGAGGTGGGCACTATTACTACTATGTTACACAGAGGAAACTAACATTTATGGAGATTAAGCAAACTGCCATAGTTGCAGTCACCTGCTCGGGTCTCAGAAGCCAAGGCCCTTGCTCCTGACACCCCTCCCTTTGCCGGTTACTTGCCTGCCATGTCTTCCCTCCACTGCCTTTACACCTTCAGAGAACAGCCCGCAGCACCAACACAGGCCCCTGCCCTTCCAGCTGCCCACACTCCCAACTCACTGGGTCAATCCCCTTGCCCTGCATGCTTGGCCTCACCCACTCGCCTCCCTGCACTTTGGGCATCTCAGCTCCAGCGGGCACATCAGCCACAAGCATCTACATCCCGAAGCCAGGGCACATTCACCTGGGCCCTCGGCAGGCCTTAAGCTCAGGTTCCCCAGGCACATGACCCCGACTTCACAGTTTCCCACTGCTGAGCCAGGACGGCCTCAGAGGATGCCACCTGTGAGTATGTGGTGCTCAGTAATTACCCATAGCAATATGGCTACTACCTCCCATGCCCATGGAAGTTGGAAGGAGAGAGGAGTGGTCTGGAAACACGTGAATTCATAGCCAATGACCCCCGTTTATTAAGACAGAAACAAAGTAGCTGTGGGATAATGGACACCTTGGTGTAGCTAGCAAGTGTGCTCTGAAAAGATGTCTGAGCATTTTATTTTCAGTTCTGGGGACTGAACCAAGGGCCTTCACACTGAGCTATATCCCCAGCCCACTTTTAGTTTTTATGTGGGGGCAGGGTTTCACTAAGTTGCCCAGGCTGGCTTCAACTTGCAATCCTCCTGCCTTTGGCTCCCAGAGTGCTGGGATTATAAATTCACCACCACACCTGTAGAATACTTTTTAAATGGCCTACATATGGCTGGTGTTTAAGCCACTGTGGATAGAATTACAGTGGACCCTCAAGTTACGACCAGCTTGACATACGAACAACTTGGGTCAATGGAATATTCATCTGCCTCTTGTTATCTGTAGTGTGTACCCAGGTAAACATCCAGATCTCAGCTGTACTGACTTACAACCAACTTGAGTTACAACCAGCCCTCAGGAACCAATCGAGTTCATAAGTCAAGGGTCCATGATACTTCGAAAAGAATGGAAACAGTGAATGCAGATTTTTCACAGACTATTCACATTTTAAAGCAATTACACTTACATTTCTGTCTTCCATTAGAAAAAAGAAAAACATAATCCCTAGGATGAAATCTCTACTAAGTTACACACTGAGCACCTGTGGGTCCAATTTCCTTTTGCGCTGCTTTGGTCTGGTGTCCTCTTTTCACTGACTCCTGCTACAAAACCTCTGCTGGCCCCTCCAGAAACTCCTCTAGTGACAGCAGGATCTCGGGGTGCCCCCTCAGCATCACCTGGTCCTCCTAGTCTTTTCTGCAGAGGCTTCTCTGAGACCCACAGCTTCTGGCCTTACCTGCAATGGCCCGGATTTCCAGAAGCTGTGTGTGTTCTGCAGGAGGGAGCAGACATTCTCCTTTCCTGCAGCAGTTCAGGCCCCGGGTCTTTCTGTTCCTTCCACTCCTCCTGCCCTGTCCACTCCCAGTGCAGCACCTTCCTTCCCAGAGGAGCAGCGTGTTCCTCCTGCGTGTGCACTGTCCATGCCTCCGCAGCCCCAGCAGCCCTGCTGGGTATCAGCTATGCTGGTCCCTGTTCCTGGCTCCCTGGGGCCCCTTCCCCTTCTGCTGGGTTTTCGGAACTCACTCCCTCCATGCAGGTGCAGGAGGCACATGGCCTGGACTGTGAGCAGCATAAGACAACCTCACCCCACCAGTAAACCCCAGGCACGTGCAATGGGTTGCCTTGGGCATCTGCATTTCCTTTACTAGTTTGTGACTAGCAGGTAAAACCCAGAGGCATTGGAAGGCATGGCAGAGAAACCACAGACACTGGTAATGCCATGGGAATTGGGGCACTGCCCCAAAAGGGCCCTCCTAGAAGAGTCTGCAGCCAACTTCAAACAGCCTAAGTGTGCTGAAGATACCAGGGTCAGGGCTGTGCTGCAAGGGGGAAGGCATGCCGGGGGCATGGAGCAGCCTCACCCTGGGCACAGGTTGGTTCTTACTGTGATGTGACTCTGGGGCAGGAAACATACCCAAGAATCATAACTTCCTGTGACTTCCAATGAAACACAGGCCCTGCCCCCTACACACACCTGCCCATATGCACCTGCAGCAAGGCCGCACCCCTTTCAGCACTTGAGAATGAGAAGGTAGGGAGCCTCCTTCTGCAGCAGCTACAGGTGAAATCACTCGTGGTACAGCTAGAAAACTAGCTAAGCATGATTTTACCCTTCAGGCCTTCCCTAGAAAATACCTGCCACCCCTTCTCCCTGAGCACCAATGGCACACAGTGCTGATTACAAAGTGTCCCAGCTGGTAGTGAGTTCACTTCATTTTTCTTCAAGTGCCTTTTTTATTCAGTTCACAAATGAATCCAATTAGCATATCATTGTGACTGATTAAATATGCCTCATGTAAATTTACATGTCAAAATACACACTGTACTTAAACAAGCAGTTCTGGCTGCCAGCATCTGCAAACAGCTTTGCCAGCGCGGGGAGCCCCAAACACACAAGGTGAAATTTATAAGTGCCTGGCTACCTGAAGGAGAGGAAGGGAGCCCTGCTCATGCTGGAGGGACAGGGTGAATATAGACATTTGTCTCTCTTTGTCTGGGACGAAAAGCTATTGACAAGAGAGTCCCATCTGCACAGGAGGCTGCCACGTCCAATTAGCTCATCAGGTGATGAAAATTTGGCCTCTGCTCCAGAAGAGTCCCTGTGCACTGAAATTGAGACTGTTTCAAAGAGATTATATTATCCTAGATGGCAGGATTAAATTAATATGGCAAGGACTTCTACTGGAGGAAATTTTTTTTGTTAAACATGTGCTAATGTTTATTATGCGTAACGTTGTCCATCATAAGTGATCTTCTCCAATGCTCTATTTAATTCTTCATTTCCCAGACCTTCTCTTTAGCAAAGAGCAAAAAATCCCCCATAAAAATTGAATTGGGGAAGTTAAAGAAAAATAGAAAGTCTTAATTGGATTCCTCTAAAAACAGTGACCATGGGCTTCATGGGATATTTGGGAAAATTTTTCAAATGGTGAAATTCTGTTGAGTGTAGGCTAGGCATGCCTCACTCAGACCACTCAGGCTCCTCTCCACCCTGCCATCTCCTCCACAGGACTGTCTAGGTGCAGCACCTTCTCCCGAGGCCAGGCTGGTCAGGCTGAACCTGACACTGGCTTTTGCATCCAGGAAGACCTGGCGCATGGCAAGCACATAGCTGGTGCACCACCTGTGACTCCATGTTCTGCACTTCCACTGGCTTAGTAGTTTTGGGACAGGGCTGTCTTTCCACCTGAGTAATGCCAATGAAAGTGAGTGTTATCAGCTGACCCAGGTCCATTTCCAGGCCGGGGAGCGCTGTGGGTACCTGGGAAAGACATCCAGAGTCAGGCCCTCCCTCCAGGATTTCTGTGTCCAGGTCCCAAGAGGAGCTTCAATGACAACTGAAATCTTAAGAAAAATCTCACAACTTATTGGCACATTTGGGATGAGTAACTGATGGGAAATACCAGCGTGTCAGGAGTGCTTTGGAGAGCCTCCACCCCTGCCTGGCTGACTCTGGACGTGGTGCTGTGGTTGAGGCTCAGCTATCCACTCAGTGTGCAAATGGAATGCAAAGAAGAAAACAGAATAGCCAAGAAAGAGAAAATTTGTTCAGGACTAATGTGACCATCTCATATCAAACATAGGGAGTTCTGAAAAGGAATGAATATTATGACAAAAGGGAAAACCAGATTTTCCTGCTATATTTTATTAAAACACACTTAAAGGGATTAGGCTTGTTTAACGTAAGAGAAAAGTATTTAAATGTAACAGGCATGTTCCAGAGAGCTGCATATAAATGTGCTTCTTTTCATTTAAATAATGCTTAAACCTATTGTGGAAGATTTAGAGAACCCTAGGGAGTGTGGAACCCTATAAGGAGAAATCACTTCCAAACATATTCTGGGAGGCAGTTAGGAGCCAAATCTGGAGTTATGTGCAGGGTTGGGCCTGTGGGGACTCCCTCCAGTGATCTGATGTGTGCTGCGGGCCGGGCCTGCTTCTGAGGCTAAGAAGAAAACTGCTGAGCCCAGCAGCGAACTGAGGAAAAGGACAGCAGGCTTGTGCTGCACCCCTGGCTGTGGCAAGCATTTCCTGTGACACAGGGTTCATCCCAAGAGCCTGGAGCCACGCTCTTTCTCCGCTGAAGTTCTCTCACCAAACCCTGCTGATGGCTCCACCTAGACATCTCCTGACTCTGCCCTGTACCCTGAGCCTGGCAAAACCACAGTCTCCCTGGCTCTTGCCCCTTGCCCTGCTCCAGCCAGCTTTTTGGTCAAAGGATGTTTCTCATGGCCCCAGCTCAAACCCCTGGCCCTTGGATGACAGCTGTCACTGGGCTCCACCTTCCTCTGCCTCCCTATTGCTACTTCCTCTTGGGGCAAAGAGTTAGTTCATTCCTTTGAAAGAGCTCTTGCTCTTCCTGATACAGACCTCGGGCCATGTGAACCCTCCACCTGGAAGGCTAGAGCAATGCTCCCTTGTCATGTTAATCTGAAACTACTGGTCATCTCTGCCAGGGGGTGGTGCTTGCCTTGGACAAGGCTGGACTTCCCTGTGGATGCGCCTCCAGAACACAGCCATCACACCCAATCACAGACACTGGCAGGAGCTGCATCCCATCTGCCCCACACCTGCTTGTTTTCCATGGCACCTCTGGGTTGCTGGATGCTGACGCAGACTCAGGCAATGGTCAAGTGCATCCTCAGGGAGGTATTGGGAACCACATTTAAAAGTTACTTCTGTGTTCATTTTCCAAGAGAACTGAGTTACTGCCATGTGTCCAGGATGGGTCAGGGATTAAAATCCTGTGAGGGGCACAGAGATCTAGGAAGGACACTTCCTGTGCCTAATGTCAGAGGCCACAGCTCAGGTCACACCGCACAACTTGAATTCAGTTGCTGGAGCAGGGCTGGGCCACGTTATGTTTTTTGCTCTTCTGGTTTTCAGAAAGGTTTACTTCCTTCGGTTGAGTTCTTCAAGTTTTAACTCAAGTGATTCTTTTTCAGTGTGCACCATCAGCGGAGAGAAGAATGGGTTTGGCTGGCACCAGATCTTCTGTTAACTCTTTGAGTCAGCACACTTTCCTCCTCCAGGTTCCAGTCATCCTTCATGCTGAGAGGACAGGAGCAGCTGTGAGTCCCCCCACCCCCACCCCCGCCATGCACAAAGCCAGGCCAGCTGGGGTCGCTCTGAGCAGGACCTGTGCTCTGCTCCCCTGCAGCAGCACTCACTGCAGTGCCCTACCTGGTGACACTACTGCCATCATATGTGCCAGACATAGGTGAAACTCAGCCACAGACACAGACAAGCAAACAAGTAAATGGCACAGACAGCACAGCTGCCTGGAGCCCCTCCCTGAAGGCTGCTGCCTCACTGACCTCTTGTCTGTGTTCAGCTCTGGGCTGCAAGTGCAGGGATGTCACATTTCTTTGTCTGCAATTCTAATTTATGACATATGAGAAAGCACCCTGTGTCCCTCTGTCCCCCTCTGGGCAGGTCTTACTCTCTCTTTTCTCTTTAAGCCCTCCCCGCTTCCTTTGCTTTGGGGTTGAAAGGGGAATGGGCACTTCTGTTGGGTTTTCGGGTATGCTCTGTTCATATCTCCTGATACCATTGTACTAGAATCATCAAACTCTGAAAAGTGTGATTAATTTCAGCTTTACATGTAGCATTGCCCCATACAGTCATCCCTTTTTAATGAAAGCACTTGGGTAGGCTATACACCAAACAGTACCCTCCAACATTGTCACAAATCTGAGGAGGCTTAAAAATACTACAGTATGCATGTAAAATAACAGGGTTTCCTGGCTCTACAATAATAAACTCTAGATTTTTTTTCCTGGTTCTGTGTGTTAAGAAAAATAAAACAGATCTCTAATTACTCACTACAGCCTGGTGCAGGTAGGACAAACTTAAAGGCTGCTGAGCAAAGGTGATGCTTGGTGGAGAACGGAGACCCAGACTTTCCCATGGCAAGGGCTGACTTCCTTGGTCACAGGGAAGACCTGCATGTCCCCAGCTGCAGGGACCACATGTCCCTGGCACGAAGACCCTGGCAGGCCCTTGGAACTGTGCTAACTTCTCCACCTCCACTCACACACTGCAAAGACACTAGGATCAAGCCAACTTTGCCAGGGGGAGTCTCCCTATCAGCCCTCATTTCACATTGGCAACCTGACTTGGTACTGAAGGAACTGAGGCCCTAACTATGTAACAAACTGTGAATCTGACTCAGTCTTGGTAGCCAAGCTCTAGCCAATCATCACAGCAGCTCAGCTCCAGCCAATCATAGCCAGGCTCCAGCCATCACTGACAGGCAGAGCCCACTCAAACCACCTTGAGATGGGAGGGACTCCAGTTCTGCTTGTCCCATTTCTCTTTCCCTGCCCACTTTTCTCTGGCTACAAATGTACTCTCCACCTGTGGAGTGGAGCTCTGAATTACTTCTGTCCAGATGGCGGCTCAATTCAAGTGAAATCCAAGTAAGAGCTGCAAAAATAGATTTGTTACAATTTTGTCTTTCAACAATACTCAGAAAAAGTTACCAAAGTAACCATCTCAGGCTGTACAATAAGTAATGGGCCTGCTACAGTTACATGGTTTTAAGCCTATTTCCGTGACTGCCCCATAAAACAACAGCAGAGAGAGGTATGTGTGGGGAGGGGTGCTGCACAGTCAGCGGAATGGATACACACAGGTGATTCTGAGAAGAGTATTTCAACCAGCCTACAGTATGTGTGGGCCTGTGATGCAAGCATTTATTGCTTTTAAGCAGAAATGCACATTTTCTTACTTAATTATTAAACATAGCTTGTGTTGTTTCATGGAATAATTTAATATATTAAAAGATAATAAAGAGGTATTGCTACTTATATGCATTAACTATATGTAGCCTAAGACAATTCCTCTTCACTCAGTTCTGCCTAGGCAAGCAAAGAGATTGGACAGGAGGAAGTTAAATTCTTTGGATCTAGGAATAAAATGATATCTTTATCCCCTTGCTTTCTTCTAATTTGTTTAAATCTCTGCACTAAATTCCCCATTCTTTGAAGAATATTCTTCTTCAAACCCCATATAAGGAAATACTTTATAAGAGATTGTCTTTAAGTAATTGTCTAAAAATAACTAAGTACAATGATCTACCACAGGAAGAATATTGCTTACCTGAAATGCTTGGGTAATGAAGTATTTGATTTCAGTTTTTCAGATTGTAGAATATTTATGTAGATCATCATGTAAATATTATGTAGAATAATGGCCAGGCCTAATCTAAAATCCTAAATCTAAAATATTTCATGTGCTGACACAACTCTCAAAATATTCTAGATTTTGGTGGAGTGTTTTTGATGTAGGGTTTCTAGATTAGGGGTCCTCGATCTATGTAAATAAATCTGAATTGGTTTCCTTTTCTTTGAGAAGACCGAGCTGCAGTCCACAGTCCCTGTTCTGTTTATAGGGGACACCGTGGTAGACTAGAAACATCCCTCCTGTCCCCCACAGGGTTTCCAGGCAGCACTGCTGGACACAGGTCCCAGTCTTTAAGGAGCCTCCTTCTGAGCCCTGATGTCTCAGCCCAAAGTCTCCTTGAGACTGACTCCTGAAGGTCACCATGCACCTCCTGCTGGGATGGATCAAAGCAGAACAAAGGCTGAGCAACCCTCTCTTTGAGCTACATTTCACGCCTCCCCAACCTGCAAATGCCACACATCAGCCCACTTGCACCATCCAGAAACTGGGCTCCTCCCTGGCCCTGCCTTTCTCCACTGTTCCAGCTGGTCTACCATTAGTTGGCTTCTCCTGGCTCCTCAGTTCTCACTGTTCTCTCCCACTGCTGTACCCTTCTTACACAGGGTGGCCCACTTAGTCACTGTGCTCCTCTCATGGCCTGAGAATCTGCCACCTGCATGGCAGCCAACTGTCTAAATAACTCGGAGGATGGTTCTTCAGAGACTTTGTATCCCCATCAGAAAACCAGAGATCTCCCTGAGGGCCTAAGGGTGCTGATGCCTTCCATCCATACAGCACCACCCACTGGTACGCCTCCTGTGTTTCCCTGTGCCCTGAACAAGCTATGCTCCTCCTTGCATGGGGACCACAGAGGCAGATGTCTCCTGTCTTTCTGAACTGGACGAGGCTGAGCCCATTTACTTCTCCGCCCAGTCTTGGCCTAGATGTTGCCTCTCTGGAGAGTCCCCTAGCCTCCTCTATCTTTGCCATCAGCTCATCTGATGCTCTGACACATATGTGACCCTGTCATCAGCTGAGTATGTGTCCACTTCCCTCATGTACTTCTTCCCTTGGAACATCGTCCTTGAGAGGGCAGAGAGAGCATCCACTTGGTTCCCTGGCAGCTTACACAGTGCCCATCCCAAGTCCTATTTGGCAGATGTTTGCTGGATGGCAAGGGGCCTGGGGAGAGGAGAGGTGGTTTTGGGGCTAGGGAGACACAGAACAAGATGGCCAGCCATGTGTTCTGGAGAAGTGAGGAGGTATGGGATGAAAGGACACAGAAATTCTTGTCACTGCTAGTACCATGCTAAGCATTGTGGTTCTCTAATCTACTTAATTTCCCCCCTACATCAGGCTGGCAAGTATCTTGTTCACCTTCCAAGAGGGGAGACCAAGCTCAGAGTACCTGAGCCCCTGCCTGAGGTCATAAAGCAGTGAGTGGCACAGCCAAGTCTGCTCAGCCTCCATTGTTCTCACAATGCAGTGCTTTTGCCTGTGGTTATACCAGACAGGAGGAAAAGAACAGGAGCAAAAGCCTGAAGTCACATGTCCTACAGACAGTCTTTTCTGTGCCAGGCTCAGCTAGAAGCTGAGACCTGCACATTCTCATGTGGTCCACTGCATGTCACACCGGGACCCACCCCAGTACCCTGCACCTGATTGCATCACCAGTAAAACCCTCTTTCCAATGAGGCCACATCCACAGGTACCAGTGGCATGGGGCTAGATGGGTCTCTTTGAGAACATTTTCTACCCACAGAGGTGGTGGTGCTGGCTGTTGTCATGGGGCACTTCCCATATCCCCCACACCGATCACCATCTTTGTCTGGTTATGAAAAAGGAAAGGTTTTGCAAAGTAATGAACAGTATGGAAAAAGACTGTGTGGCCTTGTTAAGAAGAAAGGCCTAGAAAGGAGGGGAGGAAGACATTGTAGGGCCTTGTGTTAGAATAAGAAGCTGCATTTATTAAGTTATTTTCTGGAGAACACTTATATCAAGGCTGAACTCTCAGCCTAGTGTTTATAAACTGCATACCTTTCAAAACATTCTATCAATCTGACATTTCCTTAAGCCAAACTGACCTTCTAGAATATGGAACAAATCAGGGTGGTTTAACTGCACTGACTGAAGAGTGTTCCCATACTGAGACGGGAAGACGGCAGGCATCCTGTCATTCAGTATCACCCACTGGAGTGTGATGGTGGCAGGTAGGCGGCAGCCAGAGATCATTTCCTGCACCACAGCACAAATTAGAGGGATAGAAGCAGCCAAGCACTCTGCTCAGAGAACAAGTGCCCAGCTCCCTCTGCAATTACCAATGTGCACACATGGCCCGGGAAACACTTAGGCCCCAGCCAAGACTGGTGGACATGGGCACAAAGGCAAGGGCAAGACCCCGCCACTTGACAGTGAGCACCCCCTTGACAGTGTACTCTGTGCCCTGCGCCATGTGTCTTACACGCCTGGCCCCAGGCCTGGCTGAGCTCTCTGGTGGATGAGCTGCTGGAGCCCTTCCTCAGCACAGGGCCAGGCCAGCACAGCATAGGATCCCCCTCCCCCAGCTCACCACCCATTCAGAAGAGAGGACTCACACTGCTATATCCCCTGGAACCACCATGTGAGGAGCCAGAGGTGGCACGGTGGTTCCTGAAGCAGTGTGAGTGTTCGACATACTGGTCTGGACCCAGGGGAAGCCCGTGGAGCTAGAGGCTGCTATTTTTAGAGCCACTGGCCTGGAGCTCCAGGAGAGATGGCCATGAGCTGCCTCCTTCCCAGCGCCCTTTCCCTCACACCCTGTCAAGCACCAGGACAGCTGCATTCAGGGTTCATGCCAGGAACCTGAGCCTGAGTTCGGGTGGGAAGCCTGCTCGCCTGTCTCTGTGTCATGATGAAGGAGCATGAACCAGTCAGCCAACTGACACTGGAGGCCTTCCAGCCCATGAGGGAGAAACAGTAGCTGATGATTTAGGATGAAAAAGTGATGCAATCCAACAGGTCAGCTGCCCTGCCTGACTGTACTGGTGGTGCTGTGTGGAGGTGCAGCAGAGCACACACAGCCACCACCCTGGCTGCCAGAGCTCTGAGCACAAAGACCTTGAGCCTTGGCCATGCTGTCATAGGACAAGCACAGCAGCCAGGTTCCTAGACTTTCAGAGACCACCTTGTGGACCCCCAGCAGCCAGTGCAAGGTCTTGAGCCCATGTGAGGACAGGAAATGAGGTTTGGAGAAGACTCCCAACTTGTCCAAAAATGCATGAAACTAAGAGGCTAGGGACCCAAACCCCATCCTGCTGGACTTCGGCACAACATGTGCTGGGACACAGAATGCCATGAGCATGTGTGCAGGGCTGGGCAGTTTTCAGGCATGGTCAGTGACAGGGAGGTGGTGGGAGGTGGACACAGCTTCTGGAAGGGTCACAACAACATTAGTATCCAATTAACTGGGGCCCATTCTGCAGCCTTGGACACACACACAGAGACAGCTGTGTATACATATACACTTTCACACATGCAGATACGCACATAATCAGACAGCTAGGTATACACATACAGCTGGGCAAAGAGATAGCTGGGCATGCACACACTCACACAGCTGGTAGAACCTTTGGGATGGGCTGGGTGGAACAAAACCTGTCCCCACCTGCTCCTGCCCACTGGCATGTCCTGAGGGAGAGCCACGGGGAGTTTGTGCGGATTCTCAGCAGGGCTGGCTCTGGCTCACTGTGGAGGACACTGGCCACACACAGCGGTGGTGAGTGGCTTGCTGTGTTCCGCTGGGCCCCACTGCCCGTGTCCACCAGTGAGTGGATCTCTGTATGCTGTTTGTGGTCTGAGAGGCTCCAGCCTACTGCTAAGCACAGACCCTGCTCCCTTCCCCTGCACCCCATGAAGGAGGGAGACACTGGATGAGCCTTCCACACCTCAGCAGAAAGCAGACAGCTCCACAGGCAAGAGGCTGTGCCTCACTGGACTCAAGTGATCTGGAAATCACCACACACTCTCATCTCCCTCATGAAGGCCAAGGTCACAGCATCATGGTATCACCAGACCGAGGTCTATGGAAACCAGCAGAGCAGAGCTCAAAGGACAGGTTGATTGAAAAATAAAGCCACAGACAGGGTGCTGACTACAGGTGATGGGAGTCCCCCAGAAAATGTCCCATGAGTCAAATTGGGACCTCAGAATTCTGCTCTTATAATAAGTAGATGAGCTGAGCCACTTGGTGCGGTGATGCCCAAGCTCTTCTCTAACTCAGCTTGGAACAGTAAGATCAAAAATCCAAAAGGGCTAGGCCACCATTCCACTGCTCCCAGCCCAGAGGAAGGGACTTTCTGGCCACCGTTCCACTGCTCCCAGACCAGAGGAAGGGGCTTTCAGGCCACCATTCCACCACTCCCAGCCCAACAGTAGGGGCTTCTGGGCCACCGATCCACCACTCCCAGTGCAGAGGAGGTGAGCCATGCAGGCGCCAACAGCACCGCCCCCCCCCCATAGAAATGAGAAGGCACATAAACAAGTTTCAAAACAAGACTTCCAGATCAACTATAGCAACCCCAAAGGGAAAAGAGATGGAACACTCTGATACTCAACCACCTGGACTCCCTGAACTGGCAACAAAGGAGGATCTGGAAAAAATGAAATCAGAAATAATTTCTCAGATAACAGCAGAGATTGTGCTCATAGTGCAAGATA
>NW_004624800.1:756440-796237 GCF_000247695.1 Heterocephalus glaber | reverse complement strand
AAGGGTGAAAAATAAGAACCAAGAGAGATTATGTAAAGGTGCAAATTTCCAATGATGAATGTCATTATATTGTATACCTAAAGTGTACCAATGATTAGAATGAATAATCGATAATGTAAAATAGGAAGAAAAGGTCCCAAGGGGTAGGGGTAGTGGGAGGGGCAGGGGAAAGGAAAGAAGGGAAAGGAAAAAATGCTGAGAAATGGAAAAAATGGGAATAAAGTCTTTGTAAATAGGGAAGGGTGGAGGGCGTGAAGGGAGGGCTAGGAATGGGGGCGGGGGAAAGAAAAAGCAAAGTGATCATTTGGCTCATGAAAGAGATTTCTTTAAAATGGCTGTAAGGTGAATGAAGGGGAAGGCACATAAAAGACATTTTCTAGTGAAGTATCCCACCCTGGCTTTCTGACTCTAAGTCAAGATGGGCTCAGTCATGGGCTCTGTGCCCTTTGGCACGAGGTGATGTTTCCATTTTCCTTCCTGGGGAATCACATGGTACCTTCTTTTTCTCAGTAAATATTTGCTGTGAGCAGTGGAGGCCTTGGCCTTGGAGCAGTGCTGGCAGACCCCATTTCTAGGGCACTGCCACTCCACCCTGCCCAGCTTCTTCCTGATTTTCCAGGGTGGGTGAGTCCATGGCTAATGTGCCCCTCACTTCAGCCCTTCTTCACATGGAGCCCACCATTCCAGCTCCAGGGATGACTTTAAACCTGACCTCTGCCCCATGAGGTACCAGGGCAGGGCTAGGGCTGCCTGCATGTCGTCACATTGCCTAGGATAAGCTCTCCACTGGGAACTGCTGCCCATGGCCTGCTCTTCACTGTGGAGACTCTGGGTGCTCTAAAGGACACCAGCCCCAGTACATGTCATGAGCCACCTCCAGAGTGCCACAGAGAATCCCAGAACACACAGCCGAGTATGAGGAGGCAGCCCCTACAGAAAGATGCCCAACTGGTGATCATGTCTCCCTGAGCTGTCCCAGCTCTGGCCTGCTGTGCTCCTGGCCTGCCCTGGCTTGGACCTCACCTCCTAGGGAACCTGGCCACACTGGACAGATACCAAGGCAGGTGCCTGTGTCTGCACTGTGGGATAGCACAAAAGTACTGACCACTGGGACATGAGTGCATCCCCACAACATGGCAGGACTCTGTGGTAAGGGATGCTGGTCGGTCACCAAGGTGTTAAGCAGGAAATAAAAATCTTAGCAAAGTTTCAATCATTTTTCCCTCGACATCAGAAAATCCTTCAAACATTACAGTGAGAATAAGAGCAGTTGTGGATTACAGCCTTAAATCAGAGTTGAGGAGAAAACTGGATGTTCTGTTTGGTCTGCCTGAACCGTTTCTGCTGGCCCCAGTGGTGGGTGGTCCACAGTTGCTCTGGTATGGACAGAACAGCCAAAGGTGGTGTGTGGTGCACCCAGGGTGGGTGCCACTGGGTGACACAGTAGCTTTTCAATGAAGACTCTTTCTGCACTTAGGGAATCTCATGAAAGGGGAAAGCTGATTTCAAACACCTCACATTTTCCTGTTTTCCACATGTTCTCACCATCAAGCACTTATTGAGCTCCTGCTGTGGACAGGCACAGGATGTATGATAGGTGTATCAGTCCTTCCTACCACTACAGGGGGAGGCCTGCAAGAACAGAGCATGCCTGCCACAGTGTCCCCACTTCCATCACCAGAGCAGTCACAGTTAAGCAGGTCAATGGGCCTGGGCAACTGTCTAGATTCTAAAGCTCAACCCAAACACTGCAGGCAACACAGGTGTCCATGTGTGCTTCTTTCTACACAACCACAATAGAAGTCTGTACAACAGTGGCCTTGCAAACCAGGGGTATTGGTGGGAGGTGTGTGAAGGGGGAGAGTCTATCTGTACATTTTATACATGGGAGAAACTGTGTAATTGCTCTCACTAAAGACTGCATTCTGAATTTGCTATCTCGTGCTTTGCAATTGTAATAAGACAAGGTGTTGGTAGAGTACAAACTGTCTTCAGACCTGAAGGAATACGTGAACACCACCTTAATCAGTGCCAACAGCCAGCACAGACCAGAACTGTCCTTCTGAGCTGCTTGCAGATGGTGTGCTAACTCTGGTGCCAGCATGTCTTCAAGTGACCTTCAAGTGACCATCCAAGGCTGTGCAAAGCCCCAGCCACAAGCCTCTTGTTAGCACAGGCTTCCTGGTGTACAGGCACAGGAAGAACACTGAGAGGGCCCCACTGCCTGGTCTGGGCTACCTCAGTATATGAGGCATGGACCCCACTCCTCCACCCTCACCCACAGCACACGGCTCCTCTCCTCACCCCTGAGACACCACCACCACTACAAACATAGTCTTCCCTGTGATTTGGCACAGTATCTTTTTGGTTCTACGCACCCTGGGCAGTGCTGGGGCAAAGCCAACTGAAGTCTTTGGCAAGCAATGACACTGACAATTTGTTAGTCCTTTAGCATTAACTTGTACTCTCAGGTCAATTCTTCTCCTTCACTTGATCCCAAAGTAACCTCATGGAGTATTGCTACTCATCCTGTCCGACAAAGAAGGCACAGTTGAAAGTTGGAAGTGGAAAGGTGCACATGAGTTGTCAAAGTCACATGGCAAGAGGTAGCAGTGGGCTTTGAACTGAGGTACTAAACTTCAAATCCTTGCTCATCCACACTTCTGTATTTCCAACCTTGCTGCTGTGAAATATCAGGGAAGACACCAGCCGGGCTGGAAGAACTGGAGCTTGGCTTCTTGGTCTCCTGATCTGTGAGGCTGGTGAAGGGCTCCAGTGCGTGGGTGTGACACATGGTATTCTCTGGGCAGACACCCAGAGGTGGCTGTCCTGAGCTGGGGAGGAAGCCTGGGATCCCAGGTCCCTCTCTGCCCATACAGAGGGATTCTACATCACTATAAGCATGGGAGTGTGCTAAGAACTTGCATCCCGGGGCTCTGACTCAGGCACAGCTAGGGAAGCCAGGCACAGGCTCAGGCAGTGGGACCAATGTCCAGAGGCCTCGCGCAGGTGAAAGCACAGACTCCATTGTGTGGAGATGGGAGTAGGAGCCAGGCCTGAGCGATGTAGTGCCTGGTGCTTTGTTCCTCCCGAGCCTGACCTCTCCTGACACGGGTCACAGTCGAGCAGGTGGCCTGAAGATGATGAAGGAACCAGTCCATAGCATTCACTCATGTTCAGACCGTAACCTGATGAACACTGGCTTTTGTGACTTCTGAGTACAGAGCTATGGCCACCTGGGTCTCTGCCAGCTGGGCCATGCGATAGATTCTGGATGTCAACAGTGCTGACCTCCATGACAGCCACAGTTCTCACAGTGCCAAGTTATGGCCTGGCTGTGTGGCAAGAAGCGATGGGTGTCACTGCCTCCTGTGCTGACAGCCCGTGCACAGCCACACTTTGTCCTCACAGGGGTGCTCGTGTCTGCCAGGGGCTGTCAGCCATCACAGGATAGGAGCCACCTTGGCTGTGACACAGGCCTCCTGCAGGGTCCTGCACGGCAGTGAAGGGGTCAGGCTGCAAGACCAGGGCTGCTCTGATGGGGAAGGCAGAAGAGGTAATGATCCTGTGAACCAAGGAGCTCCCTCCGACTGAGGAGCAGGGTTCTGCTGAGTGGGGACAGTGTCCCTCTGACTGAGCTAAAGAGACCACAGACTGCAGGGAGTCCCCCAGATGAAAGAGCAGAGTCCCCCTGATTGGGGCTGGGGTTCCCCTGACTGGCACCCCTTGAGTACCTCCTGTACTGACTCCATGCTATCCCACCCTCATCCAGCCTGGGATCTCTCCAGTGCCCACATGGCAGCCAGTTTGGTCCCTGCACACCCAGGCCTGCCACTCTAGTCACACCCTTAGAGCTCCTCTCACAGGGAGACGAGACCCTCCCCAGCCTGGAGGACCTGCCCCTCCATGTCCCCCCACTTTGTGCCAGGGGTAGAGTCGGCAGCCTGGCCTCTCCCTTGCACCTAGGTCTCCTCATCCACCCCTCGTGAGTTTGCCCTACTGTGGCCTCCCAGAGGCCATGTCTGGCTCCCGCCCCAGCTCCATAGCCCTCCTGATTTCCTCCCCAGCATTTGGCACACAGAGTCAAACACACAAAGGAAACACACCACACGCTGCAAACCCAGCTTCTGGAGGCCAGGAGGGGAGTGTCTGCAGAAAGGGCCTGGCTTCGGACATGTGGGAGATGCAAGGCGGCTCCTGGCAGCAATTCACGAAGGCCAAGGGTTATCAAGTGGGATCTCCTTGGAGGAGGAGGGGAGCGAACACAAACACCTGCTTCTAAAAGATGATTGGCTATGTTTTCTTTGAAGAGAAATGCAAAAATTGATGAGAAATTTGCTGTTTTAAGAATCACCTCCAAAGAGGGCCGGGATTTAGCTCAGTGGTTCCGCCGCCTGCCTTGCAAGTGCAAGGACCCGAGTTCGCTCCCCGGTACCAAAAAAAGAATAACCCCCAAAGAAACAAGAGAAAGAAAGGGATCTTTCTGTCCTGGCCTGTGTGACTGAGTGACGTGGGCCACAGGACCAAATATACAGCTGGCTACACCTGTGTGCCCCACGTCGGCTCCTCAGACAGATCGCGTCTCCTGTGTGACCCTCTCATCTTACTACGAACTGGTTCCTTATGTTCACACCCAAGCTCAGAGACCAGGCAGAATTCCCAGGAAAGGATCACGTAGGACAAGGAAGAGCTCACACGGTGAAAGCTAGCTGCCCTGGCCATTCAGCATAAACCCCACATGGTGCTTGATGGGGACTGATGTGGCATCAGCTGTGTGCCTGTCATTAAGTTTCCTATCATTCTGTGTAAGCTTACAAAGTAAATGCCCTTTAAATTCTGTTGCCAGGATTATCTCTCCCTTCATTAATAACAAAAGATGTCCAAGTTTGTATCATCCAGTACCAAATACCAACCACAGCCTTTGGTCTTTCGGGCAGCCCGTGACATTCCCTGTCATATCAGCAAAAGCCTCATCAGGCTCAGGGTGCTGATGGTCCAGGCAGCAGGACCACCGCTGTCTTTCCAAAGCACACAGCTTGCCATGACACTAGCAAGAGTCAATGCAATCTTTTAAACCTAGATCCCACAAGAAATTCTTTTTGGGTTTAAACTCCTTTCTTCTCACTTCCCACATAGGGTTGCCATTTGGTGAGGTGTTGCCACACTCCGTGACACCAATGTCCTCTAGCAGACATGGACTAGGTACCCAGTACCCTTGACATTTCTGCTGCCAGACTCTAAGATTCGTATGCTCTCATGCTTATGTTGTATAATCTTTTCCCTGTACAGCATCCACTACACTTGTAATACTATAACATTACTTGAAATATGAAAGGAGCGAGTGTTTTTATAAATTATGCACGGATGTTAACAACTTTGTACATGTACAACAAGCAGGAAACATTGTGGCTTGCATAGCTACAGCAGTTAATATAAATGCACTAGAGTAAGTTAGGAAATCGAGCATTCAGAGAGTTGTTGATATGAGACTCAAACATCCATTTGATAGGTAATTTCTCCCTTGGTACAACACATTAGTGCATGACATGAACACATTTGAAACGACCCAGAAACTAGATTTCAAATAATCAAACTCATTTTCCCTTGAAAGCAATAAAATAAATGAAAGGACATTGTCTGTGAGTATATTGTCATGATTAAAAAAAGATAAAAAGACTATATTGCATTCCATTTTATTCCACTCACAGCCTCCTTAAGTTCCAGCAAATCCAATTTTAGGTGAATTACTTCCCAGTCCTGGGGTGAACTGTCAAGCGTGGAATAGCCAAGGGTGTGTTCCTGCATACAAACCTGACAACGAACCGCTTCTGATGAGGACAGTGCATGAGTGCACCCCAAGGCTGTTGAGGACAGAGGGGCCCCAGCTATCACAGTCCAGTCCCCCTCTTCAGGTGGCAACACGTTCAAAACGACAGCTCTGGGCTCCCTCTTCCCAGGCCCACAGGAGGCTGCTCTGCTGTGTGAGGACACTTTGCCCTGCCATGTCATGTCCCAGCTCCAAATGGCTTCTGACGAAGCATGGTGACAGTGAGGCTGGGGATCCAGTTCTCTACAAAGTCCATGTCCCTCAGACCTCTGGATTTAGCACAACTTTGAAAAGGATCTTTTTCTAATCAACACCTCTCAGTGGTCCAATCACTACCTTCAGGAAGTAAGTTTGTCTAAGAGCATAAAGACTCCTATGAGCAAACCCAATAGCAACCACGGCAGAGGAGCTGACAATTTGCCCCCTGTGGGGTGGCAGCTCCTGCATGCTGTGTTGTCCACCACTGATGAAGAAGCTGCATCAACAGGACGCCCTTGCATTGAGGCCTCAGATGTGTACAGAAACTGAAGATCAACTCTCTGAATCAGTGGGAACATTGTCCTGCACTTGCCATTGAAAAAACAAAATACTTAAATTTCAATAAACAATAACTCCCATATTTCACTCCCATATTTAGGGATGACTGAAGCAGAATTGTGTTCTGCCCTACCTGGACAGCACCCTTAGCCTGGCCTCTCATAAATGACCACAGAGCATGAGGTGTCCTTCCTGCCAAGTCACCCCAGAACACCAGAGCTAAGGCTCTTTCAATTGGCCTTCTTAGACTGTACAGCACACTCTATACGATTGCTCCATCCCCAAGAAAATGTGTTTCGGAAATTCAAAAAGTATGTCCTCTACCCCTTCTTGCTCTTCAAGGCATTAGTGAGTGGCGATTTGTGATCTTCTACTCCATGACAACACTGATCACATGGCCAAGGCCACTCCTGCTCCATCAGGGCCCAGGTCTGAGAAACACAGGAGCTTGGGATCTGTCAGGAAACCACCATGTTCACTCAGACAATGCCTGTGCTCGGCCCTAAAGCCTCAAACCAAGTCACACAGCTCTGTTCACACTGGGCCCTGTGCACACCAACTCTTGTGTCTCCAAGCCTCTCAGATGTAATGCTGAGGTTTCCTCTCCTGTCAGAAGGTTGACAGGTTGTGTGTGACAGAAACCCAAACAGCGTGGCCCAGGTGTCACTTTCTCTGATGGCCACGTCTCTGCCTAGACTGTGTGGGGCACACACACATGTGGAAACAGCCTTACCTGTGGCCCTTGCGACGTCTGCAGTTGTCACATTTCGGACATTGGCACCCACTTTGAAGGTCACTGCCGGCCCCAGGACACTGGAAGAGACCATTCAGGAAGAGGTCATTACCAAGTCACCACAGGGGTGGTCTGAAAGCTCCCCAGCAAACCCCAACGAGTGGAAGCGTGTCTGAGGCACTGTGCTGCAGGCGTGATCTCCTCCTCAACCCTGGGCTGTTTGGCTTTGAAGTGTGACTCGGTTTCCACCTCCAATTCTATTAGTGGCTTTGCCATGGGCTACCCTCTTATAAAAATGTTCAAATCCATGCTAGGACCCAATACTCCCCCCGAGGGAACAGGAAACACTGCATGGACCCAGGCCTTGTCCTGAGCTCCCAAGGGGGCACCAAGAGTTAGGGCAGGAAAGAGGGAGACAAGGTGTTCAAACTGCTCGTGACAGGAGACTTTTTAAAAACCACCACTGTTCCATATAAAAGTGCCCGGCGGGGAATAGCTTGACAGGAATTATCTAAGTGTCAGTTGCTTTGTAAACACCACGTTCAACATGATTTTGAGAAATGACATCATCTGAAGACTTCTGTGTCTGAAGGACTGGATGCCAGGTGAATACCAGCTGTGTACAGATGGGGAGACCAATGTGATCTTGAAAGCTGGGACTTCCTCCACCTCCACAGTGACCGTCTTCAGAATGCCCCTGACTCCTGTTAACCCACCTGAGGACGAGAGGTGGGGAAGGAGCCAGCCAGTATGCAGAGGCAAGAGAGGAAGTCCTGACTGCCTAAAGCTCCTACAGTATCCCTGGGGGCTCACAGAGCCCCGGGCTCCTCTGTGCCCCACCCCAGCTCCCACTGAAGTGTAGAAACCCAGCTAAAACCCTTCCCACCCACCTGCTCCCTGCCAGACTGCATCTCTTAGGCATTGCAGAGTTTGTGGGCTCCACTGCGCTCTCTGCCTGTGAGCCTTGGTGTCCCCTCCAGTCCCTCTCTGGAGTTCATCCTGCTCAGGCACAAGCCTCTGCCAGAAGGAATCTCGCCACTGCCAGGCCATGACTATTCTCTGTCGCTGTAGGAGCCTCCCCATAGAAGTCCAGCATCACTCGGGCTCAAGATCCACCCTGGACCCCTACTGTAAGGATTGGCAGGTGCTACCCACTGGGCACTTAGGCCAGATACATCCAGGGGGTCCGACGCCTGGAAATGCCAGTGTACCCATCGACCTTCCCCTTCCAAAAGCTGCATTCCAGCCAAGCTGTGCCACCATGTAGCAGAGCCAAGTTGCTTCTGTGTCTGGCTCTCCTGCCTGTCAGACCAGGCATCCCCCTGGGCCCCTGTGCAGCACAGGGCTACAGAAGCTGTCTTAGGACCTCACCTAGTCCTCCCATTGGGAAGGAGGTCAACAGGCTTGCATGGTCTCAGAGGCCGGCTCCACTCCAGGAAGGAGGCCATCCATCCCAGCGTGGCCTCGCCCTTCACATCACCACCCCAGTGCCTGATTGCTTTTGCTCCCTCCCCCTGCATTCCACATCTAGACCCACTGTTGGTTCTGAACATGAGGTAGCTCTGGCGTGATGCCCACATTCACCTCTGCTCAATCCTGGTGCAACTGTCACAGCCCAGAGCTCCAGAGATTCAGCACCATGTCACAGAGCTGGCCTGGAGCTCAGAGCCTGGTGGGTTTCTACACCTGGCCATCCTGAGGACCAGGGACCAGAATCCTCTCATTTCCTCAGGCCTCTGTGGGAGGCAGTGGGCAGGGAGCACCAAATTACTTTCAGAAGGTTGACATGTTGTGTGTGGCAGGGAGCCTCTGAGCATCCCATGGGGCCAGGAGAGAAGCTGGAGCCCAGTTCTGCAGAGGTGGTGGTCACATTCCGGGCACTGATATTAAGGATACCAGGAACAAGTGATTGAGGCATCTTCAGAATGTGTCTCCTGCAGCCAGAGATGCTCTGGAGAGAAGGTGAGGTGGACAGCAGGTGCTGTGCCTCCTGCCTGGCCCTCCTGCAGTGCCAGGCTGCAGGCATTTGTCAGCAGTGATCATTATGGGTAGACAGCCACAAAGGATCCACTTTTAACCTGGGACTGGGGAAAGTAACTCTTCCTAAGGGACATCGTCGGCCATTGTGTCTCAGTCAGTGGACACTGAGTGGTGGTCTGGACTGGACCCTGGGAGCCTCCTAGGTCCTCTGCATCATCATGGCCAGGGGACACAGAGACATATGCACCATCAGTGCCGGAAGCTCTGCCAGCTCAGAAATGCCACTCGGGGGGCCCACTGGGGAGCACATGGCCCCAGATCTCACAGGAGTCTTGGCATCTTCCTGATAACTTTCTGAAGAAGGAGAGGGGCAAGCTGGGCTCCATCATTACCCTGGCACTGGGACAGACAGTGCCTCCCAGGCAGTGGCTCTCCCAATCTGCAGGGTTCAGGGTGTCAGGTGAGGGCAACCGTCTTCAGGGGAGAAAGGACCAGCAGGGCAGAAAGGCCTGATGACTGAAGGACACCTGGGGGGCCAGGAAGGTGAGGTCCACCTGGGGACATTGCCAGTCATGCTGTGAGCTGCTGCATAGCACCGGCCTCCCAGGCCCCTCCTGTGGAGTCTCCACCCAGGCCTCACTGTCCAGGCTGATCCAAAGCATGCCACTGGTTTCAGTCTTCTCAAGGGAGCAACTTATTTCTACCTGACTATGCAGAAGCTTCCATGTCCACAGCATGGGCTCCTGTGTCCCCATGGGAGCTGCTGTGGACGCAGCACAGATCCTGTGCCTTTGGAGGGATGAACATGCGCCTCAGTCTCAACACCTCCAAGACTGCACGGTGCCCAGCACTCAACCTTAGCACTGTCTCATCAACTAGCCAATACCTTGTCCTGTGTGGGTTTCCACTCTAGGACACCTAATTTAATGCACTTTGTTGAGTAGCTGACGCTGAACTCACAGGCCTCAGCCTGCAGCCCCACTGGCAGGATGCTCCTGTGATGTCCGAATACCCTCTGCAGCAGCCCAGGGTCCAGCATGCAGAAGCACTGGGCAGCACAAAAGCATGAACAGCGTGGCACCAAACCAACCACGGAAGCCACCCTTGCTCACAGTGTGAGTCGGAACAGGGAAGCAGTGTCCCAGGCTGGGAGCATGTGTGTTGGCAGCCCACGGCTTTTTGGTGCTCTGCATATGTCCAGGAATGGCCATGAGAGCGTCATAAGAATTGACACAAATTTCCAGATAAAAACCACAAATGATGAGCACGGATGATTTCCTGCCATCTGTGATGACAGTTCCCTGTACGTCACTGATTTGGCTATTTTTTTCACGTTACAAGTTAATATTGTAGAAAACAAGGGTGTTGGCATCTAAAAGCCTTACGTGACTGTTCCTTGCTAGTGATTTTGTCTCACCATATTCTTTAACCGCACAAACAGGGCTGAGAAGGCCCATCTTGGAGGGCATCTGGGTGACTGATGGGCACTGGCACACTTTAGGGTGGTGATGGTGAACCTTTTAGAGCTTTTAATGATACAAAAAGACCGCTGCAGCATGCGTGCCTCAGGTCTGCCACCACTATTCTAGGGTTTCACTCTAACCAGGGAGTTCTTGCTGTACCCCAACAGTCCAGGCAGCTGGTGGCCTAGAAACTCTGGCACCCACTCTCTGGATGGAGGATGCTGCATAGCGCATGGAGCTCTGCACACTGCAACTCTTTTAATGGCCTGGCTGATACGAGCGGCAAGATCATTCTGCTCTCCCCTGGCCCTGTGACTCTGGGATATAGGTCCTAGTCCCTGTGGGGCCGACTTCCAAAGGCTCCTGGGGAGGTCAAGTCAGTGTGTGGCATATCCTCCGGGGCAGTATTCTTGGTGGGGAGCACACAAGCATTTTTGAGTCGTGGTCCCTGAAGGTCCACTGAGTTACTGGCTGTCACATTCAGTTGTGAGAAGTGACTGCTGCTGATATGGAAGCAATGAAGGAGGAACATAAACCTGGGCTCATGTCCTCCATGCCCCGGGAAAGAAGACATTTTCAAACATCCCAGTGGTGTGCAGAACTTGCAGCGCACTTTTTACATGGCTCCTATGATAAACAAAGCTCCCCATGACCACGAGATTCAGTTCCCTCCAGACTGGACACAGCAGAAAAAGCTACATCCTCGAGAATTTGCAGAATTCTTCATTTAAAACTACCTTTAGCCAATTTAAGCAAATCATACTTGTCCACATAGATAAGCAATTGCTCCATAGCCGCAATCCCAGCTATAATTATTTCCATGCTAAATGCAGGTCTAGTCGCTCTGAGCTCTTCATCATCCAGTGGTTCTACTCAACACATTACCACGTTGATAATAATTCACTCTCTTTTTATGGTCATGGGCCATGCTAACAAAGAACAGAAATAATTTCTAAGATTTCAACACTAATATATTTTCCAGAAACTTTGCCTGCTATCAGTTAAGGCAATGCAAAACAAACAAGCCAGCCCAATGCTGATGAGTGTCAGGCACATGAACTCTGCTTAACTGAGGGCTTAGAAACCAATCTTGCCCACTTTCTCATTAAAATAATTTAAAATGCATACAGTGTCCTGCCATCGTAACATCAACACATGACCTATGAGTCTTCTCAAAGGCCACATGTTCCAGGTCATCTCTGACTGTGACACCACAGTCTGACACCCTGGCCACCCAGAACTCGGTGCATGCTCTGACTGCAGGTCCATGAAGTGTGCGGTAGACTAGCAGACCTTGGAGACAGCTTCTTCTTGTTTAAAACCATTTATAAAACACAGAACCTCCTAGAGCCCAGTCCAGTGAAGCTCTCTCTCAGTGTGGTTAGTCTAGGAGTTGTTACTTTCATGTAATGATGGGTTATATACACACAGGACTACTGGTAGCAAGTCTACCCTTTTTTTTGCAGAACTGGGGATTGAACCCAGGGCCTTCACACTGAACTACATCCCCCAGCCCTTTATTTATTTAATCTTGAGATAGGATCTCACTACATTTCTAAGTTGCCAGGCTGGCCTCAAACTTGTGATCCTTCTGCCTTGGCCTCCCAGAGTGCTAGGATTACAGGCCTGTACCACCATACCTGGCTCAAGTCTACCTTTAAGGTCTACAATGAAGATAACACAAATGATGATAGTTGCCCTTGTAAACCCTACTTTGTAGTCAGTTTAAATAAGACAAGACTTGGGTCCTAAAATTCTCTTTAATTTTGCAGATAAAAAGAAGATAGCAAGGATATATTTGGCAACAATGGATAATTTTAAGGTGAATCGTTTAATGTTGATACTTTACAACTAACATAAATGTAAATGCTGTTCTTATCAATGAATGAACTTTTTTTTTTCTTAAATTCTTTTATTGGTACATTGTAGGTATACAACACAATTACATTTCTCATTGGGAATTGTACCTTTACATGATGCATCTTGGTTCTTATTTTTTCCCCATTCCTAGCCCTCCCTTCACGCCCTCCACCCTTCCCTATTTACAAAGACTTTATTTCCATTTTTTCCATTTCTCAGCATTTTTCCTTTCCCTTCTTTCCTTTCCCCGCCCCTCCCACTACCCCTACCTCTTTGGACCTTTTCTTCCTATTTTGCATTATTGCATTATCGATTATTCAATGAATGAACTTTCTTGAATGCTGTTTAGAGATAAGATGAACTTCTGATAGGCTATTTTCATTAAAACTTGTTTGCTAGCTTACTCCTTTTTGGCCTGGTAGACTGACCTGTTGTCTGTTTGATACCTGAATTTTAGGTGCAGTTCACAACACATGTGGGTGGGTGGATGGATGGATGGATGGATGATGAATGACAGACAGATGGATGGGTGGATGGAGGATGCTGGATTGATGGCCAAGAACCACTTTGTGGGTGGGCTCTTCCCGCAGTCCCTGTAGCGTGACCCTGGCTTGTTCCTATGGACCATAGCTTCCTCCCAGTCTTGCTCAGCCCCTCTCCTCCTCCATGGAGGTGACCCCGGTTTGGGAGTGGGTGAGTCTAAGGTGCTCATGGGAGCCAACAGGAAATGAGGGCTCCCACAGATTACCTTTGTGTGCCCCATTCTGTCCAGGTCACGGACCAGAGGACAGGCCCCGGCCATGACATCTAAAATTTCTTGCAGATGGCAAAATAATGCAGACACACACTCCTAAAGCATACTTTCCATGATCATAATTTCTGCAGTTAGATATTCCTGCCTCCCAATATTAGGCAATAATGTTTCAAAAGATCCAGTGTGAGAGCTTATAAGGGAGGAGGGACTGAGAGAATCAATTCCTATTTGAATGTGCAAGGAAACAAAGACTCACTAAGTTATTGATTACAAGGTAATTTAATGTAACCCAAGCTTTAACCAAAAGCACAGTGATGGATGATGCTCTCCTTTCCTGGGGCTGAGCAGCTGCATCACTGGCAGACTGCATCTCCTCTAAAGTCATGCCGTGATCTGTATGATCTGGGGCTTCCTTCTTTGATTAATCGACGCCCTGTCTTGCAAGTGAGGCTTTGCTCTGAGCCTCAAATTACTGTATTGAGTGGGGCTGGCCCAGTTCCTGCCCCAAGAAGCCTATAGTTTGCTGGAAAAAATAAAGTCTTAGCTCTCATGGGTCAAACATCATCACCCGAAACCACAGTCTCCCAGGGAACCCCTAATTCCTGGACCAGTTCTACACAATGCTTCAGGCTGGGCCTAGGGAAGAGCCGAAGTCCTAGAAAAAAGAGCTTACTAGGATGCTTAAGTCCAGATCTACTCATGTTAGTTTTTCCTAACAGTGATAGGAATGATGCACCATTGCACAACCCACCACATGCTGTGTGTCTCCATACCAGGTGCAGCCCGAAGCTCTGAGCAGGGCACCCCCCTGGGGATCTGCCAACCTGCATCAGCCATCTGTGGGGCCCTTATGGAGATTGATGAGGGTTTAGAGAGGGTGACAGCAAAGCGTGTTCCTGTGAGGGAGCTCCTGAGAGGGGCCGAGACCCAGGCCACACCCAGACTCCCTACTATGCAGAAGGGAAACTGAGACTTAGGAAGGTAAGCGACTGACTCCCTCCAAGTTGTCTGAGACTACAAAATGGGCTCAACCAGCATGTAACAGGCTAGCATTGTTAACCAAAGCGCGGGCCTGGGTCAGTGAGCCGCAACCACCTCTCTGTCAGAGAGCAACAGCTACCTCTCTGGAATTGTTTGCAAACACACAGCGGCTCTCCTGACATCTCACCATGATCCTTATTTCAAGGACAGCGTGTACCTGTGTCTGGCAGTAGACCACCTCCTTGTAGCTGTCTAAAGCACCCGACAGGGTGCTGAGGATGGAGCCTGCACTTTGCTCCGGGAAGAAGGCTCTGGACACCAGGCCCGTCCTCCTCTCTTCTCAGTGCCCTCCCTTCCCTGCTTCCCGTGTGCCAGGGCAGTGAACTGACAGCAGCAGGACTGTGAGTGGCTGCGAATGCCCCTCATTCGGCCTAGTGACCCTCAGGTCCTGGTAAACCACACTACATTCATGACTTAGCACTGGCTGCACCTGTGCACCTGTGCTTAGGCTCTGCTCAGTGAGGGCGCTGCGTTTCTGGTTGCCTCTGAGGCCCCAGTGATGATAAAGCCCTGGTTAACTTGTTCTGTGTGAGGGGTGGGGCAGGAAGCAGGGCTCAGGGCTGGCGCAGGCATCTCCCCAGCTCTGTGCACGCAGGAGCCTGGAGCATAAGTGCCAGGGTGGAGGATTCCCAGTGCTGCATCCTCGGAGCTGTCTTGAAGAATAAGAGCCCAGTAAATCACACAGAGGAGAAATGCAACTGTTTCTGGCAAACGAGAGCCATGAAGATTGATCATGGAATTAAGCTGTCCTCCCGTGACATGCCGGGTGACCTAGGAGCGGAGCTCGTCTGAGGAGAATTGACGCCTGGCACCTCCCTGTGGCTCCAGGGTCTGGGCAACATCTTTCATTGGCACTGCTCACCCTGGTGCTCCCCACCTGACCGCATACCATGGGAGGCAGCCCTGCATCCATCAGCCCACCCGGGACAGCACGGTTAGATTGTAAAATCATAACTGTGGTCGTTGTACGTCTGCTGGCATAATTACATCAGCATGCTAATGCCATTTTAATGGTCTCTAATGATGTAATAAGAAATAATGGAATTTATTTGACAGCTACATAACCATTAACAAAACATATTAAGCATAACTAGTACTTCCATAAAAATGCAGACAATGTCTGCCAGCGCCAGCGCACATGTCCCCTCTTCCCCACTCCGGGAACAATGAGGCCCTGGCCCTCCCTCCCAGGGCCTGAGGTGCAGGGGCCCTGAACAGGTTGGAGGAGTACACGTCCATCGCTGTGGGGCAGTGTTCAGAATTGTTGGGATGTGCCGGTACTGCTAGTGTGTTCAGAAGTCAGTGCTGTCACCAAACGCATGCACACACATCACACACGTACAATGGCTCAAAGCGCAGGGTGGCACAGAAGCCACAGGGCCAGGCCTGGGGGCTTTGGAGGAGTGAACGAAGGTCGGGGGCAGGATGAAGCTGAGCAGGACCGCGGCTGTGGGGAGGACACTGGACAGGAGCTGCAATGGGCCAGACTCTCTAAGGCACAGGTGGGTGGTGCTCAGTGCCTGTGCAGCAGGTGACACACCAGGCCTGAAATGCTCTGAAAGGGTTTGGCTGGCTCAGCCCAGGCCTACTTCTCAGAGAGGCCCAGACGCCTGTGTTGGAAGTCTGGCCTGATGCAACCACACAGGAGGACTGTGCCAGGTCCCTAGCCAGGGTCAGTGTGAAGGATGGAGGACAGGCACCTTGCCCACTGCTCCACTTGTGAGTCCCAACCTCTCTTTGCTCTCCCACTGTCTGTGCACTGGGCGCCCAGCCCTCTTGCACTGCCAGCCCGTGCTAGTCATTCACGCACACAATTCCTTGAGTGCTGCTGGCTTCAGGAGTGGAGAGGGGCTGCCCCACGACATGCCCCTGTGAGGCAGGGACACTGGCATGCTGGATCACTTCAGGGGCTCAGGGCCAGGCTCGCTCTCCCCCAAGGAAGCAAGCTTTTGAGGTAATGAGGGATGCTGTGTGCCACAGGCATTGGTGACTGCTGGCTGAGCATCCCTGGCAGGGGCACCAGTCCCTCCTTGCTTCCTTAACAGTGGAGTGGGCCAAGCCAGTGCACCACATCCAGGGTCAGAATGCACACCCTCAAGCACAGCTTCTGCTGTATTTACAGCTTCTCCAGCCACTGCAATGTCCCCTCCTTTCTCCCCTACAGCTCCTCCCAGACACAGTCAACAAGGCCCCATGCCCAGCTCACCCTCACAGGCTGATCTCTGAGAGGACAGGCCGGTATCCTGCACTTACTCAATGTCCTCGAAGATGTTGGGCGGCACCTGCAGGAGGCGGGCGACGTCTTCCATCAGCTGCCTCCCCTTCTCTGGGCTCAGGGGGCTGTGGAGAGAGGAGAGGCAGGGTCACCAAGGACTGGGACCAGGTTCTCCCTTGGGCAGGCAAACCCCTGCATTTCCAGCAGTAAACAGAAAATACAGCGCAAATGGGATTGTTAGGAGGATAAGGGGCCCTGATGCCCCTGTGACTCATCTCAGCCTTCAGTAAAAATACAATAAAGAGGGTGAGAGAGGAAAACTGAGAGAGGGGAGGAAGAGGAATGGGAGCTGATGCTGGGGGTCAGATTGCTGGGCCGCGTCACGTGCACAAAGGAAAGAGCTGCCTTATGTGGAGTCATTTCCAAAGCGAGTCACAATTCCAGGAGGTGGGTGTCTAAGTACCACATGTGCAAGTGTAAACGGTGGGGTGAGGTGGACACTCCCACTGGCAGCACCTTGTCAGAGGGGCACAGCTGTCCCAGACAGACACTGTGACCACGGCTGCCCAGCAAGGCCACACCACAGGGAGAGCCTGGAGCAGTAGGCACATGTGACTCAGAGCTCCAGTTACGACTCCTGAATTCCAGGGTTCTGGTCCCTGGACCTTCGAGCCTGTGAAGCCCACCTGTGCTTCACCGCTGAAGCACTAATTTATGTTATTGCGACAGCAAAGGCATCAGCCCCGCTAGCACTGTTTCCTTCACTTGCTCAGCAAATGCTGAGGAAGGAGCACAGCCATGGACAGTAGAGACTGGACCCTGCGTTTGTGGGATGTGTGCTTGTGTGGGGAAGACCAGCCACAGACATTCATAGTCCTGTCGTTAGTGTTGAGTTGTCATCCAGAGACCCATCTGTTGAAGTCCGAACCCCAGAGAGCGTGAACTTCTCTGCAAACAGGTTACGTGAGCTTACTCAGTCAAGGCGGTGTCACTAGTGGGGCCCTGAGCCTGTAGTCGTCACCACCGTCCTTGTCGAAGGGGGGACCCAAGTAGGTGCAGTGGGGGAACACTATGAGGACACAGGGAGAAAACCAACCACATGTCAAAGTCATCGAGACCACCGGTGGCGACAGATGGCCTGGGACTGGCTCCCTCAGGCCAGCCAACACCTTAATCCCGGACTTCACATCTCTAGGAGAGGTTATACACTGTGGAATCGGCTGCCCAGCTCGTTGTGTTGTTAGGGGACCAGAGCAGGCTGGTGTGCACATCAGCTGGTGACAGGGGCAGGGAGAGCTGGAGTGTGGGTGAGCAGGATCTGTCCTCGATGGGCGAGGTACCATTTCCCAGGAGGCCACATCTGACAGAAGCACAACACCAGGCCCTGGAATGGCAGGCTTGGCGGGTGGCAGTCAGGAGGTCAGCATGACAGGGACAACACGGGCCGGGCCAGGATGTGCACAGGTACGACGGGGACCTGCAGGCTTCTCCGGAACAGCGAGGACCCGTGGGGGAGGGGCCAACCGCGACACTCCCCCTGGACACAGCTGTGGCCCACGACTGTGATCAACATAAGGACCCAGGACAAGCTGACCACGGACTCAACCCCTCCTTCTCTCATAAATGCTAACCCAGGGATAAGAGGCACTAGCCAGAAGACCACAGGGGGTAGGAGCAGGCCCCACAGGGGAAACGCACTGCATGGGCACACATTCTGGGCTGGGGCTGAGCTTGTCCTAGAGACCCAGAACGTTGGCCAGTGGGGCCCATACCTGTTCCCTTCAGCATCACACACAGCTGCACCCCTCATGAGGGTGCTCCATGTGTGCCCACACCTCCATGTACACCAAGATATTTGCCAGATGCACACAAACACCTCCACGTGCACCAGGACACTCCCCCGTGCACACACTCTCCAGGTACACCAATACACTCCCCACATGCACACAGACACTTCCACATGTATGAAGACACTCTCCAGGTGTGCACGTACCTCCATGTACACCAAGACACCTACCAGGTATACACGCAGACAGCTATGTGCACTAAGACACTCCCCAGGTGCACACAGCCAACCAGCAGTTTTCCACCAGAGGGTGGTGGGCCCAAGTGGAGTGTGGCATCATCATGGACTCAGCCCCACTGGCCCTAGGACTCTCCAGACACCACACAGGAACTGAATATCACCACAGCGAGATCAGTCAAGGCAGCCTTGAGGGTCACCATGGCATCTGCAGCCAGGATCATTTCATGTCCTGCAGACAGGACATCCCCAACTACCCCAGCCAAACAGCAGGACAGCCAGTGCCTTTCAGTCTCTCTGTGGCCACTTGTCATGGGTGCCAGCAGGGAAAGCACGTTTGTAACGACCACAGTGGGGCACCTGGGGTGCTCAAAGGAGCATGCACTCATCAGTTCATTTCCAACGCATGCTGTCGTCTGTCCTGCCGTGGTCTGAATTTCCATAGGAAGCAGTTAGTTAATCTCGAAAATCAGTGGGACGATTCAGCATGAACAGTTCTACCTGGCAGTGTGTGGCAGCTGTCACCCAGTCCC
This sequence comes from Heterocephalus glaber, assembly GCF_000247695.1. The sequence goes on along the minus strand of NW_004624800.1, from coordinate 777,271 downwards.
CTGATCATGGTGCTGCCCTTGGACAGCAGGCACCGAGCTCTTGTGGACCAGGATCTGAGCTGTGAGGGCTGGGGACCTCAAGCCAAACCTGGACAGTGAGCAACAAAGGGTCTCAGAGATAAAGAAGGCATCTCCTCTCCACTGCGTTTCCAGTCTGAGGGAAGCGTGCTGAGATATTTTAATGCTACTGTTCAAGATTTTTGACTAAATAAACAAAATGGAGAGAATCGAGAGGGTCGGTAATCATCCATTTGCTGGGAAGTTCACAGTGGGAGGTAACACCCGTCTTCCCATGACGCTCTCGAAACACCAAGGCTGCAATGTGGACGTCCACACAGCACCTGGACTGAGGACCTAGCTGCACAAGCAGTGAGGAATATGTGGAGAGCACCCTTCGCATAGAGACCGGGGAGTATAACGGAGGGTCAGAAGTACCAAGAGCAGAGAGAACTGCTGGAAGGCTCCCTCAGGCTGCTCATAACACTTGCATGGAAAGCACTGTTGCTGACTCACTTATTTATTTTTTTATTTATTTTAGGAGATGGCCTCTGTCTGTGTTGTCCAGGCTAGCCCTAACTCCTGGGCTCAAGTCCTTGGCCTCTGTCTCCAGCAGCTGGAACTACCGGTGAGCACCACCATGCCTCATTTTTTAAAAAGGGAGACTGAGACTGGAAAAATTATGCTCCTAGACCAGGATCCTTCCACCAGGAAACCTCCAAGAAAGAACCCATCCAGGCAGGTCACTGGAAGGCTGACACTCAGGGTGGGTGTCACAAGAAGGGATGGCCTGGGCCTGTGGCCTCTCATGGGCCTCCTACAGCACAAAGCTGAGAGTCTGCACCTGCGATCACTGCATCATGAGTCTCTATGCCTCCTCACACAGCAATGCCATCCTCTCTTACCTCCAGGGCAGCTGAGATCAAGCTGAAAACAGCACGCTGTGGAGAGCACTCCTGCTGACCTGCTTCACATCCGTGTCTAAGGGCTGAACCACTGTGTGTCTGCCATGCTACTTGCTCAACTGTGGACAATTTACAATCTATATGAAATTGCACTAAGAGTTAGGGAACCACGATGATGGGCTGTGAAAGAAAAAGCACTCGACTTGGGTACGAACCCGGGGTGATACTGGAAACCAGTGAAGGGACTGAGGTTTCCTTGGGATTTGCCGATTATCCCAGTTCCCGCTCCGTCACCCTAATCATGGCTCACCTGTGGGCTCCTCCAGTGTGGAGAGGCGCAGAAGAGGGCACCAAGAAGAGGCAACCACCGGCCTGGTATCTGCTCCCTCCACTTCCCTCTTAGAGAGCCAGGGAGGAGCCTGTGACCACCTGCATCCCAGGCCAATTCATCTGAAGTTGATAATGTTCCCTACAGCTCCTGAGAGCGATGCTATAAACAACCACTGACTCCCACAGCAGCTGAGGAACTGCCATGTGCCAACAACTCTTTCTCAACACCAAAATGAGAATGTCCTTCTCGGTATAAACACATTAATTTCTCCACATTGAAAAAAATGTCAAGAGTTTAATAAAAATCTAAGCGGCTGTTTGCACAGAACTTGGCCTTGGAGACAGTGATCCCGTGTTCCTGTGAGGCTGGTTCGCAACTCTACAAACAGCCAGGCGAGCTGTTGTGGGAGTGAACCCGTGATGACTTCCTCCCCACCCTGAGATGTCTGTGAGGGGCTCTTCCCTGGATGGCTCCAATCCCTGGGATCCAGGACCCCCTGAGGGCCCTGACACCCACAGGGAGCTCAGCACATTTTTCTGCTCCATGCTTGAGACCAGGGAGGTCCCGCAGAGAGAAGCACTCAGCATGGAGGACAGGGCCAGGCTGCTGACTGCCGGGCTGCCCAGAAGGGTGGCCAGTGTACTGTGGGTGGGGACAGGATGGGATGGGGGTTGCACTGAGGATGGCTCCTGGGCTGGCCCAGGAGCAAGGGCCCAGGCGGTGACTCCTCGCAGAGGGCTCCAGCAGGAGGGCAGCCCCAGTTCCCACCCACGGACAGAATATCCTGAACTACACCCTGCAGCCGGGCTGGACATGGCTGCCCAGTGTGGGCCCTGCCATCTCTGCCCTCATGGCTGCCGCCCAGCACACTCACACACACATGTGCACACACACATCAGATAGACACACCATACACATATACCACACACACACACATACACACAACACACAGACATATTACATACACATACCCCACACATATACACACAGACGTGTGTGCGCACACAACAGGTAGCCACACCACACACATGTGCACACATACAACAGACATACCATATGTGTATAGACACATACATGTGTGCACACACAACAGACAGACACACTGCACACATGGACATACCACACACACAACACACATAGACACACCACGTGCACACCCCACACACAAAACACCACAGACACCTCCTGGACACATACAGGCATATGTGTATAAACAGTCAGCACACACAGACACGCATCACCCCACAGCCACACCCACACCCACACCGGCATGTAGGCTGCACACACCACCTGCTAGGACGACACCTCCAAAAGCACCAGCCATCCTAAGGGGTGGATCCATGATGACCCTTGAACCCGACGTATGCCTGCCCCAAGCCCCTGCTGGCTGTTCGCCCTCGACCCTGTGCCCACTCCCACTCCCTGAGGGAGCAGCCCTGGTTCCTCTCTCCCTCTTTCTCCGAGAAAGCCCAGCCTCTCAGGACCGGGGCAATAACACCCTGTGTGCAAGACGTGGTGCAGGCATGTTCCCCGAAGCATGCAGGCAAGAACCCTGAGAGCCCTCTGTATGCAGAACAGAGAGGACCCCACCCTCCCGAGGCTTCTGTCTCACACAGGCAGAGCGTAGACAGAGGCAGGGACAGAGACAGCAGCTAGTGGCTCCTCATCCGGGCCTGATCATCCTAGTGAGAGAGAGCCCTAGAGAAACAGGGTCAGCAAGGACCCCAGGGAAAGCTGCTCCCATCTGCACACCAGTCTAAAGTCATGGGATCACCGGTGTGAAACTGGTGTGAAATCTGAGTTTGGTTTTGGTGACCATCTGTGGTTTGAGCTCACTATGAAATCTCTACCCGATTATAATACACGTGTGTCCCTCAAGGGTGAAGCATGGCCTCGTGGGCAGCAGGGTGGAGTCTGCCAGAGCCAGGTCTCTGACCCACTCCTTCCCCACTGCCACGGGCAACAGCTGAAACATGCTGGGCTTCCTGGCAGGGGGAGCAGAGCGTGAGCAGGTGCGCACTAGTTACAAATGAGCACACGTGCACACTTGAGACACTGCCTGTGGGAGACCCAGACTCACCGAGATGGCCCTAGATGTTGGCTCATCAGTGAGGGAACCAAGGAACCAGCTGGCCCTGTACTCACAGGGCTCATCACATCCAGATCCCTTTCCCGAGAGTTCAGACTGAGATGAGGAGAAAGAACACTGTGCTTCAGTGGGGCACACTGTCCCTCTGAAAGGCCCCTCCGGCACTACTATTTGGGCCATGGGGTGTGAAACAGACAAAGCTTTTGGAGGAGTTTTTCACTCAGTACTGGGGATTGAACCCCAAACCTTGACACTGAGCTACATTTTCAGCCCTGTTTCAATTTTTTATTTTGAAACAGGGTCTCACTGGGTTGTTAAATTGCCCGGGCTGGGCTTGAACTTTTGATCCTCCTGCCTCAGGCTCCCAGAGTGCTAGGATGACAGGTATGTTCCACCACACCCTACCTCTTCTGCAGTTTCAACCATCAAGGAACCGGCACAGAGTTGAGCTCTCCAGGCGTCCTACCAGGAGAGCAACCTGTCCTCAGCCTTTGCTTGGCCCCAAAGGTGCCAGCCTACCAGGTTTGGGTCAGAGCCAGAGAATGAGGAAGGACCTTGAGAGTCTGGCTTTGTTCACTGTACTCAGAGCACCACTCTGGAGCTTAGCACCAGGGTCACAAGCACCAGACAAGCACACGGGGCTCCTGGCTGCCGCCCACCTATGATTTCAGACCCCACACTCAACAGACATTGAAAATAAGATTGTTTTCTGCCTCTGTGAGACGCCCTCCCGCCAGGGTCTTGGGGCACCAGGAGGTGAGAGTCTTCTACTTACTCAGTGTCTGTCACGATGTAGCCCAGCTCCTCACCCTCAGAAGGCCTGGCTTCCAGCTGCAGGCCTCCACCTGGGGGGACCTGCGCTCCTGCCTGGGGGCTCTGCACATCCTGCAGTGCCCCTGGATCCCAGCTCTGGAGCCCTCCAAGCCCAGTAGCCCTGGGCTCTGCGTTCGCCTTCTCCAGGAAGTCTTTGGAGTATGTCTGGCTCTTCACGTTCTCCACCCCCACATCCTCTTCCTCTGAAGACAAGGAAGCCACAGGCTCCTCGGATTTCTTGATCTCTGTTGGGAAGGATTTCTCCAAGGGATGCTCTCCGGGCAGGAGTGGGGACCCGTGGTCCTCCAGGAGGTCTCCAGGTGGGACACTCAGGTGATTGACCTGGCAGAAAGGGAACTCCTGTGAAACAGTGTATAGAGAGGACAGCAGGAGCTGAGACCGAGGGATGTCTGCAATGGAGTCCCCCACGTGGGTCACAACGGGACTTGAAAGGAAAACCCTGGACGAAGGTGGTGCCTTTCTGTCTCTATCTGGAACGCTATCTAGGAGAGACCCTGCAACCTGCTTGGGGCAGGGCACTGTGTTTGAGAACCACGTGATCTCAACTGGAAACTGGATAAAGAAGATGTGGTTTTTTTATAAAATGGAGTACTATTCAGCCATAAAGAAGGAGAAACTAGAGACATTTATAGCTAAATGGATGTATATTGAGGCCATCCTCTTAAGTGAAATAAATAGGACACACATGTGTAAATACCGAATAGTGTCTCTAGTGTGAGAAACTGAGAGTGTAAATAAGAGTTAAAATGATGAAAACAAATAATTGATAATTTGAAATAGGAAAAGGTCCAAAGGGGTAGGGGTGGCAGGAGGGGATGGAGAAAGGGAAGAAGGGAAAGGAAAAATTATGAGAAAGGGAAAAAAGTGGAAAGAAGTCTATGTAAATAGGGAAGGGTGGAGGGGGTGAAGGGCACATAGGTAATGGGGACAAAAATAAGAACCAAGATACATCATGTGCAGGTACAAACACCCAATGGTAAATGTAAACGTATTGTATACCTAAAATGTACCCATAAAAAAAAAAAGAACCATGTAATCTCGACCCCACCCTTTCCTGAAGAACCTGACTCTGTAGCTAGCACAGTGCTCTGCCTGCACTGGGATGTTGTCCTGAGCATGAAATCATGTCACTAAGGTTACATTAGCCAGAAACAGGGAATCAGATTTGCTGGAGAACTTACTTTACCAAACACATTTACTTAGGAAATTAGGAAGGGTCATGAAGGGAATCAGCCCTTTTTGACTAAAAACGTGTGATTCCTTGCCTTTTCTTTTTCTGTTTCTGAATATTTAAACAAAATGGCAGTCCTCTGACAAGGTCTGCTCATATTCAGATCCTGGGTCACACGGGTACATAGCATTTACCTTGCTGACCAGAGACCAGACAATATCTTTGGGCTACAGAAGGAAAGGAGAAAATAATCTCCCAGGGCTGGGGTTTCACCAGTGAGGACAGGACTCCAACACCCAACACCTGCTCTGACAGAGCCGCCTGAAGACCCAGCAGGCTGTAGAAATGAGTAGGGGATTTCTTGAGTGGGGGAGGCAGTTGTGCTGAGTCTTGGCCACCCTGTGGCAGAGCCCAGCCAGCCAGCAGCACTCTCTGTGACTGCGGTTTGGGGGCCACTGGCCCGGGGTGCTGCCCTCAGCCACTGTCAAGCTCTCTGTCCCTTCCTGAATTTGGAACCAGCCACTCGGAGAGAATTCAACAGCACTGTGGGGCTTAAAATGTTCTCAGGTCCTTGCCAACAGGCACTGAGCCATACACCACTAAGATAATCTGTTGAGCGGTTTACCCATGATTATCTTTTTTCCACTCCAAAACCAGTGTCATGGAACCACATAATATCATTGTCATTGCATGTGAGCTGATTGTGGCATTCTTAAGGCTTGGTTAATGAGACAAGTCTCTAAAATAGGAAAAATGAACATGAACACACTAACAGTGATGGGCAAAACTGATGCATGGTGAGCAGCACCATCTGTACCGAGCCCTTCACAAGCCACTGCCCCAACAGCATGTCTAGCAGCCCCACTGGACGCTGGACAGCCCATGCTGCAGCTGGACTGGCCTTGGCCACAGGTGGAGACCAGCACTTGACCAGTGGCCAGTGCTGCTGAGGAGCTGCTGGATTCTATCTTAATTCACTGATGTTTGGGGCTACACAGCCATATGCTGCTGGATGCTGCTGTGCTGGCCATCACTGTGGGCCTTTGTAGGCCATGCCCTCCACCTGCCCCTCAAGCACACGGGGCAGCATCATGACTGGGAAGGGTGTGCAGGGAAATTCTGGGAATACTGGTGTTCTTGTTTATATTAACCATATTTCTTATGTTTCTACAACGTGTAAAAATTAGTTTATAATCTGAAAATGTCCATCATTATGTACTGATTACATACATTTTATGTACTCTTTCCATTTTTCTCAGTTTAGGGACTAGAAGGTCTCTTCCCTACTTTTCTTAGGGGTGAACTTTGCCTTTCACAACTGCTCTAAGCCTTGAATGAAAGGTTTACAACATGGTTGAACGTGAGCCCAGCACCCAGGGACTTTGTCTCACCTCAGAGGAGCCTGGGCTGTCATCCTCCCATGCTCTGCTACCTGTAACAGACACAAGTGTCACCATGGCCTTGCAGCACAAAGAGCCACAATGAAGGTGAGCAACAGTCAGGGCTCAGTCTCGCACACAAAGTGAGCCTTTCTGACTACAGCCCCAAACAGCACCTTATAAACAAGAGGGGAGAGGGTTACAGCTGAGCAGCCAGGAAGTTGGCATGGAGCGCACCTCCCCAGGCCTAGGGCCGAGTTTGTCCTCGTGTTGGCTCTCACACGTAGAGCCTGCTATCCCACGCCCAAGTGCTGCCATGGAAATGCATGGTGAAGCATCCGAACCAGCAGCCTCAGTTAAGACTGCTCCACCACCCTGACTCTGGTGACCACGCTGTGCTTCTCTAGAAGAATGCCCTACCTGTAACACCCAGGGTTGTGTGACCCACTGTCCACGCTCCAGCCCATATTTGGCCACCCTCTCAACAGTGGCGCTGCTGGGCACAGCACATTGCCGTGTGGCAACCCCTGCCTTCTGCTGTGTCCTCCACTGCCACTAGGCAGGACACCCACTCCCAGGGAGCCCCAATCCACTGCAGGGAAGGGGCCTTGCCATATGGCCCATGTGCTGGCCATCTGTAGGCACTGACCTGGAGGCCCAAGGGACACCAAAGTGAGGGCAATGGGGGGCCCAGCTGCATGGAGTGGCAGTGGAGGGGGTGACCTCGGGGAACCAGACAGCCAAATAGGGTTTATTATTCAAATATCTGGCAGTACCCACTCATAGTAGGAGTAAAACAAAAACCCTCTCCATTCCTCCTGCTCTCTGAATCCTAAGCCTCAGCATGAAGGAACAAAAGGTCCTCGCAGAGAGCAGTCTGCCCTTCAATCTCACTTCTCCGGCAGGCTTAGTCTGTTAGGAAAGCTTTTAGAGGCAAGAGTTCAAACAGGTAAACATTATTAATACAAATCCCTTCTTCCCAGCAGGGACTGTACTGTGGCTAGGAAGCAGCGTCTCTCCGAGGTGCCACGGTCTCATCCCCTCCCCACGACACCTGAACTGCAGATATTGGAGAAGTGAGGTCACCTTGGAGCATGGCTTCCCGGCCTCCCACTGGCTCCTGTAGCTGTTGCTCAGCTCCTCCCTTGGGGCCAGCCTGGACTTCTGCTGGACACTCACCTTGCCTCGCAGTGGCAACAGCGATCACATCTGCCATCCCCTCCAGCCCGATGGGGGCCCCGTGCTCCACATCAGCCTGCTGCCTCCTCAGATCCTTCAGGAGACTAGGGACAAGCACTCCTGGGGACACAGAAGGCACAAGGACACAGTGGGTTCAGCCTTCCCAAGGACACGAGGGCAGCTGGATCACGGAGCATGACAGGCCACTCGACTTCCCTGGGAAACTTCCCACAGAAGCTGGAGGCGGTCAGCCAAAACATGGCGGCATGTTGGCTGTGAAACCCAGGTGCTCTGGTCAGGTTTAGGGGAAGCAGAGAGCCAGAGCAGGACGAGCTCATTGACCTGGTCAGGGACAGAGGGAGGTCTCTGGGGAATCGCCTTCAAGACTGGGCATGAACAAGCCGTGAGAAACTGCTTCCCTCTCACCTGGAGAATAGATCACAGGCCCGAGGAAGAGCATGGAGTCCAGCACCTCACTGGGCCTGTGACACTGTGGACGTAGACAGCTGCCATATCCCTACAGTGTGTTTAGGGGGAGCTTAGTGGGAGCCCTGGGCAGTGTGGCTGACCTGTCCTGGCCACACATGGCAGCCCAGGCCCTGTGTGGCGCCCACGAATCAGTAAGAGGGGAAGCTCCGGAGTGTCCCCCCAGGCAGCCAGGCAGACCAGCCCTCCATGGCAGCAGGGTGATGTAGTTCCTCTCAGATAGCCACCTGTGGCACAGCCAAGGGGATTATAGGAGTCATTGTGCTTATCAAGGGACCCTCTCCTCAGTGAGCTGGAAACTGGGCACGCGAGGTGCATACCAGTGGGACATCCTGAGCCTCTGTCTCATCTAGGTCAAGCCTCTGCCCTCTATCCCCGACAAGGATGGACGGTGTGATCAAAGATCATCCCTGACCATGCGCCAGGGTAAGGAGCCTCCTGGAGAGGTGAGCAGTCAGAGGGCGCTAAATTCCTCACTGAGACTCACTGTTGGGGTACTGCAAGGAGGGTTCCAGGGGGAGGTGGTCACTGGAGCCTTTGGAGGGTGCGTCTTCCAAACCAGTCTCTTCCCTTAGGTTCTGCTTTCCAGCCACCGCAAGCAGGTGACTTTGCTCCACCACACCCTTCCACCATAACACTTCTGCCTTGGATCCAGCCAACCATTGACTCAAATCTCTGAAACCCTGAGCCACATAAGCCTCTCCTCCTTTAAGTTGTAGTGTTGGGTGTTTTGGCCAGCAACAGCCTCCAGCTGTCCACACTCCATTCAGGCGGGAGGGAAGAAAGAACACCTAATGCGAGGCAGGAAGATGCCGATCTTCAGAGGCCCTTTCCATCCAAGCTGTGTTTGATTGAATGGTGGAAAGGTCATCACCCCTCCTGGGCCCTTCTCTCTTCCACGATGCCCACCAGCCCTTTCCCAGGTGAGATAGGGATGTGTCTGTCAAGCTTGTTTCAATATGGCCCATGATCCAGTCACCTCTCTGTTCTTCACCTGCTTTCCACCTGTTCATGCACCTGACACTACTAATGGATTGCTTTGCAGTCAGAGAAGACACAACAGAAGGGGTCTGCACATCGGCTGCTGGCTGGGGGGTTTCCCTTAGCAGCGGGGCTGGGCAGATGTTACATGGAGGACAGCAGTGGCCCTGGGGTGGGCAGACGGGCATCACACGGAGGACAGGAGTGTCGCAGGGGCAGGCGGGTGGTCATAGGAGCTTTGGCACAGGGTGGGAGAAAGGAGCCCACAGTACTCATTCATGGTGACTTTGATCTGGCCCTTGTATGAAGCGGGACCTTGGTCCCGTTGGCTCCACTCATGTGAGGCTGCAAGTGCAGTAGTCCTCACTTCAGACAGCTGGCACCCAAGGGGCACCCATGGGAGCTGTTTCCAGACTGTGGGCCACAAGGAAGTGGCTAGGCAAGGTGAGCCCCACCCTGAGTCTGAGCAGCTCTGCCCCAGAGTGGGAGGTCAGGGGTCAGAAGTGGGCAGGGTGGCTGGGATGAAAGGCAGGCAGGAGCCGTGCATGGGCTCCCCTGGGGCTGCAGGACTGCTGTGAGCATCACGAGGCCAAGCTGAGCAGTGGGTAGAGGAGCTCCAGCTCCTACCTGCTGCTGTATAGAGACCAGTGAAACCCAGTGGCCATTGCTGAGGATCACAAAGGCCCCGTCTTTGAGGAAGTCCACCACCACACACAATGCCCATAACTACCCACTGTAGCTGGATGTGGTGGCAAATGCCTGTAATATCAGCAGTCTAGTAGGCTGAGGCAGGACTACAAATTTCAGCCTAGAATGGGCCACTTAGTGAAATCCTGTCTCTAAAATTTTTTAAAATTTAAAAATGGGCTGGGGATGTAGCTCAGGGCAAAGGCCCTAAGTTCAAGTCCCAGTTCGTAAGAATAAAACAGAACAAAACAAAAACATGTACCCTGAGAGGACCACAGGGTCAGCCAGGAATGTGGCTGCTGCTGGAAACTGTACAGAAAGGAAGTCAGCCTAGGGGCCTCAGGCACAGCACTCAGCACACAGCACAGGGACGGCGCCACAACGCAGGCAGCCAGAAGGGGACCGAGCTGGGGACAGGCAGCGCCGGTCCAGATGCAGGTAGGAAGGGCTGCATAGCGAGCACGGCAGAGGTGTGGGCACTCAGCGGAGAATCTCGTGGAAGCTCTGGGAGGAAGAGTGCAGACCTAGGCAACAAAACACGTGGTGTGGCAGTGGAGAGGATGAAGGGAAAAGCGGGGAGAGCTACAGCTGCCTGGGTCCAGGGCAGAAGAAGCCTGCATGACCATGGAAGTGGAGCCTGAAAGAAAGTCCAGCACATCCCAGATTTGGTGAGGAATATCCACTTAGAGATTCACGACACCCAGGAAATCCCAAGAACAAACAGAATTCACCACCATCGGATGTCACAGTCCACATGCTGACCAGGATCAGGAGGCCCGGGAGAGGCGGTTGGGGCAGAGACCAGCACGGCCAGCAGCCAGCTTCTAAAAACAGGGGGCCCAGACCCACACTGAGCATCTTGTAAGAACACATGCCTGATATGTATGACCGCGTACCTGATATTACACATACGAATGACATTCTGGATGTGGTGAAAGGGAATGCCCAACCCAGAAATCTATAGCCAGTGAAAACTCCCTTCAAACATGAAGGTGAAGTAACATGTTTTCATGCAATGCACAGGAAACAGACGCCATGTGCATCCATCCCCAGCAGACTCTGACAGCTCTGCCAGGCCCAGGAGCACTTTAGCATTGCCACATGGCTCAGTAGGCCCGGCCACCAGTGGCAGCCCCAGATCCTCTTGTCTCTTGCACTGAGGGCTTTGCTCTGGTTGGCCAAGCAGCAGAATGAGGATCTGTTCCGAAAGAGCAGCACAGGCAGGGCAGGAGGCAGTGCTCTGGGTCAGGTAGGCTCTGCTGACTTTCTGAAGAGAGGGTAGGGGAGCCCTCAGGAATGCCCATGGCAAAACAAAGGCAGCCCCTGTGACCAGAGGGTTGAAGCTCCTCCAGTAATCCCTATACATAGTCACGAGGGCCATTTCAGTGTTTCGTTCTTTCTAAGTGCCCACCCGCCTGCCTTCCCCTCCCTATGTCTGCCAAGGAAGGGTGGCATCTGCCCTGCCCCCGCCTGCGCCCTGCAGGGACTGTGACCCTGGCTGGCACCCTCAGGAGCTGCCTCTCAAACATGGCCTTATGTGGGCTGGCTGACTGTCCATGGTATCCTTTAAAGTCAGTGCCCATGAGCTCAGAAGGGCATGAGCATGAGCCACCACTCCAACTGAGTTCTCGGGGAGAAGCCAGGTCCCCGCTGGACCTGGGCCTGGGCCTGGGCCTGGGCCTGAGCTCCACAAGGGTAGGCTCCAGCTCCACTTTGCCACCAGGCTCAGCTCTGACTCAGCCTCATATCTCAGGGCTCTGACAGTGGGTCTGGGGCCACCCTGGTAGTGAGCACTCACGGAGTGAGCACGTGCCCCTCCCTGGGGGCTGTCAGGGGACCACTGTCTGTGTGCCTGAGTCTCCACATCAAGGGGACCACAGAGGCCTGGAGCCACACAACCTGCCCAGTGCAGGCCATTGATCCTGGCTTGCTGACCCTCCTCAGAACTTCAGTGAAGGAATGGCTCGGTGCCCCTACCTCTTTTGCCTTCCAGCACCCATGCTTCCCTCCTGGCCCTGGGAACTGTGAGTGATACCTTTCCTTCTGGGGGTGGTCACCACCCCACACACTGACCTCACCACAAATGAATCACAACAAAAGCCACATCTAAATGCGGCTTCCTCCCTTGGGCAGAGACTCAGGTGTGCACCATGGCTGCTTCCTTCTGGTCCCACTGGAGCCTCTGCCCACAGTGGCCCTGGCCCAGGGCTCACCAGGGCTAGACGCTTGCCAGAAGAGGGGATGGCAGTGACAAACAAGGGAGATACCTCTAGACTACATGCCGAGGCACTTGCTCTCGCCTTGTCACTCCTTGTGCAAGTGCCAGAGTGATGCTTTGCACACTCCACATGGAGGGTGGCACAAGCACCCACATGGCTGGCTGGAAAACTGCACTCATGACCTCCAGATCAGAGGAGGCATCTCAGACCCAGACCCACACACAAAGCCACTTCCAGGCACAGCCTTCTCCTCTCTGTGCTGCACTCTGCACTCACCGCACCTTTTTCTTGTCTGTGCTGCTGCCTTGTGAAGTCTTATCTCAGGCACACATATCCACAGGTCTAGTGACAACAACAAAGGAAATCTCAAAGAAAATGGAAATCAGGAGGGAGGGGAGGACAGAGCTGTGGGAAGGCTATGGCCACAGCCCTCCTGCAGGGGCTCCTGCCCATCCGGTAAGACCAAGCCACTGCCCACAGGCCACTCCCCCGAGCACCAAGCTGCCAGAGAGAAACATGAGTCACCTTGAGGCCTCTGCCAAGACAAGGACCCTGAGGGGGAAGAGTCCCTCACATGGCACCACTGTTCCAAAGCCCCTGCCTCCTGTGGTGGACAAGCTAGGGCAGTGGCCTCCATGGCCAGGTGCAGAGGCAGAGTCGTCACAGGGGAGGTGGCCAGGCCAGGCACCACAGGGGAGCCCCAGGCTCTGCATTTCACCCAAGGGATGGAGAAGGCCAAGGGCTCACAGGGAGGGCACTTTCTGTGGGGCCCCAACCAACGGATGCCACCACCATTCAGCTGACCAGGCTTACTGCTCAGGAGGTGGGAAGGGGCCCAGAAACAATGGCATAGCCAGAGGCTACCTCTTGGGCAGACAGTTACTTTAAATGTGGTCACAAGTGATAAGGGGGAGCCACAAAGACCACCGCGTTCAAGTCAAGATCTTTCTGTTCCCCCAAAAGAGAAATGCACCCTGCACAACCAGCTCAGGATGGTGGGCACCTAGAGCAGAGGTGCAGAGCCTGGCTTGCCCTCCCCTGTTGAGCACAAGCCTCAGCTGGCATCAGAGGGTCAGAGACCTGTGGGTGGGGCAGGCTCAGGGGTGCTGCTGTGCTCTCTGCGAGGCCACATGGCTCGAGGGTGCTGAGGAGGCAGCAGCCAGTGGAGAATGGCAAAGAAAGAAAATTCTGTGGCCTCTCAACAAAGACAGCTAAATGTTTCCTCAAAGTTAGGATTTCTTGGGAACACAAACAAAGCTTCATGATCAATACCGACAGCCAAGATGTGAATGTTTCTGAGCCCTGGAAGGTTTAGACAGGTGGTACATTGGTGCACATGTGTGCCTGTGCCTATGTCCACCTGTGTGTATCTCTGTGTGCGTGTGTATCTCTGTGTGCATGTGTATGTGTGTCTCTCTCTACGTGGCTGTGTGTGGGTGTCTGAGTGTGTGTCTGTGTGTGTATTGGGAGTATTTGCTTCAGACTAGTAAGGAAAGCCAACTAGGAAGGAAGCCAGAAGGGAAATCACGTTGGAAAGCACAGCCCTGTCGGCACCTTTCTTTGAAACCTCTCAAGTCCAGGAGCCCTCTGCCTTTCTCAAAGGACAGGAGTGTCCTGGGCTGCTCCAAGGGAAAGGCGCACAGAGCCCATGTCCAGGGAGAGTGGGGACCACGGAGGCTGATCAACCATGTGCCACACGAGTAGAGATGTTTTGCCACGGCCCCTCCTTCCAGAGCCGCACACTCACTCAGACAGAGCGTGTCTTCAAGACAAGAAGTCACAGTGACTGTGTTCTTTATGCCAGCGGCCCCCCCCCACACACACAGCATGCCTGCTCCCTCATCACGGTGAGGATGAGAACCAGTCACTTGTGTCCCAGTGGATGGCACACTTGTCCACACAGAGAACCTGACTGTGGACATGGCCAGGAGAGACTGGCAGCTGCAGTCCCAGAACCAATAAGGATGGCTGAGGAGTGGATCAGGGTCTGTGCTTTCCAGGAAGGGAGGACACAGAGAGGATGTTTCTCATGAGGGCAAAGCTAGAAGAGCCAGGCACGTGGCAGGGTCCGCTGGACCTGTTATCAGAGTGTCTGGGCACTGCCAGCTACCCTAGTGGACAGCACTGCTCTTATGTTGGGCCAAAGGATTCCAAGACGCATAGGGTATCCTCCCTTTTGCTATAGTTGTGGCTAAGGCTCTGGGCCCCACTGGTCACATTGTGCTTCCCTGTGTACTACACCTCAGGCTTGCTGACCTGGACTCAAAGGAAGTGGACTAGACTGCCTTCTGGTGGGAAAAAGACTGTGTTGTATCCCAATGTGATTCCACGGAGCAGAGAGGAATAAACCTACAAGTGTGGGCTCAGGAGTCTCATGTAGGCCTGGTGAAAAAGGCACAGTGTGTGAACCTCATTATGCCTCAGTTTCCTTATCTATAAAATGAAGACAAGCGAGACAAGAGGATCACTTATCCAAGTATCCAGTACATTGTGAGTGTTTTATAAATAACAAATACCCTAACAATGGTTAGGCAATAATGAGGGCTCATGTTAGCCCCCCATTGCCTTTCACCCCTTCCAACCCATTCTGAGATCCAAATACTTGAATCTATGGTAGGTGCTGGCTACAGCTCACAGCACTCCTTGAATAAGAAGCACAGAACACATCAGAGCGCCCAGCCATGCACGTGAACTCCTGTCTCCCACTGCACTCAATAGCCAGTTTAAAACTGTATATCATGAGCCTGCCCTTTGCCAGAGTGTAAGCCTATATCCAAAAGTGTGAATTTCAGTTATTAAAGTTAGACTCCAGGCTGCACTGAGCTACTCATCCATCCAGCCATCCTTCAGTCCATCCACTCTTCCATCTAGCCATCCATTCATCCAACCCATCCAGCCAACCAGCCAACCATTGTTATATCAAGTCATCTGTCCATGCATCTATCCCTCATGCATCCAACAATCTACTTATCCATTCACACATCTATTCCTCATCTATCCATCATCCATCCATCCATCTACTCATCTACTCACCCATCATCCATTGTCCATCTATCCATCCATTATCCATTAACCATCCATCCATCCACCCACCCATCCAACCAGCAATCTATACATCTGCCCATACATCCACCTATCTACTCATCCATCCATCTATCTATCCATTTCCTCAACTTGTCTTGGGCAAACATTGTCTTTAGAGTCCAGGAGATTTTATTATGAGAAATGGCAGCAAATTAAAGGCAAACTTTTCTGTAGAGTCACAATACACACACACACACACACACACACACACACACACACAGACCCATACCCATACACACACCAAAATATTGTAGGCCCAGAGTCTAAAGACACTGGAAAGTACAAGCAAACTTGGAATGGGCCAATTATTAAGACCTACAGAAAAGTTGCATGGCAGCATCTTCAGTCATTTGTCTTTTCTCCTAAAACAGACAAGCATTTAGGCTGTCACGTTACCAAACTGTCACGTAGTAAAGTATTTGTAAAGGAAGCTTCTTTCCTGAATTCAACTAAACAGTCTCCAAACTATTAAAACATAATCTATTTGTAAATCACTCCTTGTATTTTACCCCCCAAAATTAACAATTAAATTTGACATAAATATGATAAAAATCCCTTTTCACTATAAACCTTTAAAATATAAAAAACATAAAATGTTACTTTTTTTAAAAGTATAAAACTTTATTTTTTATCTCTAAATAAAGGTAATTCGATAAATTTACTGATTTTTAAAAGATAAACCTAAATTAGGTTTTGAAAAAAAACCCTTACTATATAATTTTGGAATATTGAGTTATCCTGAGCAAAAAGTGTCAAATGTATATTTTAAGTAGAAAATTAATAAGATATGAAGAAATGATATAGAATAAAAAGTACACAAAACAATTCTCAGTGCACGTAAGCCTCATTATGAAAACGAGGAATTGAAGTGATCTGTACCGTGGCAATACCAGCATAGAGATGAGAAAACGCCACCATCTGAATCAAGAAGCTTCCCTACCAGGCTCCTCCAAGCAGAGGCCCATTGAGGACACTGCTGTTCCTGCAGGCATAGGGCCTCCTAGGGTCCAGATGTGAGACCTGCCACAGGTTCCCAAAACATTTCCCAAGGCAGGTAAGTAGATAGAAGCCTTTATGAGAAATCTTTAGTGAGTGTTGAATGAAAACATGTTCTGTTGGATGCCAACAACCAGAAAACCCAGCCAGAAAGCCCGCTGCGCTCTGAGTGCTCTGGTTAGCCAAGCACGAGCTCTGGGTTTCTGGGACCATCCTTGATTTGCTAAGAGACCCAAAGATACAGTCCCTGCCACCTGACCTGGTGCCAGTGTGCAGAAAGGAAGGAAACTAAGTGGCTGGTGGCCATGCTGTAGGATGGCAGGAGGGTGGGTCCAGTATGGGGACCTGGCTGGATAACTCACAGCAGCCCTAAAGCATTCACTCTGACACTCCACTGTCCACCAGCCTGGGTGGGAGTAACATGACCCGCACTGGTCAAAGACAGCTCAGTCAAACCAGAAATCCTACAAATCCACAGCAAACATACCTGACAGTCTCCCAGAGTAGGGATCACCATGGAATCCCAGGGTCTCCTGGAGCCAGACCTGGGTTCATAACCCCAACCTGCCAACGCAGTCCTAGAAGTCTAAGACAACCTGTCCAGTCTCCTCCTGTCTCAAGTCTCAACTGTGTCAAGTGGAGTCAATCATTCCTACATACATGGTCACCGAGGAATGAAATGAAGTAGATAAGTCACCTTCCACGTGGTCAACACTCAGTGCCATTGATCTAAAAGGACCCCTGTCCCGTGCCCTTGCCCGCGACCTTGGCATGTGACCGCGTAGCCAGAGTGGGTCTGGGGACGGCGCGCCTTCTGGAGTGATTCCCACCAAGCCGAGCGGTGGCGAAAGTGCCCGCGGGCCCCGAGGGACTGGAGGGCCAGGCTGCCACCGCGCCCCGGGAAACACCAAGAGAATGAAAGAAGTAGATAACCTTGAAAGTATAAAAGAAGAATGGGTTTGTGAAACAGGACCTGACAATCACCGACTTAGTGATAAGCGACGAAGGAATTGTGAATATTTTGTTGACAGTCTTTTCGAGGAAGCTCAGAAGATTGGAGCCAAATGCTCATCCTCCACTGAACAGAAGAGACAGGTAGATGTAAATATAAAATTATGGAAAAATGGATTCACAGTCAACGATGATTTTAGAAGTTATTCTGATGGTGCAAGTCAGCAGTTTCTGAACACCATCAAGAAGAGGGAATTGCCTTCAGAATTACAGGGATTTTTTGATAAGGAGGAGGTGGATGTTAAAGTTGAAGACAAGAAAAATGAAGTATGTATGTCCATGAAGCCTGCATTCCACCCCTTTTCAGGGCAGAGGCACAGACTGGGAAGTGCCACACTGCAAATTGTTTCTAAAACAAAGACTGTTGAAGTTGAAAGTAAAAATAATTTGTCTGTTGTTTCACTGAATAACTTGGAGCCCATCACTAATATAAAGATATGGCTAGCAAATGGGAAAAGGATCATCCAGAAATTTAACATTTCTCATAGGACAAGCCACATCAAAGACTTCATTGAGAAATTCCATGGGTCTCCGAGCAGTCCGCCCTTCTCCCTGGCAACAGTGCTTCCTTTCCTCAAGTCTCTGGATGAGTTGCTCACTCTAGAGGAAGAGGATCTGCCGAACTCCGTGATCATTCAGAGACTCAGAAACACTGCCGAGCCTTTTAGAGAACTTTCCTAGTGTTGGTTTCTGAGAGACTGGAAACTGCAGAAACGTGATGGTTGCAAGCGGACGTGCAAAAGTGGGAGAAAGGAGAACTCAAATTTGCTAGACTTTGATCTAGAGATATTTTTGTTGGTACCGGAGATCAAACGCAGAACCTTGCATTTGCCAGGCAGGCGAGTGCCACTGAGCTAAATCCCTGCCTGACCTAGTGATATTTAATTCTCTCCTGATGAGAGGTTTTTTTTCTCAGTACTGGGGATCAAACTCAGGACCTTGTCCTTGCAAGGCAGGCACAGCACCACTGAGCTACATCCTGGGCCTGATGATGGGATTTTTAATCATTACAAGTTAGGAAAGTAACATATGACTGGAAGTTGTATTTGTCACACTTTTTTCCAAAAGGCTACTCAGAAAAAAATACACTTATTTTCAAATACCAGTTAATCAACATAACATATATTAACTGTATCTTTTAGAATCTTAATATGGGCTGGCCATGGTGCTGCACACCTGTAATCCCAGCACTCAGGAGGCTGAGGCAGGAGGATCATTGTGAGTTTGAGGCCAGCCTGAGCTACACAGTTCAGGGACAGCCAGAACTACACAGTGAGACTCTGTCTCAAACAAGAGAATCTTCATATGGTATAAGTTAACAAAAATGTTCACAGCATCAGTTACTTACATATCATTTCCAAACAACAGGTATTTATCTAAATTTTAGCTATCTCAGAATTTTTAAATAGCAATACATTAAAAATGACAATTCCAGGTTAAAAGCATCAGTGTAATTGTTTTGTGCCTCAGATGGAATCAGAAGTCTGGGGTGAGCTGGGTATGGGGGTGCACAGGTGT
Source organism: Heterocephalus glaber (assembly GCF_000247695.1). Next base: position 758,404 of record NW_004624800.1, on the reverse strand, counting down.
CCTGAGTTCAAGGCCAGCCTAGGCTTCATCACAAGGCCCTGTCTCAAGACAAGACAGAAACCCTAAGATAATGACCTGTTTCCACCATCACTTTGTCTGGACCTCAAAGCCTTCTCAGTGTTTACTCTACTGGGATGATGTATGCACATATTTGTTGGCACCGGTACATAGGTTGTATTTTCACTTAGGTGTAAAATTGTGCAGTTTAGGATAATGTCACTATTAAAAAAAAATAAATGAATAAAAGGACCCCTGTCCCAACCACCTGTCCACACTCACAGTTCAGAAACATTCCCTCTCATGGTCACCACACAGTTCTCCTTGGCCTGTCTTCATTAACCTCCCATTAGACAGAGAGCGGAGCACAGACACCCCATGTCTGGCAATGCCCCACGGTCCTGAGGGTGAGCACATGCATCATCAAGGGGACACTTCCTTCTCCAGACGACAGAGGTCAGAGGGAAGGAGCACATTCAGCAGGCCTCCTACCACGACTGTGACAAGAAGACACGCTCACTTGAAGACAGCATGATAAAAACAGCCCCTAAATCACCTCCTCTCATCTCCAAAAGCAGCCTCTGAGGTTATCATTGGTGACCAGCTTTAGAAATGCCTGAGGGAGATGCCGGAGCCCTCAATGGCTACAGCACATGTGGCACAGTGAATGCTCTCTATGAGCCACATTCACACGTGTCAGAACACACTGAGTCACCTCAAAGGCTCCACTGTCAGTCATCAGAGGATGAACCGAATGAGGACAGACTTGAAGTCCAACCGTCTCGGTGGACAGAAGGACCAGGCACAGAGAGCAGTCAGATGCCTTGAGCACCAAAGTGACTATTCTTTGGTTTCATCCACTGACTGTGCGATTCTGAGATCTGGCCAGCTGATAACGACATTTTACGTAGCTTCCAATGCTTCAAGTGGGCTCTGGTAGGGCGATTATATGAAATGTCAGGATCAACTATATAGGGCTAGAGAGGAGATCAAGTCACAATGACTCTGCACCCATGCCTGCTGTAGACCCGACCCACTGAAATTATGTGTCTCTGTGGGGTCTCCCAAGCCAACTCTGAGGATGAGCAATGACATGCAGAGAGCCTGCTACGGAAATGCTCTCACCAAGCCATGAGTCACACAGGGTGGCTTTTGCTCCTGAATGTCTTCATTAGTGTATGTGGAAGACAGGACACAGCCTAGCCACGCCTGGACACCCGTGGTCCTCACCATGCTCATCATCATCCCCACCACCTTCACTACCATCACTAGACTCATGGTTACCATCATCACCATCATCAGGAGGAAGTGGCCATGCTCCTTTTGTCTGGAGGGCATATAGCATAACTGCTGGAGTGCAGTCCTTGCATATTTGCAAAGGATTCAGATAGATTCAGTAGGAGCTTATTATTTTGCTGTCTTTGGGCTTCTAGCAGAAGACATGGATGTAATTATGTCAGCATCTTGTCTATTTTCACTGGAGACAACACAGTGATCGCAAAACGTGTTCCCCTTCCAATTTGAGGGGCCTAAAGTAGCATAGCTAAGTGGCAAAGACTACTCCCTGGTGAATTCTAACAGCTCAGACTGCAGGCACCTGTTTCCCAGCCAGGTAATGTGAGTTCATATTCAGGGGGCTCTGTGTTCACCCAGCCTACCTTTCTACTCCATGCAAGAGCCAGGTGGAGGGGCAGTGAAGCTCAGCCGCTCCCAGCACCCAGAAGGAAGCTCCCCTGCTGCCATCCCAAGCTCCTAGGGCACAGAAGTTGAGCCGCGTGGGCGCCAGAAGCACACACCTCCCCCCGCCGCGGAAATGAGAAGACACATAAACAAGCCTCAAAAACAGACTTCCAGATCAGCTACAGCAACCCAAAAGGGAAATGAGATGGAACACTCTGATGCTCAACCACCTGGACTCTCTGAACTGGCAACAAAAGAGGATCTGGGAAAAATGAAATCAGAAATAA